>JANAVB010018196.1:397087-522683 GCA_029216955.1 Iris pallida | reverse complement strand
TAGGATCGCCACAACCCAACAATCAACTACTTGCCTACATGTAGCGAATAATTCAGCAAGATGTTAATTCAGCAATCAACTACTTGCCCACATGTCCTTGCGCCCTCGCGAATAATTCAGCAAGATGCTCTTCGTTAAGAACGAAAACTGATGAACAAAAACTGATCTGAGAGTTCTCTTCAGCAAGATGCTCGGCTGGCGCGATCGGCGCTCGGCTGGCGCTGGCGGTCGGCGCTCGACTGGCACGGTCGGCGTGAGCACGATTGGCACGGTCGACGCGGGAGCGGACTAGGGTTTTTGGAAGATGGCGGCAAGGGTTTTTCGGGAGGCTCTGATACCATGTAGAAAATAATAATGCCTTGTTCTCATTACTAGGGTTTGTTACAATATATTAGTGTCTACATTTGGGCTTATGGGTTATGGGCCATATTTATATTACAAATATAATCTAACAATCTAACAATGCCCAAATGCGTCGGGGTACGGGACATGCGCAGACGTTTCGAGCTGGCCGCCGACTTCCGTTTGTTTTATCAGCTGAGCCACCACTTTGTGCAGATTGATATCGATGGGGTCATCTGGGGATTGTGAGCTCCTACATAATGGTAGCAAGCGGTTGTTGTTGGTTCAGCATCGACAAGCACCAGCACCTTGCCTCCCCAACCACCCAACTTCGTCGAGCTGATTATTAGGGGCTGTTTGGATAGACGTAATTTTTTGAAATCATCTTAACATGCAAGTCGATCAGGATTGTTAGAAAGATCACAAAATAGTTAGCTAATATGTTTTATAAAATTGTTTGAACCAAATGCAGAGCTTGGGTTTAATTAGCCACTTTCCAGTACATGTGATCGTACTACCCTCGTTCTTTGTAGGTGACAGGAACCAAGGAACGCACCAGCTAGCTAGGCGACATTTCGTACTTTTGAAGCTTTGACCGCGCGTCGAAGACCTTGCTGCTGAATTTTGAAGACTCTCTACAAGTCCAAGAAATATGTCTCGGCATCCCTCCAACCCAGGTGGCTGGAATACTTTTTGTTGTAAATGAGGGATGTATGTATGGAACGGCTATCTCATCGGCACTCCTTTTATAATCGAGTCATATTGTAAAGGCCGTATGGCACGATTGTAATAGGGTCTGTAAATGATGTCTATTATTAATAAAATAAAGTTTTTATGTCTCAATGTGCTATTCAATTTGTCTGTGCTTACTCTCTTAGATGATGTGTTTCGGATTACCTTATGACTATGCCTTATGCGAACGCAAATTAGGTTCGCACGACATCACGCCCGGGGACGCCTTTCAATTCTACGGAATCGGGGCGTGACATAATGGTATTAGAGCACGGCTTTACGTCCTTGGCCTCCAGAGTCAAGTTTCTAGTCCCAAACCGTTGACCGTGTGTCGATGAGATGAGTGGTTCCATACGCTGAACCTACGACATTTTTTGAAACTAACGAGAGTTGTCTTCTTTTTCCAGCAGTTGCGGGACCTCGAGCAGAGGACGAGGCGAACGCTTCCAGCAACTCGAGTAGTTCCGGGCCTGAGTATTCCGTCAACCCAACGAGGATGACGCCTACTATAGCCGAATCTCCCAGCGACCCGATGCAACATTTACAGATGCTTGAAATGCAACAAAGGCTGGCTGTGCTCTATCGACAGCAGATGGAGGCTCGCCAGACCCAGTTTGAGAATCGATTTGAGGCATAATTTAAATTGCAGCAGCTGCTGAATACACTTCAACAAATAGTTCAGTCAGTCGTGGCCAACAATAATTCAACGATAACGCCTGCTGTGACTGAGCCTGCGATTCGATCTAATGAAGCTGAACCGGAGGTACCCGTGCTCTCACCTGCGGTACCGAGAAGTTCTACCTTCGACGTGTCAAAATTCATAAAAAGCTGTCGTACTTCCTTCAACAGTACAGAAGATCCCTCCATGGTGATCGACTGGTTGGAGAAGCTGAAAGACAAATTCAAACTTCTGGGTGTCGAAGACACGAAGAAAGTCGTGTATGCTCAACTCCTACTTCGATTGAATGCCCACGATTGGTGGTTCATATAGAAGCGGACAATTCGACGTGAAGACGAGACGACGACGATCTCATGGGCTACATTTAGAAAAGAGTTCGAGACCGAATATCTTTCTACAACGGTGCGATAGAAAAAGAAAATAAATTCATGCAGTTGAAGCAAAGAAATATGACTGTTCAACAGTACACGGTCGAATTCAACAAACTGACCAAGTTTGCTGGAGTGTACCTGCCTACCACTGCAAGTCGTGCTCGACGATTCGAAGTGGGCATGTTTCCCTATCATCGCCCATGTTTTAGTGCCCGAATACGATACTATGGGCGAGTCACTCAATCATGTCCTCCATCTAGAGCCTCAGTATCCTCCTGTCACTACTGGCGTTGTTCATTTCAATAACAAACGTCATACTAATGCATGAGGCAACAATGCACATATGTAATGCCCGTGGTTCGTATTACTTATTTCGGTATACGTGTACGTATCTTTGACTTATATTGCATGTCGCCTGGCTTGGTTCGGCCTGTTTGGTTTGGCTTGGTTCGACTTGGGTTGCTTTTGGTTCGTCATGGACCAAAGAGAAAACCCCCACCCACCACCACCACCCTCTTTATTTATTAGCCCACTCCTCTTTCTCTCTCTTCATTACTCTTTCTTCCCCACCATTGCTTCTCCACCAACCTGAGAGAGAGAAGTTGTACGCAAGTACATCTTGCTTCATGAAGGAAGTCCATTTTTATTGTTCCATTGTCTTCCTCATGTGTTTCTAACCCACTTTAGTACTTAGCATTTTTCATTTTCATGGTTAATTTCTTGTAGATCTAGCTTTGTGGTATTTTCGATTTTCAGGAGTTTTGATCTATCAAATTTGCATATTTTTGCTAGTTGATGGTTCCATGTTGTAGAAAATTCTATTTTACTCAAATTTTGACCTATGGGAGTCCGAATTTGGGTTCCTATTGTTGTTTGGTTGAGCATGGAGGCCATGGTATTTTCCGTGGATATGTTCTCTGTGGGAGCCATTAATTGCACTCTGAGCAGCATGAGTATATTTGCTCCGAGCCGCATGGCCATTTAATTGAATATTTAATTGCATGCATTAGCTGGCCATATGCAAGTGTTTATTTGCTGGGCCCCATGAGCATTCACTTGTTGGCCGCATGGCATTTGCTGTTTGCATGGCTATTAAATAATTGTAGCCGCATGTGCACATTTTTGTGCTTAGCTGCATATGCACTGTGCTTGCATTAAATTTTGTTTGCTGAGCCGCATATGCTTTTTCCCCTCCATGAACTTTTTCTGAGCCGCATATGCTTTCCCCCCCCCACTACAGTGCTCAGCCGCATATAGGCTTGGCATTTGCATGCACTAGTAAATAGTGCTTAGCCGCATATGGCCATCCCATTTCATTTATGGCCGCATGGCCTTTAGCCATGTTTGCATGGACATTAAATTATTGGCCGCATGGAATGCTTAGCCTTAGCCTTAGCCTTTAATGCATTAGCATTTAATACATTAGCCTGAGCCTTTAAATGTATTGTCATTTGCATTAGCATTTAATGCATTAAGTATTAGCAAATGTGTGCTGGCCTTTATATATTCATGGCCTTTTTGTCAAGCTTTGCTTGCTTGCATACATGAGAATATGCATGGCCGCATGAGAATATGCATGGCCGCATGAGAATATTCAAGTGGCCGCATGCTTATTTCCTTAAGTGACCGCATGCATTACTGATTATTTCCTTATTGATAGTGGTCGCATGGCATTTCCTTAAGTGGCCGCATGGCATTTCATTTATGAGCCGCATATGGCCTTTGGCCACTTGTTTAGCTGTATAGTGTTTTCCCCTTCCACTGTGGCCACATGGCCTTAGCTTTAATTGGTTGGCCGCATAGGCCAATGTCGAGTATATTTTTAATGCCAAGCATATTTTAATGCCATGGCATTAGCATTCACGTGCATGGCCTTAGCATTCACTTGTTTATATATATATATATTAATTAGCTTTGCATGCAAGCACTTGCATGCTAATATTATTGCTGGCCTTATATGCACATTTTGTGCTTGGCCGCATACGGTCATTGACTTGAGCCGCATATGGCCATTGGCCTTTCTTGGCCGCATGGCCTCTTATTAATTGCATGCATTGGCAAACAAATGCTTGTATGTGGTCGCATGGAAATAATATTTTGGCCGCATGAACTTTTTTTGAGCCGTATGATTCCACCACAGCACTTGTCCGGCTAATATTTAATTACTACTTGTATGCTTGTGCCATATTAATTGTTTCCTGACACGATGGTGACCCGTTGTGGTGCACTTTTGACAAATGACATGACATGATAGTGGCCCGACGTGGCGCACTCCTGACAAGTAAATTTAATATGATAAACTTGACATGATAATTCTTGATAGTGGCCCGCCGTGGCGCACTCTTGACAAGTAAACCTGACATGATATATCTCGACATACTGTTGCGACGGCTAACATGACATGACATGACTTGATAAAATGAATGACCTGGACACCGTGGACGATTGTGCTTGTACAAATGAACCCGTCTTGTCTTGTATCATGTCTAGGACAGGGACCCCTGAGCACCACGGTCAGGGGTACCTACCGTAAAATAACTAAGGCTAATAACTAGAATAACACAGTAGTCATGAAGAGATTTCCCAGCTACAGGTAATTCCGTTATCTGGGCGCCCCACTTGGGATCCGTAGCCTGCCGTCGAGTAGGGCAAATTTTTAGCACACTGTCATGTGTTGTACCCTCTAAGTCACATAAGGGTACATGCATTTCCTGGACGATGTACCCACTTGAATTCAACTCCTAATTGCGTCCGGATAGCCTGGATGGTCTGCAGGACTTGTGGCTGTGGAAAAATCTCGCTGCATCTTGCTAGTAACTAGGCCTGTGATAACCCTAGTTAGTTAAAGTATCAAGCCGTACTTATTGCTTGGCCGTGATTGTTGAATGGGGAATAATCAGTCTAGTCTTGTCTTGATCCTGTACAAGATTGTTACATGTCCTGATTTTTTATTTATCTTGCCGATAAATGGTTGGAGAAACCAAGTTCTGTTCAGATGAAGGGTTACAACCCCGGTCCTTGTTTGGTTTACGGGCTGTAACCTGGTTATCTGAATAGTCCCATGGTTATCTCATCGTATATCACCTGTCATGCTTTTCCTTAAATACTGTCTTTTATTATGTAATTATATTCTTGTGCTAATTGCTGGTTTTAGTTCCTAAGTGAAGCCTCATTTGTGGCACTTGCTCTTTCTGGGGTCTGACCCAGCTGGTTTTGTATGGCCAGATACCAGAGCAGCTCCAGAAGATTTACCGACTTTCCAGCCAGATGGTGACCACTAGACGGAATCCTGGCAACGAATAGGTTTATTTTGGCTCTCCCACTCTATTGTAAAATTATTCTTTTGAGGCGTTTAGCCGCCGAGCAAGTGTTAGCTCGTATTGCACCTTTACTTACTGTCTGCCTACGGACTGTAACATGATTGACAGATCCTAGGGTTGATCATGTATGACTGAAACTCTTGCTAGTCTTGACATTTTGTAACGAGTAGCTTCATGATCAGCTGAATATGTAATGTTTGGGACGCTTACTATTGTATATTTGGTGATCTTACATCTTGTAACTTTACTCACTTGCTTGTGATTGAGACACTAGGCTTGTTATTGACCATAAGAGATTGATGGCTTGTAGTTAAACCCTCATATATCTAGACAGCCATGACTGTATAGGGGGTGGATTCCATTTCATTATACGTAGCTGGCTATGTATGCCCCCGCTCTCCAGTATTCTAGTTCTGGGGCGTTACAA
Organism: Iris pallida; assembly: GCA_029216955.1. Taxonomy (NCBI): domain Eukaryota; kingdom Viridiplantae; phylum Streptophyta; class Magnoliopsida; order Asparagales; family Iridaceae; genus Iris; species Iris pallida. The sequence goes on along the minus strand of JANAVB010018196.1, from coordinate 516,812 downwards.
CATAAGCGTCCAAACCGCGACAACGGAGGCAGCAACCAAGGAAAGGATCGGGTAGTCTATAATTTCTGCCACAAGGTGGGGCACGCGGTTAACGAATGCTTACAAAAAGTGAAGCATGTTTCGGGTGTGGTCGACTAGGGCACATCGCACGCAACTGACCTGAAGGTGGGGTCGAACCAGCACCCGCCGCAACAGCACCACTAACATAAAAAATGGGGGCCATGCACCTCAGGCTCCACAGACTGCACAATAAAATGGCCAAGAACGTCGCCCCAATGTCTAGGGTCACGTCTATGCCTTGACTTATGACGAAGCATTCGCGTCCGACACAGTCGTGACATGTATACTGCATTTCAATAACAAACTTGCTCGTGTACTGTTTGATTCAGGTGCTACGTATAGCTTTATATCGGTAGACTTTACCGCCAAGCACAAATTTCCTGTGACACAGCCGGGCCTCGATCTTAGTGTTAATGTACCGTCGGGCACGCCACTACTTACAAATTTAGTCTGTGAAGATGGAATCATCTGTATAGCTGGTCAAAAGGTCAGTCTTGATGCGATAATTCTAGATATTAAGGACTACGACATCATTCTGGGGATGGATTGGCTCGGTCCATGCAAAGCAACCATCGACTGTGCCAGAAAGACAAATCACTTTTCGTATACCTGGAGTGCCTGAATTCTGCTATTCGTGTGGTAAGGCGTCGCCGACTTGCATGGTAATCTCAGCAATATCTGCTCGACGGATGCTGTATTCTGGGTGCGAAGGCAATCTAGCATTCGTTCGAGACACAACAGGATAGTACAAATGCAGGTCAGACCGACGTTGTGGCAGAATTCCCAGATGTGTTTCCGGACGAACTGTCCGGCATGCCACTTGATCGAGAGATCGAGTTCACCATCAACACATTCTCTAACACCCGACCGATTTCGAAGACTCCATATAGAATGGCCCCTGCAGAACTAAGGGAACTCAAGATACAGGTACAATAGTTGATCGACAAGGGATTCATACGACCCAGCGTCTTGCCATAGGGAGCTCTCGTGCCTGGTAGGACGCCTGGTGTGCTGCGATGATCAAGGTGGCACGAACTGCAATTTCGGTACAAACAACTATACAAGGTGACCTCCGTTGGTGGCACCTCCGTTGGCACGGACGTTCCATTGGGTCCAGGACGGTCAAGTTAGCTAGGATGGACATAAGGTAGTATAGATTTGGCGAGGGATTAGGAGGAATGGGATTAGTCACGGACCGACAGAATAATCAAAGAAAATCGGATAAAGATTATATACGATTTAGAAAACTATTTATAATAATTGAATACAATAATTATTAGTTAAAGTAATTTAGAAAATACGTTTGAAAATCTAGCAGGCGAATCCTTAATTTATCAAAATACCTTTAGCTAACAAAATTGTATGTAAAAATACCCCCAAAATATTTTATATAGATTCATACTTGAAAATCAAAATCATTTCTAGGCAAAAATAAAACTCTATGTTGTAAAATATGATTTTAGGTAGAGAAACTATTTTTACATATAAAATATATTTAATGATAAATATTTTAAAAAAACTAGTAACCCATATTTAGAGCAAACCCCCAGTTTGTCCATTTTAATTTGATCAAAGGTCATATCCAAAATACCTTAAGGTAATATATAAGGATATATTTATGGTTATCTTTAATGTATATGTTAAAAATAAATAACAATAGTATCATCCGAGAAAAATTCAATAACTAATAAAAGTAAGAATAATAGTAATAATAGTTAATACTAATAACAACAAAACTTTATTAATAATGATATTAGTAAAAAAACTAATAATAATAATAATAATTATTATTATTATCAAAAATAAATCAGCAGATAATAACACAATTGTCTTCTTCTTCTCGATTTATGAGAGAAGAGACAAAACCAGCACAAACACACCAAAAATATCAAAAGAATGAGAATGTGGAGCAAAAGGAGAGTGAGGAAGAGATAAAAAAATCGGGAGAGGGAAGAGAGAGAGAGATGAACGTGAGGGAGAGAGAGTGAGCGCGAGAGTGACTGTGAGCGGAGGAAAGGGGAAAGTTCGACGGAGGGGTGCACAGGCGTCGCGCTCGTCGCGGCGGCGCGAGAGAGGCGGCCCGGTCGGGGATGGCGCTAGGATGCGGAGGAGGATGAGGCGTCGGAGGAAACCCTCGAGCGCGGTGGCGCTCGAGGCCGGAGTGGCGCACAGAGGAGCGGTCGGAGGGAGGGGTTTCTCGAGGGCAGGGGCGTGCGGCGGCTTCGAATGGGGAGACGGGGAGGTGGCGGCGATTGTTGGGAAGAGGTCGGAGTGGGTGAAGAAGTCGGAGAGGCGGACAGGATCGATCGGGATCCACTGGTGGAAGCCAGCGGCGGGGCTCGTCGGCAGACGGGCGCGGGGTACGGAGGAAGCATAGCTATGAGTAGGGGTTCCAGCGGCACGAGTGCGCGCACGATGGGTAAAACGTCGACGGGTGGCCGGAGGACGCGTGTGCGGCGGAGGTGGCCGGAGACGGCGCTAGCCGCGGTGGTCAACGCGGATCTGGGGAGAGCCGCTCTGTGCGAATCGGGCGATGCAATAGTTGTACGCAGGGATCGGCGGTGAAGGCCAGGTCGACGTCGGGCACGGCTCGACGGCAACGCACGTGAAGGCTAGGTTAGGTTTTCTTTTCTTTTCTTTTTTTTCTTCTGGTGTGTGGAAAGGGGCGGTTGGTGGTCGTGGCCGGTTTGCCTGAGTAGTGGTTGAGGTGCTGGTGAGGAGTCGTAGCGGAGGAGCATGGTCAGTCATAAAGACGGTGGTAAGGGATGGTGATGTCGGGATCGGTGGGGATAGCAGGAGAGGTCGGTCGCCGGGACTGTGAGTGGCCGGGTGGTGGTGGTGGTTGTGATGTTGACGGCGATGGTGGTGGTGTAATGTGGTGTTGACGGCGAGGGTGGTTTGGTGTGCTGGATTAGGGGAAGGCTGGTGGTTGTGACGGGTGTATGGTGGCGGGGTCGATGGGGGTGGCATTGTGGTGCCTGTGGTGGTGATCGGCTACTGGCCGGGATGGCGTGGTGGCGGTGAATAGGGCCAGAAGGCGGGAAAACTATGGTTAGGATTAGGGTTAGGTTTTGGAATTTGTGATGTATCGTGTCGGGGAATGTCCGACACGACAGGGACAGGGTTAGAAGATGTGTCCTGCGCGACACTGAACAGTCAGCGTCCGGGTTTGTCGGATGTGGTGTAAAAATTGTATATTAGAAGGAATAATTAGTGGATGGGAGGGGGACACGGACACGATGCACGGGATTTGGGTTGGAGAAATATTTGTGGAGAATGATAAAAATTTATGGAGGAGTACCTGCCTTTTTATAGGATGTGGGAATTTCCAGTTGGATAAGGATTGGAATTAATTTAAACCCAGTTAGATAATTCAATATTTTAATTTAAATCAATTCAATAAATTCAAATCCAAATCTAAATTAATTTAAATCTAGATAATCGAAACTCAAATTAAATATAAGTTCTATCCTTAAATTTAAACTATTTAAATTAAATCAAATCGAGATTTTAAATTGCCACCATAATTTCAAAATAATTTTCCAAAAATAATAATAATAATAATTTCAAAAATAATAAATATTTTTAAATATCCTTTTTGAATAATAAAATATCAATATAAATGAATTTCGAAAATGATAATAATTACTAAACTATTTGAAATACCTTTTTAGTAAGTTAAAATAATTAATAAAATAAATTCAAAAATTCGTTTACACATAAATTACATCTTACGTATTTGCATGAGAAGAAAGTATTTTTTATGAAACATAGTTTTCTAAATCACCAATAAAATAAACTCGCCCTTTTTATAATACCAAAATTAAATAATGTTTTTGAAACTCGTTGCGACTCTTTTCACAACCTTAGTTAAACAAAAATAATTACTATATATATATTTTGAAACTGTAAAATAGGAAAAACGTTTTTAAAAAAATGTACGCTCGCACATATTCGCACTCGTCGAGCAATAACGAAAACGAAATTTTGCACGCGACGTCCAATGCAACTACGCGACGTATGAAAATGAATTAAAAAATCAGTACCAAATTTATAAAAAAAATAGTAGAAATTTACGGGTTTTACAAAAGGAAGATCGTCAGGTTACGCATATCGTCGATGATATTGAGACGTATCAAAGATCGATATGCGATAACTCGGGGGTACTCTGACTCGGCAAATGACGATCATGCAAGTGTTATTATTCGGTTGGATGCTATACTTAGGATTTTGATTGAGATGAATGTTGGATGAAAATAATTGTGTCTTGATGGTTAGCGGATAACCACAGCATCGACATTCTTGTCTTGCACGAGCGCAACTCCAGCCTCGCGTCGGGTTTGGGGTGATCGTTCTGCGTGAGCGCTGACATGGTAATTCATGTCGCGGGAATGATCGAACTCAGAAAATCAGGACGCGACAACTTTGATTGTCTTGACTTGTTGGTTTGATGCGAAGGAAAATTTTGAGGATGTTTGAATTGGTAATTGACGATTAAGAAAACTTGAGGATTGAGTAGGTCCAATCTGCGTATCGGGAATGAACTAGTCTAGACTCAAGCAAGAGTTACGTCCCGATGAGGATGATTATCCTGCGGGAGCATGCATGGTGATTTATGCCCACCGTGGATAATTTGAATCGTGTGATATCGGGGCGTGGCATATTGTTAAGTCAAGATGACCTTGCGATCGATTACGTAAATTGTGATAAATGACTTAGAGAGTATGAAATATGGGTTATGGTTTAGCGATGAATTGTGTCGTAGAGTGCTTGACTTGGAAGGATTGATAGGCGGATTATGTCGAACGTGTTCGAAGAGATAGACTATGCGAAATAGCTTGATGAACGAGTGATATTGATACGTCAAGGAATTGATTGAAACATGAGTTATCGTAGGATGGCTTTGCTGAATGACTCAGACCCCGTGCGACGAATGTTGGAATGTGTGTAGGAAATCTATGCTCGAAGTTTAGAAATCGGAGTGATGCGAGCTTGGGTAGAAAAATCTCGTACTATCAACTTGGTTTGACCTTAGGATGGGGTCAGTGTTAATATTGTTGTTTGGGAACTATGATTCCAATACTAACAATTGACTTCAGCCTGAAAAGATGGCCTAGCGGCTAGGCGAGATGTCCATGTTGCGAGAGTTAATATCAGTAGAATTGATTTTCAGGATTGAGTGGATGGATCGATAGGTGGGATTGGATTCACTATCACAAGGCTTGGTTGAAATGCATGTTTTAGGGACACCTGGAATATGTGCACGATCTAACTAAGTGATACGTTGAATTCAAGTGAGACTTGAGGAACAGGTAAGTGTCGAGAATTTTGATATCATGAAGTTTTGAAGAAAAGATTATAGGTAGTACGAGCGTGGCTCGGATTAAGGAAATGCATAGGCGTGGTGTGTGCGAGAGTTCTTGAATGTTGAGTAAAGTGATAAGTCAATAAGTGTACTCAGTTAGTTTCGAGGATGAAACTTTTTCTGAGTGGTATATGATGTAGTGCCCCGTCCCGCTCAGTCAATCGGAGGAATCGAAACGTCGACGGCGTTCGGACTTAGCCTTGCAATGGCTGCTCGAAAACATCGCTCGGTGGAGGCGACCGCTCGCTCAGGTGGGGTAGTTTCGATAAATTTGCCTCATCTTAGCCTTCACATAATAAATCACATGTTTTCAACTTGCACAAGCAGGCTTGATAATAAAAGAGACAAATCCACATAGATAAGGGAATAATCCCGACAGGTCGAATTGAGTTAGAATATGGAAAGGTCCAACGGTCGGCATAGAGTTGGTGCACGGTGTGCCTTGAAAATGACACTCGGTCCTTCGTCCTGTGGCTTAGGAGAAGGAAAAGTTAGTCTTCGCCACAAAGTTAAGAGTTAGTCTAAGTCATAGGCGTCACCCACATGAAGGCTTCATAATGTATGCACGGTCCCATCGTCCAAGGCTTGGCAAGCCTTGACCCGCCCCATGAGTTAAGTTACGTCGCACGACTGCTGGCGTAAGTCTAGGTGCCCAAATGACTTGGTCGTTCAAAGCCGGACACGTGCACGGTACATTCCATCAAGGCAAAGCTTGACGCAGTCCTTCCTCGTCAAGTTGTTGCAAAGTTAAGTTAGGCAAGTTATGTTAGGCTATCAGTGTAGTAGCAAGAACGGTCCTATGAGTTCTACGACGGAGTATAACCACATAGTCTTACGGTTTCAAGGCCCGTCATATAGAGTATGATTCGGGTGGTGGTGTCGCATAGAGTTCAAGTTGGTTTAAGGCACGATGTCACGGACTTAGTATTTTTAAACACGAGCCACGGTTGATTTAATTGAGTTGGAAGGAGGGCTTTCAAATATTCGTTCCTGAGTTGAATGAAATGATAGGGCAAGAAGGAAGAATTCTCGCGACCGGGTCGTCGAGGCAAGGTCTCAAATGTGAAAAGTATTGAACTTGGTCCTGAAAGAGATGGTAACACTAGAAGTAGATTGACTGTGTGAGACGTCAGTTGAGTCGAGTCTTACATGGTCATTGGACAACTTGTACAAGGTAAAATAAACAGTCTCTCGAACGGCGACCCAGGCGGCCCATGGGAACCATTGCGATGGTAGACATTCATATCTGTGCTGGATAAACGCACGGGTTAGGCGGGGACTTGCAGCGGAGCTAGCTAGCTACTCGCGCTGGCAAGGGGCGTCCGTCTAATCAAAAGCTACAAAGGGAGTCCATTATAGTACTGGGCGCTAGTGATTAGTTCATATAGATGATTCGGCATGGGCGGCGATCGCGTGTATGCCTTTGGATTGAGTCGAGCATGGTGTTCACTATGTCAATGAGTCGAGTCGAATGCTTGTACGATCGAAAGACAATGTTTAGGCCTAAGATTTGGCTGCAATGAAGACACCGTGCTTCGGCATGAGATGTAGCGTCAAGTGTTAAGTTGTCGGCATATAAGTTGCATAAGTTAGATTTGAGTCATCTTGGGTTTAAGTCAGAAAATGCCGCAAGGCAAAGTCTGTCGAGTGACACTAAGTTCACAAGTCTTGATTGGGTCAGTTGGTGATCAAAGTAGCAAGGGCCGCGAGGCGGCGATATGGTTTAGTCACACTGATTTGCGAGGCACGGTACGATGGATTTGTAGCACGGTCACATGGAAATGGGGTACTATCGCGTAGTTCGCATCTCTGATTATGTGCCAAAAGGCAAGCACGACTTGATAGGTGAATGTTGTTGGTGCAAGCACGGGATGGTCTAGAGACACAGAATAGGCCAAGACGTCTGTCCTAAAACTGATCCTAAGGCAACATCAGAAAGACAATCATAAAGGGACTATGTTGCACAAAGTAAATCAAATGTGTTGGTTTTGTATGGGTGGGCGAGGAGCTCATTCTACCAGTACAGTTGAGTATTGACACCCACATAGTTTTCATGTGCAGGCACAGGTAGAAGCTCGTGGCGCGGAGCTTGCTTGGATGCGTCGAGGCACGGAGTTCCTTGGCGATTCGAAGCGTGCGGCCGCATGGAGTCAAGACTTATACGGGACATAATGTATGGACGTCGCCTTCCGAAGCATCCTCTGGCTCAATATCTGCATTGAGAGATGAGAGAGAGCTGAGGGACTTGTAATGTGAGAAGAGTGAGCTTGAGTGACTTTTAATCTTGGCCTTGTGTCCCATTGTAACCTTTGTTTCAATATCAATAAAGAACTTCTTTGAATAACTTGTGTTTCATTCTAATTTTTGCTGCTATTATTCAATGTCTCTGCTTGGGACTTCTGTGCGATGACCCCGTCGCAGCCGCTGAAATCGGTCGTTATGGAACCCGCCTTGTACGAGCGCAATCTAGGCTCGTGCGACATCACGCCTTAGCGAGGACGATTGCTCCTACGGGAGCGGGGCGTGACATTTTCGATGGTTTTTATGGCTTGCATTTTCGAAGTCGTATTCTTATCGAATTTCTTGAATAATACTGTGTTCTAATTAGTTGCTCATGCAATTTTAGGTGATCGCATAGGCGACGTCATCGCAGCCAACCAGTCCTCGCCTGAAGCAAAGACTAAGGTGAGTGGGTGACCTTCTTCGCCTCGACCCTCTATCACGACCCGCACCCACTGTGAGTGTACGAGTACGTAACAGCGTCCAGCCTACGCCGCAATGTCGGTGGTAGAACGCTGTTCTTGGTCATGAACTGTAACTAACACAATATGAAATACTCTTTAACTGGAGGCCAATCACAGAAGGTACAACTCAATCACAATCTAGAGATAGAATATAGCACGATAGAATAGATAAAAAAATCCTCAACTGAGGTACAACAGAAGTGAAATAAATCAAAGTTAACAACTACCAGTCTCAACATCTCTATAATAATACAACTCTGAAATCAAAGACAACAACTAACATAAAAAGAAGGAACAATCTAGACTATCTATGCTAAACACGGGTATCATCCTCAGCAGCTGCCTGAACCTCCCCAAGGGTCCGGGTCATCTAGGCAAGCTTCGTAGTAAGGGGTGCAGGGTTCCTCATCATCCTCTGTAAAATTTTTAACAGGTCCAGTCAGGACGGGAGCGAACACAATACATCTCACGTAGATCATAATAGGTTAAAAAATATAACATGCAGAGAGTACGATACATGAAACTGAAAGAAAGTACTTAATGTAAATAGAGAGAGAACTGTAATGGAAATATCTACTATAAGTAGAGAGCTATCAGTGACTAGTGATTTACAGTACAAAGTCGACATATGAACGGCTGGATTTGCACATGAATATACTAAAGAGACGCACATGGTTATACTACTTTGGAATTGTTCACATGATTATTTATACTCCCCCATACCCCAATCCATACACAAGGATCTAGACAAGTTATGTTACGTACATGATTTTCACATGAAAGCCCATAGATGGGTGTAAATGAAGTATACATGAGGGCTCAGAACTGAGTGCACATGAATTCTACATGAAGGCCCATGAATGGTACACATGAAGTATAGGTTATACATGAAATACACGAGAAACATGACCGAACATGAGAGCACATGAGAGTACACGAGCGAGCATGAACGAGCATGAAGCACATGAGAAACATGAATAACATGAAAGCGAGAAATACATGATGTACATGAAACACACGACATGATGTATCCGATGCTCCCGAGGGGGATAACATCTCAATGTAGGGATCCATATAGTACCAATCCGTGATAATATCGTGACAGCATCAAATAAGGTAAACTAGAGCAGGAATATAATCCGAAGCAAGTTATGAAATGATCAGAGAATGTACTCGCCTGGTATCTGAATATCTGAAGTAAATGTACTGTCCGAGATGAGGTACCTGACTCCTAGTTAGAGCAACACAAGTCAAGATGTATACATGGGATGATAATTCAAATGTACGATGCATCTGCATGCTGTCTAGGTCAAACTAGACTAGAGTCAGCACTTGGTCAACTCTAGTCAACCACACTAGTCAAACTAGGTCAACTAGGTCAAGTCCTAGCCCAAACAAGTCTAATAAGTCTCACTAGGCCTAACCAAGCCTAGGCTAGCACTCACACACAATCTCAAGGCTAACACAAGCTATCAACACACCATACATATACATTCATATACACATATAATGTACACACAAGTTATGCATAGGTTAAGGGTCTATATCCCAAGGCAATACAAGCCAACACAAGCTATCCATGTTTAGACAACATTCACATTTAACTATTTAAGCTATCAATCATAAAATTCATGTATAATATATATATATATATATATATATATATATATATATATATATATATATATATATATATATATATATATATATATATATATATATATACACACACTATATTACATTGCATTATCACACTAGGTTATATTATATATATATATATTTTTTATATTATTTATATATATATACACACACACACACACACATAGAGAGGGATAGAGGGAAACATTGCATATGTGTGTGTGTCATGTGGCATGGCAAGGGGTTGAATGTGTGTGTGTGTGTGTGAATGACATGGTTGTGTCAATCTCAGGTTTTGTGTAAGTGTGTGAGTGTGTGAGTGAAGAACCAATGTGTAGCATTATGCAAAGTTGAAATTCTAGTTAACATATATGTATACATTCATACTTACATATCGACATACATATATACACTCATACATGTATTGATCTAGTCCATTACATATATACCTACATCATTCATGCACACATTTCACCTTGGTTTTCCCCTTTTTAGATTTTTACCACATATAAACCAACAACCCAAAACTAAACTTCAGTTTTCACATGAGTTTAGCTCTCAGTTTTTAGTGTTAGGTGTGTGTGCACATTAGAGTGAAATGTGGATAGTGTCAATATGACAGTTCAGTGAATAGAAAATCAGTGAGATGTGAGATAATGTGTGAATGAGTGAAAAGGAGTATACATGAGTGTGTCCCTGTCATAAGTGTGTGTGTGTATCTGATAGGAGACCTGTGTGTAGTCTCTCATAGCAGTTCTCAGGCAATGTCAGTTTTCAGGAGAATTCAAGTAAATTGGTTTAACAGTGTAATAGAAAACAATGTGTGTAATGCCTTAGGAAAACAGTGTGTTACAGGGAAGGTGAGAGGATGTGTGTAATACTACATGAGTGTGTCTCGAATTCTCAGGTTTTTGTGAGTGATTGAACTTATTCTCAGATTCAGTTTGTGTGCACATGACAGTGCAAAGTTCTCAGGTTCAGACCAAATAAATCTCAGGAATTTGGGAAAACAGTAGACTGAAATCTCATATTTCAGATTTGCATGAAATGTGTAATGTGCATACAGTTCTTTTCAGGTTTACATGAATGTACAATACATTCTCAGTCGAAGAACTCGGGTTCAATATATACCTAAACAGTGTATTAATTCAATGCAATTCAAAAGCTCAAATGCAATTCAAAAGCTAATTTCCTATGCCATTATGAACTCTAATAAGTAGGTTAATTCTCAGATAGGTATAGATGTAAATACATCACAAATTAATCAATGAACAGTTCACAACTTTATCAAATTCTCAGAAATCAGTGACTGCACATAACAGTGTTGAAATTCTCAGGATTTAACAGTTCAATACAATTTCGAAAACTCAAATCTCTTGCTAACATACACCCTAATATGGTAGGTTAATCCCAGTTATGTATTTGTGAACCAAAATCATAATTAATCAATCTAGACAGTTTAACATACTTTAAAATATCAGAAAATGGATTGACAGTCTAGGTATCAGAGTTTTAGGGAAAACCCAAAATTCGAATGCAAAACAACTTAATAATTGTATTAAAAGGTTGGTAATATGAGTGTCATATGTGTTGGTGTCATCCATAACCAAACGTGTCCACCAAGTGGACACAAACATGTCCAATACAGCAAAAACCCAAAACTGGGACTGTCACTGTCTGTCTTCGTGCGTGTGTGTCGAGCCTTCGTGGGCTCGACACAGGGCTCGAAGTAGGTCAAGCTTGTGCATAGGGGTTCGTCCATAGTAGGGCTAGGATTCCCACACCCCGACCTGGGTCGAACCTGTGTCGTGTCCAAGTTCCAGTTGCGTGTCAGAGTTGACTGATCGACTGGGGTTGTACAGTGCAAACTCGATGCAGACACGAGAACTCCCTCGACACAGCACCATATCTCCCCAAACTTTGGGGACACACTGACAGTCGTGGCCCCCACCTCCTCACCAAAATTCGTGTGTCGAAGTGTCGTATCTAGGGAGAAATGGACATGAGGTAGCAGGGCACTGGACCGAGTCAGTATGCAGCGTGTCCAACCCCTCGTGCACCCGACACGGACACAAAAACACTATCACCTCTTCACGAAAATTAAAGTTCTCATATAGATCTACAAAACCCTTCAAACACTTTTCAAAAATAAAGAAATAAATATGAGTGTGGCATTTCATCAAACAGTTCACTGCATAGACTGATACGTGTCCGATACAGACACGAAATGGACACGACTCGACACCAAACCTATGCTACCAGCTAGGGGACTCCTAGGGCTATGCACTCATGCAAAAAAATAAAAATCTAATGGTGATTATGAGGGTTTACCTATTGGTTGAACTTTTAATAAAAAGCTTCAAAAAGGGGAGAATCTCCTTGCTAGCAAAAATCTCCAAATTGATTTAAACCTGAGATTTCTCTCCATGAACATCAAGTAGAGATTGATTTGAGCCAAAAAGGACTTGAAATGAAAAAGTATGGATTGGGGAAGATGGCTCTTTCAAAACTTGGAAATCTAATAAAAGAGGCAAGAACAAGGAAGAGAGGCTTTATATGGGGGATCCTTAGGGGGCCGGCCACAATAGGAAACTAGGGTTAGGGTTTCTAGTTTGTGGGCTTTGGGCTTTCTCTAGGCTAATCAAGTTCAACATTTTATAGGCCCATTTCACTAAATCAAGTCTCACTAACTAAAACTCCTATTTAGATCCTAACTAGATATTTTCTAGCCACAACTTAAGTTAACCATTCTAACTTAGCCCATGGGTTAAGTCTAAGCTTCTAGGTTAGGTCCATTCTAGGTTAAAGACTAACAAGACACCAAGCAATTATCTAATTAATAATAAATTCACATACATTCCAATAAATTCTAATAAATCGTATTAAATTTAAATAAATTCAAAATAACCAAAATATCCTCAAGCTAAAAATAATAAATGAAACACCCTAATCACATGGCTAGGCTCTAGGTCAAGCTGTCTCTAGGGTTACACTAGCAAAACACCAAAATTACAAGTCATGGTTTTAAATAGTTTTAAAATGATTAAAAATCACCAAAAATCATATCATGATTTAAATATCATTAATAAAAGATTAAAATTTCAAATTTTCAAAATTATCCTTATTTTAGAAAACTGGGTGTTACACCCTCTGTTTCAAAACCAATATGAAACACACAAAAAATGCTTGTCACCATAGTGTAGAATCAATAAAATCATGGCACAATTCTTCACGTAACACTTGTTATCAAACTGCTTTGCCTGAAAACTGATGCCTGATTTCTCATGCCTTATTTACTTAGCCTATGCAAACCAAAGGATGAATCGATTAACATTTATCGCAATGATACGGCTAAAGTGCATAAATGACTAAGATCAAAGAAAGGGGCAGTTTTATACCTAAAAGAAAAAGTTAAAGGTTCTAGTAAAAAGAATATTTCATGAATATGTAAAAATAGTCATTGGACAACTTATGGATAAGGTGTAGTTTTTTCGAACGGTTGCTTAGGCTAAGGAACCGATTCGGCCCGGGAGGAATGAGTTTTAGCAAGCGCCAGCCTTGAATCGGCGTGGGTGATTCGGGAACTTTCGCATAGGGCTCGCTACCCGCCGCGAAAGGGTCGTCGTCTAACCCAGCTATAGTCCATGATGGCTTGACATTGCCAGTGACCTTCACAACCTTTCACGACTTGAATTAATGCACGTGACACGGGATAAAGTTGGATAATTGCTTACCTCAAAACATGTTAACATGCAAGTCGATCAAGATAGTTAGACAGATCACAAAATAGCTAGCTAACATGTTTTATAAAATTGCTTGAACCAAATGCAGAGCTTGGGTTTAATTAGCCACTTGCCAGTACATGTGATCGTATTGACCCTCGCTCCTTGCAGGTGACAGGAACCAGAAGGAACGCGCCAGCTAGCTAGGCGACGTTTCGTGCTTTTGAAGCTTCGACCGCGTGTCAAAGACCTTGCTGCTGAATTTTGAAGACTCTCTACAAGTCCAAGAAACAGGTCTCGGCATCCCCCCAACCCAGGTGGCTGGAATATTTTTTGTTGTAAATGAGGGATGTATGAATGGAACGGCTATCTCATCGGCACTCCTTTTGTAATCGAGTCATGTTGTAAAGTGTTGTGTTGTCGTATGCACCCAAAAATAAAATCTTTACTCTTAAGATTATATGTAGAAGTGAGAGTAAGGATCGATCCCACAGAGAGTAATTGGTATAATTTTATGTTGTATGGACAAGGATGGGGGGATGAATAAAATAAAAGTCAATAAAAAAGAGAGCAAGTAGAATATGAAAATAAATCAAATAACACACGTTGGTCTAAGTCTACGTCTACTATTGGAATCTTGAAACTGATCAAAGATGCAAACATATATTGATATGTATAATGAATATTCATCATTGGAATTATTTTCCTATCTCCTTTAGCCACAGTTAATTAGAAACAAGCGACCTAATTAACCTTAACTACTAAACAACCCCAGACAAGCGCTAAAGGTTTAATCTAATAGCGTATTAAACTCAATGAGATCAATGAAACAAAATAACACAAGCACAAGCGGTTGCATTTAATTTAGTCGAATGGTTTCTTCCTAAGATTTAATAATACAAAGCAGTAATTTATTAAATCTTGGTTTCTTCACAAATTAGAGAGATCGAACAATTCCGGATTCGATATCTAATTTAGCAGTAGATTATCAAGAGTAATAAACTAGTATGCATCCTAGTAATTAAACAAGATAATCATAAAATATGCATAAGAAAACATTTGATACTCAAAGTACAAATCAAACATATAAATACAAATTAGATCTCACAAGTTTTTATTGATTCCGAGGCTTCTGTTTCCTTCGACCAAGAAGACTTTTAGCCGCACATGTTTATCAAAACTTCAAAAGAAAAGTTGGAGAAGAAGAGAAGAATTGTGTTGTGTCTTTGGTCTTGATTTATACCCCCTTTTATACACCATAATTTAGTTGTTTCAAGCCCACAATATCTCCCCACATATCCTCTATAAGTTACAACTTCTCAAACCAAAAAAACTAAGTCATAAAAAAATAGGAGAATAGTTATTTTGGTTCCTAATTCTGTTCACAGCATCTTTGACCGAACTTCAAGCCTAATTTTGTCCATGATGTATCCAGAATCTCAAAAATCACAAAATATGAAAGTTGTAGCCCTCTGACTTAGCTTTTCAAATCATTTTGAAGGACCTCAATTTCACTTCAGATAAGAAAGTTATGTCCATTTTGGTAAAAGATGTCAAAACTGTTCAGAATTGTATTTTAGCTCCATTTTGCACATAGTGTCTCCAAATTCATCCTACAGCAAAATATAAATATAATGAGTACCTTTAGTCATAAAATGAGCATAAAATGATGAACATTAAGGGATTAAAAAATATAACATTTTATGTCCTCATCAAATACCCCCACACTTAACTTTTGTTCCTCCTCGAACAAAACTCAAAATTTATTTTTTTTCAAAACGAAAATCAAGGTTGTAATGTCATAAATAAAGAATAACCAAGCTCTTTAAAACCCATAACATGTCTTGAAAATATATTCTTAGACAACTTCTAATTTCTTAGTAAGTATTTTCACTTGAAGATAGAGTAAACTAAATTGGTAGACTCTCACGGGAATAAACACTCAGCTCTCATGGTTTGAAGGGAAAGTGTTTCTCTCAAATTCATTCCAAAAGAAATGATATACCATAAGCTTGCATATCTTCTCATTCTCCACCACTTGGATCACATGCATAACACAAATCATAAGGACTTTTTATGGGTTGTAACGGGGCTTAGGATTAAGGTAGGATATATTTTGGGAGTGTAGCTCAAAAGCCATCAAAACTAGTGGCGCAAAAATGATTTAACTCAAGCTCGAATATATAAAATATGTAAAACCAATCACTCCATTCAAAGCATTCAACATATCCTTTTATTTGAAATTTTGGGAGGAATATGAACATAGATATCAAAAGTTATTTCCTCCATCACTTTTTTTTTTCATTACTTCTTCTTTTTTCATTTTTTTTTTTCATTTTTTTTCTTAGTTCGCTTTTTTTTTTTTTTCAATCATGATGGGACACAAGAATTTAAGAATGAAAATATGTAGCCAAACTAGAAGTTAAATACCCCCACACTTATTTCATATACACCCATACATATCATAATGTTCCACTAGCTTTTCGACTTGGATAAGAATTTTTTTTCAGGTTAAAGCTTGTAATGTGGGTTCACAAAAATAAAAGCAATAAGGCTCAAAGGGGTTCAACCAAAGAAAAATTAATTTCAGTGAAGGCTATTTGGCTTAAGTAGCGTAAAAAAATTGCCTTAATCATGTTCATGTATGCATGTGTTGATGTGATCTTGAAGAGAATCAAAGCAAGTTCTAGAGAAAAAAATCTATGGACGAATATCACTCATCAATAATAGTGGGACTGATGTGTCAGTCTAAAGGCTCAAAATCTCACCGGCTTTTGTCTACCAAATTTAGTCACAACCATTCTCAAGGAAAAAAATACTAGACTAATTAATTCTAAGTTGAAAAGATTACTCATTCAATCATGTTATGAATTTTATTAAACTTAGTTAACTCTTGTTCGTGACATACACAACAAAAATTACTGAAAACTATAAGAATAAATGTCCCCTTTTTTTAGAAAATAAATTAAGAACAAAAAAATATTTTAAATTTTATTTTTAAATTCATTTATTTTTTAAAAAATAACCAAACATAAATATCCTCACCGACAATTAAAACTGACATTGTCACCAATGAAAGTCTAAATGCAAAGAAAAGACAAAAATGAACAAAAATAAAAAAATACAAGAATATGAAAAACTCTCCTTGGGTTGCCTCCCAAGCAGCGCCTTTGTTTAATACGTCGTTGGCTCGACTCTATGCACACTTGAGACAACTACGCAAAGATTTTACATCTTGAATAGAGGCCTGCAAAATAGAGGGTAAAAACATCTTGTTAAAAATTGATAATAAAATATAAGGAATGTTACCTGATTGTTGTCTTTTTATAAAAGCATTCAATCCTGCAACAGTTTTGTACATATTATTACTCAAGACTAACTCCTCATTCTCTTTCGTGAGATGCTCACTAATGGAAATATCTAATCCATCTTTGCCATTAAGTTCAAAAACTTCTTCTGCATTTGGTACTACGTCGTCATTAGGAATATTCGTGTCTGCAACGCTATTTTTCTCTTCTTCCTGTTTTGACGACGTCGGCGCTTCTTCTGCCAGAATGTCCACCTCTTTATCATTTTTCAAAATGATTGTACTTGTATTGTCTTTTGGCTTTATTATTTGAGATGATAATAATCTTTTTGAACTTTGTGCCTCCAGCTTTTTAATTGTTGTAGCCATTTGGCTCATTTGATTGTTCAGATTTTGGATGCTGTCCTTCGTCTCCTGTATACTGGCCCTTGTCTCCTGTTGAAATTGTAAGGTATTAGTGGCAATAGACTTAATATCTTCTAGAGACATACCAGAATTAGAAGTTTGGTTCGATTGTTGTTCATGGGGATATGGTTGCTTGTACTACTGGTAACTTGAAATTTTTTGAGTTACATTGGGCTCGTCTTCAAGTATTGGACACATATCAGTTGGATGCCCTACTATTGAACAAATCTCACAAGCCATTGTTGTTTGCATGTTACCACATACAACCATTTGATGAACAAGAGAAGCTAAACTAGCAATTTATTGTTGAAGAGAAGAAACATTTACCTCGTTAGCGTGCCTAGATGGAAGATCCAGCCAAGTGCCAAATTGTTGAGAATTGGTCATCATGTCCTTTTTTTGGCTAATAGAAAAAATTATTTTATTACAAGAATGAAATAAAGATCACAAAAGCACAAAAATTAAATAAAATTACTCGGACAACGGTGCCAAAAGTTGGTGTGATGTCGTAGGCACCCAAAAATAAAACCTTTACTCTTAAGATTATATGTAGAAGTGAGAGTAAGGATCGATCCCACAGAGAGTAATTAGTATAATTTTATGCTATATGGACACGGATGGGGGGATGAATAAAATGAAAGTCAATAAAAAAGAGAGCAAGTAGAATATGAAAATAAATCAAATAACACACATTGGTCTAAGTCTACGTCTACCATTGGAATCTTGAAACTGATCATAGATGCAAACATATATTGATATGTATAATGAATATTCATCGTTGGAATTATTTTTCTATCTCCTTTAGTCACAGTTAATTAGAAACAAGCGACCTAATTAACCTTAACTAATAAACAACCCCAGACAAGCGCTAAAGGTTTAATCTAGTAGCGTATTAAACTCAATGAGATCGATGAAACAAAACAACACAAGCACAAGCGGTTGCATTTAACTTAGTCGAATGGTTTCTTTCTAAGATTTAATAATACAAAGCAGTAATTTATTAAATCTTGGTTGCTTCACAAATTAGAGAGATCGAACAATTCCGGATTAGATATCTAATTTAGCAGTAGATTATCAAGAGTAATAAACTAGTATGCATCCTAGTAATTAAACAAGATAATCATAAAATATGCATAATAAAACATTTGATACTCAAAGTACAAATCAAGCATATAAACACAAATTAGATCTCACAAGTTTTTATTGATTCCGAGGCTTCTGTTTCCTTCGATCAACAAGACTTTTAGCCGCACATATTCATCAAAACTTCAAAAGAAAAGTTGGAGAAGAAGAGAAGAATTGTGTTGTGTCTTTGGTCTTGATTTCTACCCCCTTTTATACACCATAATTTAGTTGTTTCAAGCCCACAATATCTCCCCACATATCCTCTAAGTTACAACTTCTCAAATCAAAAAAACTAAGTCATAAAAAATAGGAGAATAGTTATTTTGGTTTCTAATTCTGTTCACAGCATCTTTGACCAAACTTCAAGCCTAA
Source organism: Iris pallida (assembly GCA_029216955.1). Lineage (NCBI taxonomy): Eukaryota > Viridiplantae > Streptophyta > Magnoliopsida > Asparagales > Iridaceae > Iris > Iris pallida. Next base: position 498,074 of record JANAVB010018196.1, on the reverse strand, counting down.
TTTCGTTCATGATGTAGCCAGAATCTCGAAAATCACAAAATATGAAAGTTGTAGCCCTATGTCTTAGCTTTTCGAATCATTTTGAAGGACCTCAATTGCACTTCAGATGAAAAAGTTATGCCCATTTTGGTGAAAGGTGTCAAAACTGTCCAGAATTGTATTTTAGCTCCATTTTGCACATAGTGTCTCCAAATTCATCCTACAGCAAAATATAAATGTAATGAGTACCTTTAGTCATAAAATGAGCATAAAATGATAAACATTAAGGGATAAAAATATAATATTTTATGTTCTCATCATAAAGCCTGCACGGCACGATTGTAATGGAGTCTATAAATGATATCTATTATCAATAAAATGAAAAAAAATTCTGTCTCAATGTGCTATTCAATTTGTCTGCGCTCACTCTCTTAGATGTTGTGTTTCGGATTAACTTATGCCTATAGCTTGTGCGATCGCAAATTAGGTTCGTACGGCATCACGTCCGGGGGACGCCTATCGATTCTACAGAATCGGGACGTGACATATCGTGGGGAGTCGCGAGACATCCTTTTGGACTGAATGTGGAGTTTTCAAAGGATCAAAACAAGCCTTTAGCACACAGACGAGGCTTCAAAATGACTAATGTCGCCTTGAGTTAAGTAGCACGCCCTTCTTGGTTCGGGGTACATGTGGAGAGCGAGGATCAGTATATTACACTTGTACTGGTGCATGACAATTTATGTTCTACGCTCTCATTTGGTTGAAGAAATTATATGACTTAATTTGTGATCTTTCTAGCCATCCTAATGAATTTTAGACAAGCAAATGATAGGCAAAATGTAAATTATGCTAGAACTTACCTACGGCAGAACATGCTGTGCAATGTGAGACTTACTATGTTCTTTCCTGTCAATTGTTATCATTTACTAGTATATCATGTGTACTTTCATAGGTGATGGTCACTGACACCACAAGCCATCTTGGACTTATAGCTTTGTTAGACGGGACTCTTTCGACGCAAGTAGCGAGCTCCGCTGAAAGTCTCCGCATAATCCGTGCTAACATTTCGCACAGCTATACCGTGTTTTCCCTTGGGCCAAATCGTCCCGTGGCTCCGGGGTGCCGTTCGAGAAAATGTTTATCTTGTGCACAAATTGTCCATGGCCGTGCTAGACTAAACTTAGTTACTCAAGCATGGTCTATATTATAAGAAAATCATTTTCATCGTATCCCGTCTTGTCGTGGCATCATTTAATTAATGAGTCTATCTTTTGTTTAACATAGCATGCATGTAAAAGTTTCATGGCATATTAATTCTATAGCGAGTGTACGTGATGAATCGTGCAACAGTTCATTGAAAGTAGCAATTTTGACCTTTGCATAACCAATTAGCATTCCATCAAATGATTTAGGATTCAAGAGGGTCAAGGGAAAGAAGGGTCAGCCACTCACTTTGATTGTTTGATTGAGACGAGAGACTCGTTGGCTGCACTAGACGGCGCCTACGCGATCACCTAAAATTGCATAAGCAACTGATTAAAATATTGTTTCATTCAATGAGTTCGATAAAAATACGAAGTTCGAAAACGCAAGCCATGAAAACTATCGAAAACATTCAAAAAAATGCATTCAGAAAACCAAAGCCAAAGAAGCAAGTACGGCATGAAAAGCAGAGAAACGGGAGGTCTCTCCTGATTCAGCCGCAAAGTCCATCCTCGAGGCGTAACCCGCTGAATATGGGACTTTATTCCGAAGAAGTCATTCCATAACGAGAAATTGAACTTAATTCAATCGTTCTCGTTCAATCAATTCAATTGATCCCGATCAATCGGTTCCAACCAAATCGATAGCAACAATGTTCCTTTATTGCATACCCCGTGGACGAAAAATAGGGCATGATATAGGGACGGAGCACTACAAGGACTACCAACTAGCTGACAGTCCTACTTTGCAATAGGACTGCCAACATGTGGGCAGTCCTATACAATTCTTTATCAAAGCTCTCCAATTAAACAAAGAGTTTTGATTTGGACTGCCAACTTGTTGGCAGTCCTTCCTTCATGCAAGACTACCAACAGGTTGGCAGTCCAAATCAAAACTCTATGTTTGGAGAGTTTTGATACAAAATTGTCCAGGACTGCCAAATAGTTGACAGTCCTGCTTTACAATAGCTGACATATCCAAACGTATCCAAAACATGCACAAACGTATCCAAAACATAAAATAACATATTAAAAATTGAATCACATGTCCAAAATAAAATCACATATCCAAAACAATGTCACATGTCAAAAAATATCACATATTACATATCCATCACATATCCCATATCCAATCACATATCACATATGACATAAAATCCACATAAACACACAATATAATTAATTATCATGTCGGACATGGCGAGCCGGTGCAGTCACTTCTCTTTCTGGATCGGGTTCGACGATTCTGATTAGTCTCTCAAACGGACGGACCATATTGCGTTCTTTGCGCGCCGACGCGGTGGGTCATTTTTTTTTTTTGCTGGCGGCAGCATGACTGCAAAAAGAAATAAACAAGTAGAAGCGCATAAGGACTGTCAAAAAATAATATCACACAAAATAGTCAGGACTGCAGGACCGCATGCAGTCCTTATGTTATCCATGATTGCAAGTCTGCATGCAGTCAGGACTGCCGGACTGCATATAGTCCTTATGTTATTCATAACTGCAAGTCTGCATGCAGTCCAACTTTACTTCAGGACTGCAGGACTGCATGCAGTCCTGCTATATTTCAGGACTGCAGGACTGCCTGCAGTCCTTTCTATAGTTAATGACTGCAGTTATTCGCTGCAGTTCTGTCGTTTTCGTGCTTTACTGTAGGCCAGAACGACCAAACCGATGATTTGTCATGTTCTAGGGTTAGGATTTGATGCAAAAAAAATTGATTTGTCGTGTTCGAAAAATACATACATGAATCCTAAATTTGTTTTAACCTATTTTATCAAACTATTTTGAGCATTACCAAAGATTCAATAAATTTAAAATAAAAATTTAGCAAAATATGTCAAAACATACCTAGATTGTGCTGAAGGTCTGGGCTTGGATGCCATTGCTTGGAATTGGAGGAATGGAAAAGGAATTTAGGGTTTAGGAATTTGGGATTGGAAGAATGGAGAAGAGAAATATGGTTTAGGATTTAAGAATATAGAAGAGAGAGAAAGAAAATGATGAAATGAAGTGTTAGAAAAGTTTCACTCTAATGGACTGTCCCCCTAGTAAAGGTTAGTCTCAAGCAAAAGTTGGGGTGCCCTTAGAATTAGCCTAAAGTTAACATGCACGTGCCTGCATGTATATATAGGAGCTAGGTGTTCTTAAAATGAGTTTAGCTAATCCTAAATAGAATAAAACAACATATATGAATTGTATGTTATGTCAGAAACATTGTAAGATTGAATTCGTTTCCCTTAATCAAAAGTATCCATCGGCTTTATGTCCGTCCGTGGATTAACGGTATTGATTTTATGTGATGTTATTGAATGTTGTAGCTAGTCTTCTGATAGTCATATATATGCGTTGCTTTAATGATGTCTTTTTCCTAATTAAGACCAGTCGAGTCATCTCCCATTATGTGGGATCTGACATAACAGATGACATAATAGCTGACATAGCAAATTTTAACCCAAAAAATTAATTATCCAATTCTTTTAATGTTAATGTTAATATTAATATTATTATTAATATTAATGTTAATGTTAATGTTAATATTAATATTAATATATTAATGTTAATGTTAATGTTAATGTTAGTGTTAAGGTTAATATTAATGTAAATTATCATGTTAATTTATTAATTTACTATTAATTTTAATTTTAGTATTAATTTTATTGTTAAATTTTGTCATGTCAGCTGTCATGTCAGTAACTATGCCATCTGCCACATAATGGAAGATGATATCACCCAAATTTTTTGGAAGCCAAATGGCATTTTTGGCTCGTTAAACCTATATAGCTATTACACGGTCTAAAATGAAGTGGGATAAAAATGTAATATTTTCTTTTTGAAATGGATTTATAGATTACACTAGAGTTCCATGACACATATTGTAATTAATACTATAATGTGCTAGCTAGAAAGGAATAAAAGACTCATAGCTATTTTGTTTTTGAATTAATGGATTAATAGATTACACTAGAGTTCCGATGGCGATGAGTTATTCTCGGATCCTTCAAAACTTGAAGACATCGAAAGCACAGTCGAATGGCTATCGCCCAAGGAATGGCCTTCAGGGTCTCTCTCCTCCTCGTATGCGTAAAGTGAAATTCTTGGAATGTAAGAAGACCCAATTTCAGTCTTGCCATGTATATACAGATCAGGGAACGCCTCTATAACTATTTTTCGCGGAGCTAACTCACAACCTCCGTAGGGCTAATCGGGCTAGTAGTGGGGATCGCCACCCACGTTGGCCGCCTCCTTATGTCATGGGAGATCAGACCAATCATGTCCTATTAATGGGGGGTTAGCAAGCCATCAACAATGTGGGTGCTAATCCCACAGAGGATCGATACGGGTCCTTGACAACCGTCCAGTCAGTAAGCAACAAAGGTGCAGAACCAATAGGGCCCAACAGCGCGCGAGAGAGGTAGAAGCAAGACGCACTGTACAACGGTGCGCGCGCGCGGAAGGAACAACTCGTCACAACGCCCTCAGGACACACACAGTGGTACGTACGTACGGAAGAAGCATCACACAAGTAACACACCGCTACGAAAGCTAGCTAGCTCGCGCGCAGATCATGAACAACACTTGAGCATTACAAATCCGATCGAGTTATTATAGTAGTACTCCATGCATGGATGCAGCTGAGCTGTAATATTTAAGGAGGATATATATATATATATATATATATATATATATATATATATATATATATATATATATATATATATATATATATATATATATATATATATATATATCATAACATGATGAGTTGAAAGAAAGTATTAATTGCATGGAGGTCGGTCCGTCGGTCGGTACGTTGATATAGCTATATCTCAACCAGGGAGAGAGAAATCGTAGGGGTTGAATCCGATCTCGCAGTGGTCACGCTTAGCTATGGCTCCATTGGTGTTGTCGCATGTGTTCCTTAAATCGTTGATTGCAATATTAAGACACCCAGTGCAATATGGCGCCTCATAGGTACAACTAGCATGCCCAAATGCGTCGGGGTACGGGACATGCTCAGACGTTTCGAACTGGCCGCCGACTCCCGTTTGTTGTATCAGCAGATCCACCACTTTGTGCAGATTGGTATCGATGGCGTCGCCTGGATTGTGAGCTCCTATGCTTACATGATGGTAGCAAGTGACTTTTGTTGGTTCAGCATCGACAAGCACCAGCACCTTGCCTCCCCAACCACCCAACGTCGTCGCGCTGATTATTATTGCTACTACAAAACTAGCACTTGCCATCCTACCGACCAACTTCATCATCTCCACTCACTTAATTGCCTCTCTCTTCTCTTTTCTCTCTCTCTCTCTCTCTCTCTCTCTCTCTCTCTCAATTATTTGTGACTATGTATTCGTACATGCAGTGCCTATATATATAGTAGAGAGCTTGCGTTATAACACTCTAATTTACAACTTACTCTAATTATTAAACTACTTTTACTGGTAATCAATTAGATATTGTCATTAATAGTTGGAATCTTATGTCATGCAAACATTCTGACAAAGCTATGCAAAAGATAACGATCGACTACTATAAAGACAAGCCTTTTCTTGTCAACTCTTTGGATCCTTTTCATTTATTTAGCCTTTTTTTTTATTCGGCCGATCAGATCAACTTTTTTGCCCTCTCTTGCTAACAAACGCAATTTATTCTTTGACGTTTCTTTTGTGAAGAACACTTAGTTGAGGAAGTAAGTTAGAATATTGTTCTTCAGTTGACCGTGTCTTTGTACGTATTTGTTCTGATATTTTATGTCATTTTAACGTAAGTTTTAAAACGTCTCCCTCCGTATTATGGACCTGGTAATTAATAACATATTTAATTTCGAAAGACAAATTACAGGGAGCTAAATCTAATGTGCTAGGTCTCACTTATGCTTTGACTATTCTTCTTCTCCTTATTTTTTGAAGGGTCTCTGTCTGTCACATCCAAATCGTTCGTCCTCGATAGATTTTATCCGAATCCTTCGTTCTCGTTGGACGTACGTGATGTCGCACAAGTCTGGAGTTGCGCTCCTGCAAAACAAGATGACAAGTTCACATAGTGTTTATCTCAAATTACTAACATTCGCAGCAAAAGAAAACAAGATAGATAATAAAAATGTCTTTATTGATAACGAAGTAGATTACAAAGGCTAGAATAGCTCAACTCAATATGCCAAGTGGCTTACAACACTCATGATCTCTCTAGCTCACAAAGGATCTCATTTCATACATCATGTCTTCTATAGCACATCCAATGACTCGGCCGAAACATCTTCATGTTGCATGCCGAACCCAGTGCGGTCGCACGCCTCGAAATATTAAGGAACTCAATGTCTCAACGCATCCAAGCGAAGTTCCGCCACGAGCAAACCCATCCCCTAAACCTGTGTCACGCCCCGCTCCCGTAGGAGCGATCGTTCTCGCTAAGGCGTGATGCCGCACGAGCCTAGATTGCGCTCGTGTAAGGCAGTTTCATAACGACCGATTTCATCGGCGGCGACGGGGTCGTCGTCCAGAAGTCCCAAGCAGAAATATTGAAACATGCAGTGAAAATTTAGAACAAGCACACATGAACACAAGTCATTCAAAAGAAGCTCTTTATTGATATTGAATACAAGATTACATTTGTGGACGCAATGCCAAATTACGAGTCTTTCGTGCTCACTTTTCTCTCATTTACAAGTCACTCTCTCTCATCTCTCGATTACAATTCTTGAGCCAGCGGAAGCTTCGGAAGGCGATGTCCATACATTATGTCCTGTATAAGTATTCAATCCATGCGGCCGCACGCTTCGAATCGCCAAGGAACTCCGTGCCTCGACGCATCCAAGCGAGCTCAGCGCCACGAGCTTCTACCTGTGCCTGCACATGAACACTGTGTGGGTGTCAGTACTCAACTGTACTGGTGGAGTGAGCTCCTCGTCCACCCATACAAAACCGACACGTTCATTTACTTTGTGCAGCTTAAATCCCCCGTTTTGATTGTCTTGCTAGTCTTGCCTTAGGATCAGTTTTAAGACTTGACGTCTAACCAACTCGTTATGCGACGACATAGTCGTGCTATCATGTCAACGTGTATTTCGATCAAGGCAGTGCCTCATCGCCTAGATACTTGACCAAACTTCAACTCGGGACGACAGGGTCGTGCCGTATTCTATTTGTAACTTAACATATTCGAGACAGTGACTCGCCGAGGAGCAACTTATGCTAACTCGGCCGTGCCAAGGCATCAAGGGGTTGACTCGTGCAGGGCGTGCCCTTAGACTTTGCTTAGACTTGTCCGAGCTTCAAGATGAAGTCGTACCTAACGTCTTCCTGACTTAGTCAATTTTTACATTACGGTCCTTTCGACTTAAAGCGATGGCACTCGACTTAACTTATGCAGACTTAGGCCAACAATGCCGATACGCGAAAGCCAATACGCGAATGCCAATATTGATACGCGAAAGCCAATACTTTATACGCGAAAGCCAATACTTGATACGCGAAAGCCTTGCCTAGTGCCGAAGCACGTGTCTATGCTGCAGCCTAATCTTAGGCCCAGACATCTTGTTACCGCCTAGACATTTTTCAAGTTCTAGACTCAATCCAAAGGCATACACGGGGTTTGCCGCTCTTGCTGACACATCTACATGAGTGGTCACTGGCAATGTCAAGCTATCATAGACTCGGCTCGAGATCTCGGCTCGTCCCTCACGGGTAGCTAGCCCGGAGGCGCTTTGTATCTCCCATGCGGTTATCCAGCATCCTACCGTGAGCCGTCTCGTCCCTCCCGGGCCGAATCGGTCCCTTGGCCTAGGCAACCGTTCGAGGAAACTTTACCATGTCGACAAGTTGTCCAATGACCATGCAAGACCTAATTCGATCTACAAATCCTTCATTAACATGACCATGCTTTCCTTCTTTCTATCGAGACTTAACGAGACTTCCAAGTTGTAAAACCCCTAAATTTCTACTATTTTTTTATATTAAATTTGGTACTAATTTAAAATTTTGTATTGTACAGCGTAGTCGTATTGTACGTCGGGCGCGAAAGTTCATTTTTCGAATTTGCTCGACGAGTGCGAATATGTGCGAGCGTACATAATTTTGAAAAATATTTTTATTGGTTTCAAAATAATATACTTAATAACTATTTTGTTAGCATTCCAAAATTTTCAAGTTTGTTATTTAATTATAAAATCTTTCATTTATACAGCTATAATAATAAATAAAAGTTTATTTTAGAAAAATATATGTATGTACATATTATTTGGTCAAAGATAAATATTTCATAATTATTTATTAGTTTACTTTTAAAATACTAATGTAATTTTTGAAATTATTATTATTAGTATTTTTGGAAAAGATATTTTTGAATTATTATGGCGATTTAAATCTTAATTTGATTCTATGAATTTATTTAAATAGTTAAAATAATATCTATATTTTGAAATTTGATTTATCTTATCTAATTTTAAATGTTGGATTTAATTGGATTTTGATTGGGAAATAGATTTGAATTTAGATTTAAACTAATTAGTAGCAAATTATCTATTTGGGTTTTAAATCAATTCTAATCATATCCAAATGGAAATTCCCACATCCTATAAATAGGCAGGTACTCCTCTATAAAATCCAACCATCCACAAAATTTCCACCATAAATCGTGCATCGTGTCGGTGTCCTCCTTTCCCATCCACTATATTCTATATGGTACAAATACATTGTTCCCCCGGGTCCGACAGATCCGAACCTCTGCCCCCATCGTATCGGACACACCCGATACGACGTAACCCTCACCCCAACTCGACTCCCCTCTTCGTCATCATCGCATCCTACAAACCCAGCCCTAACCCTAAAACCTAGCTGTCGTGCCATCCCTGGCCGCGGCAAACCCGCAACAGTACCTTTCCAAATTCCGACACCCGACACTCGATCACCACCACCACTGCCTGGCCACTCCGACCAACCACCCAACCCAACCACACCATCGCCACCGCCAACCAAATACAGAGACCACCACCACCGTCTCCACCTTGTCCCGGCCACCCTGGCTAAATGCCACCAACACCAACACCTTCCCAGCCACCAACGCCCTGGCCACACCAACAATCCCAGTCCCAGCCACCACAGCCATCACCGGCCGGAACCCCAATCTGCCACCAGAAAGAAAAAAAAAGAATTAGGAAACCCTAACCGAACGCTCACCTCCTCGTCGTCGTCCCCGTCAGCCCTTGCCGCCTCCGAGCCCGTCTTCCCCAGCGTGCGCCGCCGCGGGCGCTCGACTCCAGGACCATCGGTGCCCTCGGAACTGTCGCGCGCTGCGTTGACCTCTCCGCCTAGCACCGCCTGGAGCACCCGCGACCGGCCGATGTGGTCCGCCCGTGTGCCGACCGCCTCCCAGCCGAGATCGGCGCCAACTGCCGCGCCAAACCCGCGCCTCCGGATCCGCGACGCCTCTCCGGCTGACCTAACCGCTGCGCCGACACCGTAGCTCCGCCCCGCTACTGCCTCCCTCTCACTCGCTCAGCCTTCCCCTCCGGCTTGCTCCGCAGCCCCCTCTCCGTTCCGACCTCCCTACTGGAGCGCCCGGCGCCGCCCTTCGATTTCCCCCACCAGTCGAGTCCGCCGCCTTTGACGCCGGTCACGGCGACTCCGATAACCGCTGCCGACCCCCATCACCCGCTCCGGCCACAGCCACCCCCACTGTCCACCGCCGGCGCCGTCCCAGCGCCCGGAGCCATCCGCCCGCCGACTTCCCCCCAACCCTCTCCGCCTCTCACCGCCGATCCCCTTTCCCGACGACCCGATCTCGTTCTCCGCCGCCCTTCTCACCGCAGTCGCCGGCGACTTTGCCTCTTCCCTTCCGCCGCTTCTCCCTTCTCCTCCCGCTGAGCCCCGGTGACTCCCCGCTCCGCTCAGCCGCCGGATCTGAGCCGCTCCCTCTTTCCCCTTTCCTTCTCACTCTCTCTCTCCTCTTTTCAATAGTTAAGAGTAAGTGTTATAGTTAGTAAAGGTTGATTTCTTTTGCTGTTATTTTTCTTTTTGTATTCGTTTTTGGTTTATTAATTTTTTTTATATATATCTATTATTATTATTATTATTGGTATTATTTTTGTTATCTTATTAAATTATAAATAACAGTATATATGTATTAGATACATGTAGGTAGTGTTACTATTATTATAGTTATTTCAAATAAAGTATATACTAAGTATTTTAAAAGTTATATGTGTATCAAGATATATATTAGGCTAGTCATATATTTATTTTCAAAACTGATTTCAAAATACTAAAAGAATATTGCTATATTATTTTTATGGAATTTTAATTATGATTTTGAACAAAAACTACAGTTTGACAAAACTTATGTTTTTAAGCCCTAAACAAAATTTTGGGGTTTACCAAGTATTTGTCTAAATATATTTTGACTAAAGTAAAATTTTCAATTATATCTATATATATAGATGTTTTTCTAAAAGTTATTAAATATTTATTTATACCAATTATCTTCAATTATCAATCTTGTCCCTGGCTAGTCATATTCATATCTTCTTGCAACTCTCGAATTACTTTATATCGTCCCTAGCAAATTTGGCTATTCCGGACTCAATGACACGGTCCGTCCCATCGATGGAGATCATCTTGCGTACTTTTGGCATGTCCGACTATTTTGTGCCAACACAATCATACGCGCGTCAACTGCAACCATGTCAAGGACTTGTTGGATTATGTACCAAACCAGGCAGCACATCAGGCGTCGCAACAGGCAAGTATACCTTGCTAATTAACTGTCAATTATTTATTTTCTGCATTATTTATTTTGTTCATATTGTTAGTTTCCTTTGTTATAAACTGTGCGTCCAAGCCACACTTGGGTGCAAGCGACTTTATTAGTCGTTACTTTATTTTATGCATGTTGACTAAGTGTTAGCGGACTACCTTCTTGTTGGGGATATCCTTATATCTCCTTTGGCCATGACACGCACACTACACGGTTGGAGGCATGTTGCTAGGGGCATGACTTATGGACTGGCCCTCTCTAAAGTCGTGTGACGGATAGATGATCATAACTGCTATGACTAGGGTTTTAGAGACTCAAGCAGTTACAAAACTGGATGAGCCATGGACATGACTTGAACAGTGTGGGAAATATTGGGGGAGGACAGTCGCTAGTGCGTATGGGAAGCCAAACAGGTAAACCACAGTCTCCGGATGGAACTGTGGCAATTTATTTGCAGATACCCTCTGACGTTTTGGACGTTACGGCCGGATACAGATGACTGGATGCCAGTTACGTACACATAGCCAAAATTTCCACCCATGCGCATGAAAGTTATCCTCTAAATTGCACATTAGGCGGTTAGAATCTCCTTTGCATATTTGTGTCTAGGATAGTCATTTATATATTATTTTATTCTGACAGTTCATATTAGCTTGTTCTTCCTGTATCTTGCTACGTCCGTCTGAGGACCTGGTTTTTCCCCAGGTGTGTGTTCATGTTTTCCGCAGGTATCCTAGCCAAGGCCGTGATCTTCTCCATTCCTTCGAAGACAATTGCGCTTGGTTCATCTTGCCATTTTTATCGCTTGATTTCTTGTACATTTCTTTCATTGTGATAGTTGGTAGTGGACTTTGTCTCCGCCCAACGATTGTATCATAAATATTCGAGTTGATATTTATATTATTATTCTTTTCATTGTGGATGAGATTTAGTTTATCTTGGATTACTGTATTTTACAGCTTATGTATTCATACGAGACCTATGTATTTCGTATGAATACAGCTGGCATGTCTACGTACTTAGTCCTACGTATTTTGGGACTGGGGCGTTACATGTTTTTGTGGTGGCCCATGCAGGTCGAGATAAATTGTTTGGTTACTTTACCGTACCAAGCAAGCCTGCGTATAGGATTAGAGTCTAGGATCTCATCCACACACTTGACTGCCTCCTCGCTTTGACTCCCTTGATTTGCATCTTGCTTGATTCCCTCTACCGTTAATTCTTATCCTTCTTTCGTGCTTGATGTTGGTTAGGAAGATAATCCATACTAGGTAGACTTGGCCCATTGTCCTAACAACCTTAGTTTAACTCTTGTAAGTTGGGTAGAATGCCTTACGACCTAATCATCCTTGTGACCTTAACCAAGTCTTAAGCAAGTAGACAATAGAACGACTGTATAGGCACCAACATAAGACATTACTAGGTTCTTAAGAAGTTTGAACTAGTTCCCCTTCTTTCAATATTAATCATGCCTATGTTTTTTACGAATTTTTGACTATCCTATGCTGCTAGTGTAGCTTAAGTTTTGCAAGCTTATTCCCTTATCGAGCTTGATCATGACATGTTTTATTGGGTGCGCACCCACTAACATATTGTCTAATCAGAACCGGTGCATGATGGTCTGATCAACCTATTGCACTTTGATTCGCTTTTATCTATCGTTATACGTGGATGGGGACATAGTTAAACTTGTCCTCTAGGGTCCCATTCGTGACAGCCTTGGCAATTCTTTTTGAATTACTCCCTCGCCTTTGAACCACATATTGATATTTGAAAACAACTTCTTGGACTCATATTGGTTTTCATCTTTCACTTATTTAGACGAAGACTCGTACTTGATAGATAGAAACCAAGTGTTCCCCTATGACCATAATAGTTATAGTGACCATCAACCAGGCCATGTGTTTACAACCTCGCCTAGAGTTATTCGCCCTATCCTTCGACCCTTGATCGTGATCTCAATTCATTTGAAATTAGAAATAACTACAATTATTTCCTTAACCACCCCTAAACCTAGATGCGTGACTTCACTCTAAGGAACCATGTACCCTTGCTCTCTAATTACCTAACCCTTAAATCCTTCTCTATCTTGCATTAGCTAGCGACCCTCATCCATTACCATATCCGTGCATTATTTTCGTATTTATCTAAATCACGATTCCGTAATGCATGTTTGTGTTAAATGTTGTTTCTTGCCCCGCCCACAATTTGATCGTACCCTTGTACCTTTTCAACCCCTATTTATTCTTAATTTCGAGGACAAAATTCTTGTAAGTTGGGTAGAATGTAAAACCCCTAAATTTTTACTATTTTTTTATATTAAATTTGGTACTGATTTAAAATTTTGTATTGTACGTCGCGTAGTCGTATTGTACGTCGGGCGCGAAAGTTCATTTTTCGAATTTGCTCGACGAGTGCGAATATGTGCGAGCGTACATAATTTTGAAAAATATTTTTATTGGTTTCAAAATAATATACTTAATAACTATTTTGTTAGCATTCCAAAATTTCCAAGTTTGTTATTTAATTATAAAACCTTTCATTTATACAGCTATAATAATAAATAAAAGTTTATTTTAGAAAAATATATGTATGTACATATTATTTGGTCAAAGATAAATATTTCGTAATTATTTATTAGTTTATTTTTAAAATACTAATGTAATTTTCGAAATTATTATTAGTAGTATTTTTGGAAAAGATATTTTTGAATTATTATGGCGATTTAAATCTTAATTTGATTTTATGAATTCATTTAAATAGTTAAAATAATATCTATATTTTGAAATTTGATTTATCTTATCTAATTTTAAATGTTGGATTTAATTGGATTTTGATTGGGAAATAGATTTGAATTTAGATTTAAATTAATTAGTAGCAAATTATCTATTTGGGTTTTAAATCAATTCTAATCCTATCCAAATGAGAATTTCCACATCCTATAAATAGGCAGGTACTCCTCCATAAAATCCAACCATCCACAAAAATTCTACCACAAATCGTGCATCGTGTCTGTGTCCTCCTTTCCCATCCACTATATTCTATATGGTACAAATACATTGTTCCCCCGGGTCCGACAGATCCGAACCTCTGCCCCCATCGTATCGGACACACCCGATACGACGTAACCCTCACCCCAACTCGACTCCCCTCTTCGTCATCATCGCATCCTACAAACCCAGCCCTAACCCTAAAACCTAGCTGCCGTGCCATCCCTGGCCGTGGCAAACCCGCAACAGTACCTTTCCAAATTTCGACACCCGACACCCGATCACCACCACCACTGCCTGGCCACTCCGACCAACCACCCAACCCAACCACACCATCGCCACCGCCAACCAAATACAGAGACCACCACCACCGTCTCCACCTTGTCCCGGCCACCCTGGCCAAACGCCACCAACACCAACACCTTCCCAGCCACCAACGCCCTGGCCACACCAACAATCCCAGTCCCAGCCACCACAGCCATTACCGGCCGGAACCCTAATCCGCCACCAGAAAGAAAGAAAAAAAAAAGAATTAGGAAAACCTAACCGAACGCTCACCTCCTCGTCGTCGTCCCCGTCAGCCCTTGCCGCCTCCGAGCCCGTCTTCCCCAGCGTGCGCCGCCGCGGGCGCTCGACTCTAGGACCATCGGTGCCATCGGAACTGTCGCGCGCTGCGTTGACCTCTCCGCCTAGCACCGCCTGGAGCACCCGCGACCGGCCGATGTGGTCCGCCCGTGTGCCGACCGCCTCCCAGCCGAGATCGGCGCCAACTGCCGCGCCAAACCCGCGCCTCCGGATCCGCGGCGCCCTTCGGCTGACCTAACCGCTGCGCCGACGCCGTAGCTCCGCCCCGCTACCGCCTCCCTCTCACTCGCTCAGCCTTCCCCTCCGGCTAGCTCCGCAGCCCCCTCTCCGTTCCGACCTCCCTACTGGAGCGCCCGGCGCCGCCCTTCGATTTCCTCCACCAGCCGAGTCCGCCGCCTTTGACGCCGGTCACGACGACTCCGACAACCGCTGCCGACCCCCATCACCCGCTCCGGCCACAGCCACCCCCACTGTCCACCGCCGTCGCCGTTCCAGCGCCCGAAGCCATCCGCCCGCCGACTTCCCCCCAACCCTCTCCGCCTCTCACCGCCGATCCCCTTTCCCGACGACCCGATCTCGTTCTCCGTCGCCCTTCTCACCGCAGTCGCCGGCGACTTTGCCTCTTCCCTTCCGCCGCTTCTCCCTTCTCCTCCCGCTGAGCCCCGGTGACTCCCCGCTCCGCTCAGCCGCCGGATCTGAGCCGTTCCCTCTTTCCCCTTTCCTTCTCACTCTCTCTCTCCTCTTTTCAATAGTTAAGAGTAAGTGTTATGGTTAGTAAAGGTTGATTTCTTTTGCTGTTATTTTTCTTTTTGTATTCGTTTTTGGTTTATTAATTTTTTTTATATATATCTATTATTATTATTATTATTGGTATTATTTTTGTTATCTTATTAAATTATAAATAACAGTATATATGTATTAGATACATGTAGGTAGTGTTACTATTATTATAGTTATTTCAAATAAAGTATATACTAAGTATTTTAAAAGTTATATGTGTATCAAGATATATATTAGGCTAGTCATATATTTATTTTCAAAACTGATTTCAAAATACTAAAAGAATATTGCTATATTATTTTTATGGAATTTTAATTATGATTTTGAACAAAAACTACAGTTTGACAAAACTTATGTTTTTAAGCCCTAAACAAATTTTTGGGGTTTACCAAGTATTTGTCTAAATATATTTTGACTAAAGTAAAATTTTCAATTATATCTATATATATAGATGTTTTTCTAAAAGTTATTAAATATTTATTTATACCAATTATCTTCAATTATCAATCTTGTCCCTGGCTAGTCATATTCATATCTTCTTGCAACTCTCGAATTACTTTATATCGTCCCTAGCTAATTTGGCTATTCCGGACTCAATGACACGGTCCGTCCCATCGATGGAGATCATCTTGCGTACTTTTGGCGTGTACGACTATTTTATGCCAATACAATCATACGCGTGTCAACTGCAACCATGTCAAGGACTTGTTGGATTATGCACCAAACCAGGCAGCTCATCAGGCGTCGCAACAGGCAAGTATACCTTGCTAATTAACTGTCAATTATTTATTTTCTGTATTATTTATTTTGTTCATATTGTTAGTTTCCTTTGTTATAAACTGCGCGTCCAAGCCACACTTGGGTGCAAGCGACTTTATTAGTCGTTACTTTATTTTATGCATGTTGACTAAGTGTTAGCAGACTACCTTCTTGTTGGAGATATCCTTATATCTCCTTTGGCTATGACACACACACTACACGGTTGGAGGCATGTTGCTAGGGGCACGACTTGTGGACTGGCCCTCTCTAAAGTCGTATGACGGATAGATGATCGTAACTGCTATGACTAGGGTTTTAGAGACTCAAGCAGTTATAAAACTGGATGAGCCATGGACATGACTTGAACAGTGTGGGAAATATTGGGGGAGGACAGTCTCTAGTGCGTATGGGAAGCCAAACAGGTAAACCACAGTCTCCGGATGGAACTGTGGCGATTTATTTGCAGATACCCTCTGACGTTTTGGACGTTACGGCCGGATACAGATGACTGGATGCCAGTTACGTACACATAGCCAAAATTCCCACCCATGCGCATGAAAGTTGTCCTCTAAATTGCACATTAGGCGGTTAGAATCTCCTTCGCATATTTGTGTCTAGGATAGTCATTTATATATTATTTTATTCTGACAGTTCATATTAGCTTGTTCTTCCTGTATCTTGCTACGTCCGTCTGAGGACCTGGTTTTTCCCCAGGTGTATGTTCATGTTTTTCGCAGGTATCCTAGCCAAGGCCGTGATCTTCTCCATTCCTTCGAAGACGATTGCGCTTGGTTCATCTTGCCATTTTTATCGCTTGATTTCTTGTACATTTCTTTTATTGTGATAGTTGGTAGTGGACTTTGTCTCCGCCCAACGATTGTATCATAAATATTCGAGTTGATATTTATATTATTATTCTTTTCATTGTGGATGAGATTTAGTTTGTCTTGGATTACTGCATTTTACAGCTTATGTATTCATACGAGACCTATGTATTTCGTATGAATACAGCTGGCATGTCTACGTACTTAGCCCTACGTATTTTGGGACTGGGGCGTTACATGTTTTTGTGGTGGCCCATGCAGGTCGAGATAAATTGTTTGATTACTTTACCGTACCAAGCAAGCCTGCGTATAGGATTAGAGTCTAGGATCTCATCCATACACTTGACTGCCTCCTCGCTTTGACTCCCTTGATTTGCATCTTGCTTGATTCCCTCTAACGTTAATTCTTATCCTTCTTTCGTGCTTGATGTTGGTTAGGAAGGTAATCCATACTAGGTAGACTTGGCCCATTGTCCTAACAACCTTAGTTTAACTCTTGTAAGTTGGGTAGAATGCCTTACGACCTAATCATCTGTGAGCACCCTGAATTTCGGGTTGATTTTTTTTATTTTTATTTATTTACTGATTGATTATAATTTCAATAAATAATTATTTCTGTTATTTTTCCTTAAGTGTACTTTTCCATGCCTTTGATATTTGGAGTATCAGGGATGTTCAACTCTGGAAATCTTCTTCACGAGTTTTGGAGTGGACACGATTACCTTCATGACGGTATATAGTGTCCCATCCAAACTTGTTCCCTTGTACTCTTTCTGCTTCGCTGAACTTCGGGTCGGTTTAGACCATTTGATTGATATTTATTTTTCCACTCTTTTTCTTGATCAGTTTCAGCGCGTTACCATGACATTTAAATTGGGAGCGCAAGACCAGTCAGTTTCTTGAAACCAACTCCTCATTGATGATCTACTCGGGACGTTCGTCACCCATGACCTTTGTGTCCCACTCAGACACGTCGTCTTGGGCTCCATTTGATTCGCACACATTTCCCGACGCGTGACCCGATTTTATTTCACTCCACGGCGTCACATTCATCTTTCAACTTGATTTGTGGGTCCCCTGTCGACCAAAACATGTCCGCCCCAATTATGGACATGGCCCACTTTGAGCCTACTATCCGTCCGCCACTTGTGTCCCATTTATTGGAATTCCCATGTGCTACTTATTTACTCATGATCATCAAACGTCTATTTTTAATTCTATTATTGCATCATGTCCGATTTTGACTCAATCTGGCTCCACCGAGTCCAGTCCAGCTTTGTGATGCCCTCCATCGGGACACCCTCATATTTCTTGCCCAAAAATATCTTGTGCTCATTCTACCCATTTTTAATTATTTATTGGAAATTTTTATTAATTTAATTCCTCATAGGAATGACCCATTTGGCAATTAATTTCTGGCCATTTGATTTTTCCTCCCATTTAATCATCACCTTTCATTCCCCACAATCCCCATGGCCATGTGGCCGGCCCTAAAATTGTGGGGATCAACTTTTCATCTCTCTCTCTTATCCTCTCATTCTCTCTCTTCCTTTTTTCATTGTTTCCACACATTCAAAACAATACAACAACTCCTACACAACAAACACAGCAGCAATACCAGCACCACACCCCGACCTCCACCTTCTCTCATTTCTACCCAATCTCTTCCTCCTATTTCCTCCTCCTCCATCAACTAACTCCGCCACCACCTCCGTTCAACCACCACCGCAGTCGTCGTGCCCCGCCGTCGCGGCCATCACGACCACCTTCCCGCCGCTTGCTGTGGTCGCGCCGCTCCGCGCGCCACCGCGGGAGGCTTCGCGCAGCAGCAGCAGCGCATGCACGCGCGCACAGGCGCGCACGCACGCGCGCGCGCGGGCCGCCGTCGTGCGCCGCCGCGCCGCCGTGCGGGCCGCCGTGGCCCCCTGGCCGTGCGCCGAGCTCCGGCGAGCCACCCCGTGGCCGCCACTCTCCTCCCCGACGCGCCGAATAGCCGATTCGTGCGTTTTGCACGACGTCCCGTCGTGACGAGCTCGGAAACGACGCTGAAATCGCGCCCCGTCGCAGCGACTTCGCGCACATTTTTCCGGAGATCCGACCGTTGGATCGGCGATTTCTTCGCTCCGTCGCAATCTCGGTATATCCACCTTCATCTCTGTCAATTTTCGTCCGTTAATTTTATCGTTTGATACATGAAAACCGGCCACCAAGTTGACCGTTTAAATTGTATTAAAATTGGACAGTTTCACGGGGCCAACTTCGTCAGCTTGTATCTCCTCCACCGTAGCTCCGTTTGGCGTGCTACCAGTTCCTGTGCGAAGCTGGTATAACCCTCTTACTACCCCTCCAGTTTCGTTTCATTGTGAGCATGTTTGATTGGTTGAATTCGACGCCAAAGTTGGCCGTCCGAATTCGTAATTTCCAACTTGTAAAATTCCATTTTTGAACACGGGACTCCAGATTTCATTTCTGACACCACCATTAGACTCGTGGCGTCGTTCTGGCATGTTTTCATATAAAATTTGTTAGATTTGGAGAACATGGGCCCGGGCACGCATTTCGGTGCAAAGTAGGTCCCACTTTCTGGGTCAACGGGACTTTTTGACGTCGGCTCGTCGGAATCCAATTCTGGAGATACCGTTGAGTTCGTATCGTCATTCTGGACTCGTTGACATATAATTTGCTAGATTTTGGTGGACATTGGATCGGGCACGCATTTCGGTGCAAGTCAGACACCAATGTCCGGGCCAACGGGTCATTTTGAGATCGGCTCATCGGAATCCAATTCCGGATATACCGTTGAGTTCGTATCATCATTCTGGACTCGTTGACATGTAGTTTACTGAGTTTTGAGAACTTTGGCTCCGACACGCATTTCCGTGCAAATCGGAATCCCAAGTTCTGGTCAACGGGCCAAATTGAGATCGGGTCAACGGAATCCAATTATGGAGATACCGTTGGGTTCGTATCGTCATTCTGGTTGCGTGGACATATAATTTGTTATATTTTATAGACTTGTTTTCTTGCACGTATTTCGGTGCAAAACGGCTCCGACACGGACACCGTTTTGACCCGAAATTACCTTTTTGCCCTTGTGTCCAAATTGGACCGTTGGGTAGGCTATCCTAGCTAATTTGACCATTTTGGACACGTTGGCGATGTCTATTTCATCGTCCGACAATGTTTGTTGATAGTTTCTCTGAGTTTAACCTTTCTAATAATTAATTAATAATTAATTCATATAATGTTCGTATTTCGGGATTAATACAACGAAACTGAGCTCAGTCAATTCCAGTGATCTCACATCGCTGAAATTGACAAGATGGGCACGTGGATCACTGTAATAAGATTATCAACCTTACCATTGATATTCTTATCTCGATTTACGTGTCGTAAGTTTCGACGTACGAATAACGAAGTACACTTTATATTTTCAATAATTAGACTAGGTTGACCCTGTTTGACCAAAGTTGACCAGTTGACCCAAAGTCAACTGTGAGTCAACGCTTGACCTAGTTTGACCAAATTATTGACCGGAGTTGACCTAGAGTTAATTGGACTTAGAAGAACCTAGGATAAGATAGATTGCTTGTAGAGATTTATTTATATAACTTGAACACTTTGTAACATGTGTTGCTTTAAATAGGACTCTGTGGCTTCAGTTGGACCCTCTATACTTATCAGCTCAGGATCGCAGGCGAGTACATTCACTGATAGTTTTCATTGTCTTGATATCTACTATATCCGATTCAGTTGTAGTGTCTTACTTGATTCCCGACACGACAGTTCACGGACTAGTATACGTCGGATCCTGGCATGAGGTGTTATTCCTGGACTTTCTTGGTATATGGGTATGAGATATTTTCGTGTTTCCTGTACTTGTATAGACATGGACTTGGGAGTGGGCTGATCACCTGCTTTTGAATCCTGTGTCATGACGTGCCCATGTCCGGATCCGTGATACTATTCGGGGGATAGAGGGGAATTATTAGGGGTTATGTGATCAAAGCCTCCGTGATGATATTTTCGTGTTTTGCTGGCGCCACCCTCACCTCACGTAGGGTGTAGCAGATACCCCCTTCCGGTTATCCAGGTTGGCCGGCATGACCCTCTTCGGAGGCCCTCGTCAGAGGTTCCGTGTGATTGTCGAGCCAAGTGGATAACCGTTCCCTTGTTTTCCTAGCCGATCACATTTCGCCCTAATAATTCAAATCACTTTTTATTTATTTGTTGTCATATCTTACATTCCAGTTCACCTTTACTTACTGTACTTTCACCATGTTATGACTCATTTCTCATATGCTCTACCTGTCTTTTATACTGTACCATGATTACGGGACTAGGTTCTGTTCGGAAGAAGGGTTACAACCCCGGTCCTTATTTGGTTTAAGGGTTGTAACTCGACTTTCAAACGGTTCCCAAGTCGTCTATATTCTTTGTCTTGTATCTCATTATTACTGTCTCTTATAGTATTTGTCAATTCACATGGAACTGCTGTTGGTATTTTGTACTTGCTCATTTTCCTGACAGGATACGTTGACAAAATTTTACAGATAGTTCGGAGGTGCCTGCTAGCCTAGAGGAGACACATTAGAGGTTGTTTAGTTAGCTATTCTTAGTTGTCTGGAGTTGTATTATTTTATGGATTACTGTATTTGAGTTTTGATATGTATTTCTGAGTTTGTATCTTAGACACTTAGATTTCTCTCTGTTGTACCTCTTTTGGATTTTATGTTTTATCTATCTTCCTTTATGCTCTACCATAGATGTGATTGAGTTTACATTCTGCTATGTCACCCCCATTCGGAGAGTGTAAATTGTTTAGTCTTATATTATTAGATGCATTGAGACCTAGGACAGCGTTCTACCGCCGACACTGCGGCGTAGGCTGGGCGTTGTTACGTTCTCGTGCCCTAACCCTAGGGTGCGGGTCGTGACACGTTTTTAGTGGTGGCCCATGCAGGTCGAGACTAAAAGTGTAGTGGTATTCGAACTAGAGTACCACTACAGCCTGCAGTAGGATTAGGAATATATTTTGAAGGTACTCAATCACAGTTAGGACCCTTGAGAGATTCCCGGGACGACCCTTGAGAATCTTATTTAACTTCGATTTGAAAACTCTTTTTCCTTGGTTGATTTATCTTTACTTTCTGCTATTGAATTTGATTTTGATGGATTATTATCCAAGGACGTAAAGCCGTGCTCTGATACCATTATGTCACGCCCCGCTCCTATAGGAGCGATCGTCCTCGCTAAGGCGTGATGCCGCACGAGCCTAGATTGCGCTCGTGCAAGGCGGGTTCCATAACGGCCGATTTTAGCGGTTGCGATGGGGTCGTCGCACAGAAGTCCCATGCAGAGACATTGAATAATAGCAACGGAAATTTGAATCAAAACATAAGTTATTCAAAGAAGCTCTTTATTGATATTGAAACAACGATTACATTGGGGGCACAAGGCCAAGATTACAATCACTCAAGCTCACTCTTCTCATATTTTACAAGTTCACTCAGCTCTCTCTCATCTCTCAATTACAAGCCTTGATCCAGCGGAAGCTTCGGAAGGCGATGTCCATACATTATGTCCCGTATAAGTCTTTAGTCCATGTGGCCGCGCGCTTCGAATCGCCAAAGAACTCCGTGCCTCGACGTATCCAAGCGAGCCCCGCGTCACGAGCTTCTACCTGTGCCTGCACATGTAAACTATGTGGGTGTCAGTACTCAACTGTACTGGTGGAATGAGCTCCTCGCCCACCCATACAAACCCGACACGTTATTTTACTTTGTGCAACATAGTCCCTTCTTATCAATTGTCTTTCTAGTTTTTCCTTAGGATCAGTTTTATGACCGACGCCTTGCCTATTTTGTATTTCAAGACCATCCCGTGCTTGCAACATCGATGACGACTCAACAACATTAACCTATCAAGTCGTGCTTGCCTTTCGACCAAAATCAGAGACGCAACTACGCGATAAGGCTCCATTCCTTGTGACCGTGCTACGAATCCATCATACCGTGCCAACAACTCAATATGACTCAATCGTATCGCCGCCTTGCGGCTCTTTGCTACTAAACCATCATCCGACCCAATCCAAGGCTTGTGGGATAAGTGCCACTCGACCAACTTTACCTTGCGGCAGTTCCTGACTTAGACTCAAGACAACTCAAACCAACTTATGCAACTTATATGCCGACAACTTAAGACCGACGCCACATCTCGTGCCGAAGCACGCCGTCTATGTTGATGCCAAATCTTAGGACCAAACTTTGTGTTCCAAACATACACACTTTCAACTAGACTCAATTCAAAGGCACACACACGGATTGCCGCCCGTGTCGACCCATCTATATGAATTGGTCACTAACATCACAAGCTATCCTGGACTATAGCCTTGCCATTCGACGACCCTTTCAGCGCAAGTAGCTAGCCCCGCTGAAAGTTCCCGAATGACCCGAGCGGTTCGCCCAGCTACGACTATACCCGTTTCCCTCCGGAATGCCGCGGTCCCATGGCGCCCAGGGTTGTCGCGCATGGAAACTCCTCCTTGTCGACAAGTTATCCAATGACCATGCAAGACTCGACACAAACTGGCGTCTCACACAGTCATTCCTCTTCCAATGTTACCATCTCTTTCAAAACCAATATCAAACCTTCTATCATTTGAGACCCCTGGACGACCCACGGTCGCGAGCATTCTTTCCATCATTTGAGACCCCTCGACGACCCACGGTCGCGAGCATTCTTTCCATGTTACCATATCATTTCATTCAACTCAATGCCTATTCAATAATCCTTTCTCCAAAACCCATTCGATCAATCGTGGTGCATGCCTTAACGCTAGGTCCGTGTATCGTGCCTTAAACCGACTTTGACCTACACGACGCTATCGCCCAAGTCATAATTTATATGATGGGCCTTGAGACCGTAAGACCATATGGTTACACCCAGCCGTAGAACTCGTAGGACCGTGCTTGCTAGCACTCCGATAGCCTAACACAACTTGCCTGACTTAACGCACAACGGCTCGACGAGCAAAGGCTGCGTCAAGCATCGCATTGCGAAAATGTGTCGCGCATGCGTTCGACTTCTGAACGACCAAGTCATTTGGGTGCCTAGACTTATGGCACAAGCTGTGCAACGCAACTTAACTCATGGGGCAAGCCAAGGCTATGCCAAGCCCTGGACGATAGGACCGTGCATGCTTTATGAAGCATTTATGCGTGCAACGCCTATAACTTAGGCTACGTTCATAACTTCGCCTACTCAACCAACTTTCCTTCTCCCAAGCCACGGGACGAAGGATCGAGTGTAATTTTCAAAGCACGCCGTGCACCAACTCTAAGCCGACCGTTGGACCTTTCCATATTCTAACTCATTTCGACCCGTCGGGATTATTCCCTTAGCTATGTGGATTCGTCTCTTTTATTATTAAGCCTACTTGTGCAAGTTGAAAACATGTGTATTATTATGTGAAGGCAAAGATGAGGCAAGTTTACTGAAACTACCCCACCTGAGCGAGCGGTCGCCTCGACCGAGCAATGTCTTCATGCAGCCGTTGTATGGCTAAGTCCGAACGCCGTCAGCGTTTCGATTCCTCCGATTGACTGAGCGGGACAGGGCACTACAAGCCGCCTCGTTCCTCCCGGGCCGAATCGGTCCCTTGGCCTTGGCAACCGTTCGAGGAAACTTCACCTTGTCGACAAGTTGTCCAATGACCATGTAAGACTCAATTCGATCTACAAATCCTTCATTAATATGACCATGCTTTCCTTCTTTCTATCGAGACTTAACGAGACTCCCAAGTAGCGG
Organism: Iris pallida; assembly: GCA_029216955.1. Taxonomy (NCBI): domain Eukaryota; kingdom Viridiplantae; phylum Streptophyta; class Magnoliopsida; order Asparagales; family Iridaceae; genus Iris; species Iris pallida. Next base: position 473,384 of record JANAVB010018196.1, on the reverse strand, counting down.
GACCGATCTCGTGCACTTCCTTATCAAGACTTTTAACGAGACTCCCAAGTAGCGGGACCGATCTCGTGCACTTCCTTATCAAGACTTTTAGCTAGACTCCCAAGTAGCGGGACCGATCTCGACGACAACAAGTCGCGTGGACTTCCTTGTCCGTGGCATGCTTTTCACTAAACCGACCATGGTTCGTGCCTTAGACAGACCTTGTTCTATAGGCGACGCATTCGTTCAAGTCATATTTCACGCTCCAGAACCAGAATACTGAAGGGCGGGGGCGAACATAGCCAGCTACATATATTGAAATGGAATTCATCTCGGTATACGGTCACGGCTGTCTGGATATGAGGGTTTACTACGAGCCAACGATCTCTTAAGGTCAATCCTATTGTCTCAATCTCAAGCAAGTAATATAGTTACAAGATGTTTGACCACCACATATACAATAAAAGGCGTCCCAAATATTACATATCAGCTGATCATAAAGCTAGTCGTACAAAATGCGAGGACTAACAAGAGTTAAGTCATACATGACCAATCCTAGGATTTGTTAATCATGTTTACAGCCCGTAGGCAGACAGTAAGTAAAGGTGGATCGAGCTAACAGGTGCTCGTCGGCTAAACGTCTCAAAAGAATAATTTTTACAATAGAGTGAGCGAGACAAAATAGAAAACCCACTCGTAGCCCGGGTTCCTTCTAGTCGCCACCATCGGGCTGGAGGTTCGGTAGATCCTCGGAAGCTGCTCCGAAATCTGGCCACACAAAATCAACTGGGTCAAACCCCAGAAAGAGCAAGTGCCACAAGGAAGGCCACAAAATAAGAACAAAACCAGCATATCATAGCATAAGAAAATGGAAGAAGAGTACAGGTAAATAAAATAAAGTACAGCAGGACAATAAACGACTAGAGACATCGAACCATTCCGGCAGCCAGGCTACAACCCGTAAACCAAACAAGGACCGGGGTTGTAACCCATCGCCTGAATAGCACTTGTCTCTATCCATTTATTGTTAAAGACGAGTAAAACAATCATGTTCAGGGGTACCAGGTACTGGGACTAGACAAGACTTAGACAGGGCTAGACAACATCCATTCACAAGCGGTCAAGCAATTACTACGGCTTACTACTTTAACTAACTAGGGTTATCACAAGCCTAATTACTAACAAGATGCAAGTGAAAATTCTCCAGTCCCAAGCCCTGCAGACTATCCAGTTATCCTTCCGCGGGTTGAGAGTATGGTTGGGTACATCACCCTGGAGACGATATACCCTTAGGTGACTTAGAGGTGCAACACATGACAGTGTACTGGAAATGTGCTCTACTCGTCGGCAAGCTACAAGTCCATTAAAAGCGCCCAGATAACAAGATTGCCTGTGACGGGGAATTCTCCATGAACTATAGTTTGAGCAAGTAAGAAGGAACACCCATGGTGTCAGAGCAAGTCAAGTTACAAGTTACAAGTCAAGTTACAAGTTACAAGTTAAGAGTGCGCCGCCACGGGCTACTATCAAGTTATCAGGTTACAAGCCAAGAGTGCACTCCATCGGGTCACTATCAAGAAGATCAAAAGTACTAGGATCATAAATCACAGAAATCATGAAAACTGTACTAGTCATAGCAAATACTGAAAATCGTGTCAGGTCGTGTAGGATCAAGCTAGTCGTGCTTGTGAAACAAGATCTCAAAACCCAAACCACAAAAGAGAAGCCAAGTTCAAGGAATAAACCAAACCATAATAGGCAAGTGGGTTGCGCAGGGGTAGATGGCGCAGGGGCCAAATACGCCAAGGGATGGATGGCGCAGGGGTCAAATGCGCCGGGGGCCGAGGGCGCAGGGGCCAAGAGCACAGGGTTAGACCGTGCAGGGGGCGAGCTGCGCTAAGGTTAGACGGCGCAGGGGTGGATGGCGCAGGAGATGGATGGCACAGACACGGACTGCGCAAGATCCATGCGCGCTGGGGGTGAGCGCAGTTCGCCAAAGGGCGAGCTGCGCGGTCGGCGTTGCGCTAAAGAGCGCTGGCCGAGGAGAGGATGCGTGGTTCAGCACTGCGCTAAAGAGCGCAGGCTGAAGCCTTCTTCTCCAGGCCGAGAGGAACACTTCAAAAACACCAAAGTTCAAATCTTCATATCTTGGTCAAATCAAAACCAAATCTAGATTTTCAAAGTTCTAACTTGTGTAAAATTTAATTCTCTTCCACATAGAAGCATCAAAACAAGCAAAAATCTAAGTTTGATAGATCAAAACCAAGAAAATCCGAAAATAATTAAAACCTAGATCTAGAACAATGGAGACTCCAAATCACAGAATGACAAGTTCTAATGTTGATCTCCATGGCCTAATCTAGCTAATGGATAAATAAAATGTGGTGCTTATTTGGTGGCAAGGTGCACTTACCTATGGTGTTGGTGTTGTGTGGAGGAAGAAGTAGAGATGGAGAAATTAATGGAGGGAAGTAATGAGGAGAGAGAGTGTTAGGTGAAGATTTTAATAAGGGTGGTTGTGGTGGAATGAGGGTGGAGTTTTAGCTAAGGTGTTCCATGCATATTAAACCAACCCAAACCAAACCAATCATTCTCCACAAAATAAAACCAAGTCATGTCAAAACCCAAAATACGAGAAAAATCTCAAAAACTCCACAAGTCGAGAAAATAAAATACATGCCAAAATCTAATTACGAGTATAATTACGAAATACGGGAAATGGGAGTGACAACTCTACCCACCTTAAAAGAATTCTGTCCTCGGAATTTAATCAAGGAGCTAGAGATTGCCACAGCAAGCTACCTAAGCATCAACAACTACACTAAGCAGTTCAATCATACAATCATACATGCAATCAAGGAATAAAGAGCATAAGGCATAAGGAAGACATTATACCTTACGAGTCAAACAGGTAGGGATATCGCGATCGGATATCATCCTCACGCTCCTACGTTGACTCATCGAGAGAGTGATGACCCCAAGCAACACGGACTAATTTAATAGTCTTGTTCTTGAGCTTCTTGTCACTCACCGTTCCCCAGAATGCGTATTTTTATACATGTACTACTTGAATGTGTTTAATTAATATTTATCATGTATTATCCTGTATTTAAATTCCTTTAATTTATGTTAATTAAGTTTCTGTTAATTAATTATCTGCTCTTTAATTCTTATGTTAGTTAATTTCCTGTATTTTTATTTTTGCTTTTACCTTCTTGTCTTATTTTCGGGTTGGCCATGTTGTACCCGACCCATTGGACCCGGCCCAACACCCCCACCTACCACTCCTTTTCATTTAAAGCCAACCCTCTCCCTTCTCTCTCCTCATTACTTCTTCTTCACCATTACTTCTTCTTCTTCCTTTCATTACTCTCTCCACCTACCAACCATAGGCAAGTACAACTTACTTCCACATGAGAGCCCATTTTTATTGTTCTATTAGCTTCTCCTCATGTCTCTAAGACACATTAGAACTTGTCATTTTCCATTTTGAGGCTTTAATCTTTGTAGATCTAGAAATTAGTTATTTTCGGATTTGGTGGTTTTGATCTATCAAACTTCTTTGTTTTTAAGTTTTAATGGTTTCATGTTGTAGAGAGTTTTGTTCTACCCAATTTTGACCTTTGGAAAGTTGGATTTGGACTTGTTTCGACCAAGTTATAGGCTTTTGAAGCTTTGGGGTGCAACCATGGAGTTCTTGCTGTTTGGAGAAAACAGTGAGCAGTGTACGCTAGCTTTTTAGCTGCGTCACTGAGCTGTGCGCGCTCTTTAGCGCAGCGCAGTATGGAGTCCATACGCTATCTTTCTAGGAAGCGTGTGTCTTGTATACGCTGCCTTTTGGGAGCGTATGACTTGCATACGCTGACTTGGATGGTCAGGAGTCGTATGGAGTTCATACGCTGCCTTTTGGGAGCGTATGACTTGCATACGCTGACTTGGATGGTCAGGAGTCGTATGAAGTTCATACGCTGCCTTTTGGGAGCGTATGACTTGCATACGCTGACTTGGATAGTCAGGAGTCGTATGGAGTTCATACGCTGCCTTTGGGGAGCGTATGACTTGCATACGCTCACTTGGGTGTCAAGGAGACGTATGGAGTTCATACGCTGCCTTACCTGAGCGTAGGCTTACTTGAGTGTAGCCTGACCGGAGCGTATGACTTTTGCACTGAGCGTGTGGCCTTTGGCTGACTTGGTCTTACGTCGGCGTGTCACTTTGGTTTTATTTTCCTTAAGCTTGGCTCTTCTATAGCCCTGTATATTGATATTTTATTAGATATTTTACGTCCATTTTATATCCTTACGCCTTTTGGCATGAACTTGATAAAATCATGATATGTTAATATTGTTAATATCGACTGTTATGTGGAATGCGCCTTGTGTCCCGATTGATTTTGGATATCCAGTAAGACTGGAACTTGACCTTGAGAGTTATAGACTCGACCCCATTTAATACTAATTGACTTTTATGCCTTGTCACCATTAATGACGATGGTTATCTTGACTAAATTGATCATGCGTTCCTAGTTGGAACCAAAAGACTGGCTAGTCGTCTTATCAAATAAATGAATGAGACACGTTCATGTTATGAACTATTGTAATCGACTGGCTGATCCTGAATATTGACATACATGCACATGCAGGCTTCAATCTATTTATTTATTTATTTACTTATTTATTTATTTTCTACAAAGGAAGCATATGTACTTTATGGTCAAGGCATGATTACTCCGTGGTTAGATTTGATTGTTGCATTACGCTATGTAAAACCTACAACCTAGCCGCACGGGTATCGTTGTAGAATTGTGCATATCGTACCTCGTACGAAAGTACTCATTGAATGACCATGACCCACGGCATGGGATTTCACTCAACGTAGGGACTATTAAGTTAAATAAAATAATGATGGCATGGAGAGAATGGATTCCCGAGTTCTTACATGGCAGCCCCCTTGGGACGAGTAGTACCCGACGGGCCGGCTGGTTTCCACAGATACTGTAAACCTGCCACACGGGCAGGAAACAGTATCTGCTTTTATTATTATTATATATTGTGTAATGACGGGCGTCCTGCTAGGACTCGTCTAATTCATGCATGGCGCAATGGTTGACTGGATAGACTAGCCTTGCTCGCACATAGTAAGAACTGAGGAATCCCTATTGCATAAAACTCCAGGATAACTTGGGACTCACAGTAGCAAGCCGTAGAAGTTGAATGGCCGTTCAAAAAAATGATTTGTTTGTGTACTGTACTACTCTGTTACCTAACTGGGATGATCAGAATGTCAGGACATGACGGGCCAACTTCTGTCCTTGTTTGGTTGGGAGGTTGGTTCGAAGTGTCGTGATGTGATGTGAATCCCAGTAGCCAGCAGAGATTTATTTACTATGTTTCTCATTACTGGTTTTAGTTCTCATGTCGTGCTTCCTTGTGGTACTTGCTATTAGAGGTCTAACCTCTCTGGTTTTGCATGGCCAGATTTAGAGCCGGTTTCCGAGGACTCAGCTTACTTCTACCACCAAGATGGTCAACACTAGAGGGATGATCGCAGGAGGACTCGAGTGGGTTTTTTACTTCACCGCTCGTTTTGTTATTTACCTTATACTTTGCCGTTTGGCACCGACATGTTAGTCGGATCGTCTTGTACTTACTTTTACATAATTGTAACTAAGTCAGACTGCAGCTGATAACAATTGTGTATACTTTTGCTACATCAATCTGGCTATGTTTTGTAAAGCCAGCTATCAAGAACATTTTGACAGAGCGTTTGGGACGCCTTACTGCTTTATCTTACATGTTCTCTATCACTGTTTTTCTTGCTTGGATGGTTGAGACAATAGATGTGAAGTGACCATAGTGAGACTTTCATGTAGTATTCACCCCCTTGTCTTTTAGACAGCATTGATCGTATTATACGGTATTCATCTACCCGTAATACGTAGCTGGCTGAGTCATTCCCCCGCTCTCCAGTATTCTGGTTCTGGGGCGTGACACTTCTTCTCCCTCCGGTCCAATATAGACACAGGCCTCTCCTCATACGAAAGGTTGGTACCAACAACCAATTCCGAATGGTCTAGGATAAGGCTCGGGTCCGGGACGTACCGTCGTAATTGTGACATATGGAATACATCATGTACCTCACTTAGTGACGGCGGAAGAGCAAGACGATAGGATACATCTCCTACTCGCTCCAGGATATCGAACGGCCCTATATACCTAAGACTAAGCTTTTCCCGCACGCCAAAGCGAATGACGCCACAGTTAGGCGAGATCCTAAGGAATACATGGTCGCCGATAGCAAACTCTAAGGGACGTCGATGAGCATCGGCCCAATGCCGCTGGCGATCTTGGGCAACTCGAAGATGATCCCTGACTTTTCTGACTACATCAACTGTCTGGGCAATCATCTCTGGACCAAGCATTTGCCTCTCTCCAACATCATCCCATGCTAGCGGGGATCTACACTTCCTACCATACAGTGCCTCGAACGGAGCCATCTGAATACTGGCCTGGAAACTATTGTTGTACGAGAATTCTACCAGGTGCAGGTGATCCTCCCACGAACCACCGAAGTCAAGGGTACAAGACCTCAACATATCTTCAAGAGTCTGGATTGTGCGCTCTGACTGACCATCTGTCTACGGATGATATGCTGAACTGAACTGGAGACGAGTTCCCAAACTCTCTTGCAGGCTACGCCAAAAGTGTGCCGTAAATTTCGAATCTCGGTCCGAGGTGATACTGACGGGCACACCGTGAAGCCTGACAATCTGCCTGAGATACATCTCTGCTAACTGAGCCATTGACTGTCCAACCCCGAATGGGAGAAAATGAGCCACCTTCGTGAGCCTATCAACTATAACCCAAATAGCATCTCGACCAGCTGGGGATCTAAGCAATCCAGTCACAAAATCCATGGTCACATGCTCCCACTTCCATTCTGGAATCGGCAGGGACTGAAGAAGTCCAGCGGGCCTCTGATGTTCAGCTTTAACCTGCTGGCAAACCAAACACCGAGAGACATACCGAGCTATCTCCCTCTTCATGCCATTCCACCAGAAGTGCTGACGGATATCACGGTACATCTTCGTACCACCAGGGTGAATAGAATATTGCGAACTGTGGGCTTCTGCCATGACCTCCTGTTTGATATCTCTACTGGGTACACAAAGACGAGTGCCGTGTCGGAGTGTACCATCTTCATGAATGCACAACTCTGGTCTTCTCCCTGCCTCACACTCTGCTCTGAGCCGCTGAAGCTTGGAATCTGTAGACTGCGCCACCCGGATCCTCTCAACTATGCTGGACTGAACCTGTAGACTGGCCATTAATGCCACGCTGGTAGGAAGAACCACCTCAATTCCTATCTTTTGAAGATCTGCCAATAACTCTGGTTGTGCCGTTAGGAAGTAAACTCCGGCTCTACGGCTCAACGCATCTGCTACAACGCTGGCCTTCCCTGGGTGATACTGTAAATCCACATCGTAGTCCACCAGTAGCTCAAGCCATCTTCTCTGCCGCATATTAAGGTCCTTCTGGGTGAAAACATACTTCAGGCTCTTGTGATCAGTAAATATCTCCACTTTATCTCCGTACAAGTAGTGCCGCCAAAGCTTAAGTGCAAACACTACTGCTGCTAGCTCCAAGTCGTGGGTCGAGTAATTCCTCTCATGATCACGAAGTTGATGTGATGCATAAGATATTACTTTCCCATGCTGCATCAAGACACACCCCAATCCTCTGCCTGAAGCGTCACAATAAACTGTGAATCCTCCGGTCCCATCTGGAAGTGTGAGAATGGGAGCCGTTATCAAACCTCGCTTCAACTTCTCAAATAATTTCTGACACTCTGCTGTCCAAGCAAACTGCACATCATTGCGGGTCAACTGGGTCATCGGCGCTGAAATCCTTGCAAAATCTGAAACGAATCGTCGGTAGTAGCCGGCCAATCCAAGGAAGCTGCGAACCTCTGCCGCTGAACTAGGTACTGGCCATGTCTCGATAGCCACAATCTTCTGGGGATCCACTTCCACTCCTCCGCGGGTAATGATGTGACCCAAGTACGAAATACGATCGAGCCAGAACTCGCATTTACTGAACTTGGCGTAACTGGTGCTCCCTAAGCGTCTGAAGGACGATTCTGAGATGCTGCTCATGCTCTACTTCGCTCTTGTTGTAGACCAGGATATCATCTAGGAACACGATCATGAACTGATCCAAGTAAGGCATGAAAATGCGATTCATGAGGTCCATGAACACAGCTGACGCATTGGTCGCTCCAAAGGGCATAACAAGGAACTCCCCATGTCCATACCTAGATCGAAAAGCTGTCTTCGGGATGTCCTGCTCTCTGACTCTGATCTGGTGGTATCCTGACCGCAAGTCTATCTTCGAGAACACTGAAGCCCCTTTAAGTTGATCAAACAAGTCATCTATCCTCAGAAGAGGGTATCTGTTCTTGATTGTCACTGAGTTCAAGGTACGATAATCTACACATAACCTGGACGTACCATCCTTCTTTTTCACAAGAAGCATCGGGGCTCCCCAAGGCGATCCACTTGCACGAATGAATCCCTTGGTCCTGAGTTTTTCAATCATCTTGTACAAAATCTCCAACTCTGAAGGCGCCATTCTGTAGACTCGCTCTGATACTGGCGCTGTCCCGGGGATCAAGTCTATAGTGAACTCAATCTCCCGCTCTGGCAGCATCCCTGGAAGTTTCTCTGGGAAGACATCTGGAAACTCTTCAACTATCCGGGGTAACTGCACTGCTGCTACTGCCATCCGCAACGCTGGGGAGGATGGTTCCACTGCGCCTCTGGAAAAAGAAAACTCTGGCTCGCCGGGAATGCTGAAAACAACTATGCCAACATGGCAGTCTATTCTAGCATACTGGTTCCTCAACCAATCCATGCCTAAGACTACGTCATAGTCTGTCATAGGGAATTCTATAAATCTAGCGGGGAACTCTCTACCGCTAACTACGATCCGACATGAGGAAAACACTCGATCTACTCCTACAAGACCATTACCAGTAAGTATATTAAGCCTTACTGATAATGACTCTGGCTCCAATCCTATCCGTGTCGTGAATCGTGCAGACATGAATGAATGCGATGCACCAGAATCAAATAATACCAATGCTGGAGAGGAGTTGACGAGAATAGTACCTGCCACTACCTCACCTGGTGCAACTTCTTCTTCCATAGCTATCATCATGGCTTGACCTCTGGCTGCGGGTCCCCTCTGCTGGAAACCTCTCTGCCTGATCAGCACTTGGGCTTGGGTATACTGCTGCTGGTTCTGCTGATGAAACGCCTGGGCCTGAGGCAACAATGGCCTCGGGTACTGCTGCTGCTGCATAGGTGCTGGTCCCCTAACCGATGGACTGGTTAGGTTGGAAGAGGACGAACTACCCCTATTCGGGCAGGCTCCTATCTTGTGATCTGCCGTTCCACAAGCCAGGCACAATCCTTGCGCCCTGCGACAATCTGCCACTACATGGCCTGGCTTCCCGCAATGAGAACACCCCATCGCGGAAGCCTGCTTCTGCTTCTGCTGCTGCGAGTACGTCGGGGTCGAATGCTGAACCGACGTCACTGAGGCCGCCCGCCTTGGAGTTCCAATAGTCAAACTTCTAGCTGCCGGGACTGGAGCTGATGATTGGTGCATCTGGTTGTGGGATCGCTTCCTACCTCCGGTCCTATCCACGATCCTCTGGAAGGTGTACTCATGCCTCCTAGCTGCTCTCAATACTGCATCGAACGTCTGGTGTTCGAATTGCTCAACTGCTAACAATATCTCCAAATGCAGCCCTTGCTGGAACCGCTGGGCCCTATCAAACTCCGTCACCACCAAGGTGGAGGCAAACCTACTGAGTCTAGAAAACTCAGATGCATAACTGTCGACTGTTCTGCCTCCTTGCTTCAAGTTGGTAAATCTGGTCTGCAGGTCGTACCGAGCCACAGCATCGAAATACTTCGTCTGAAATCTCTCTCTAAACACTGCACAGGCAATAGGTGCCACTAACCCCATGGCCTGTGCCGCCCACCAACTGCGAGCCAAGTCCAACAACTGCAGGCGTACCACCACCACCTTCTCATTCTCACGTGTCCTAGCGGCTTCCAGAACCACCTCGGTATCCTGAAGCCAAGCGTCCGCGGCAATCGCATCCTCGCTGCCGTCGAAGAATGGAGGGTTCAAGCGCTTGAAGCTATTAGCCGCGCTGTTCCCTGGATGACCGCCTCTGGTCAAAGCATCCGCCACCACCTGGTGCAAGGCGTCTCCCCTGCGATCCTGGGAAGCTATCAAGGTCCTGATGAGACCTACCAAGGTGCCATCATCCGGCTCGGCAGGCTGAACGGGCTGAACTGGGGGCTCTCCTCCAGTAGGTATAACTCGAGAGGCAACTCCGGAATGCTGGGCTTGATCTCCAGGTTGCTGCTGGTCCACGAGAGTTGCTCCACCTTGCTGATCGGCGGGGTCGGGTACAGTGCCGCTGAAGAAGACGACACAGGGAAAACAATAAGGAAGGCCCAGGATAGATCAACGATACAAGCATGTGATCAGGTCAAGATTCTCAGGGAATTGAGGATACGAGCAGAGATCAAGGGCGAATACTGATTGAGACATCTATTCGGTAAACCCTCATATTTCTTGATTGACAAGACCTACATGGGCCACCACTTAAACCATGTCACGCCCCAGAACCAGAATACTGGAGGGCGGGGACGAACATAGCCAGCTACGTATATTGAAATGGAATTCATCTCGGTATACGGTCACGGCTGTCTGGATATGAGGGTTTACTACGAGCCAACGATCTCTTAAGGTCAATCCTATTGTCTCAATCTCAAGCAAGTAATATAGTTACAAGATGTTTGACCACCAAATATACAATAAAAGGCATCCCAAATATTATATATCAGCTGATCATGAAGCTAGTCGTACAAAATGCGAGGACTAGCAAGAGTTAAATCATACATGATCAACCCTAGGATTTGTTAATCATGTTTACAGCCCGTAGGCAGACAGTAAGTAAAGGCGCATCAAGCTAACAGGTGCTCGTCAGCTAAACGCCTCAAAAGAATAATTTTTACAATAGAGTGAGCGAGACAAAATAGAAAACCCACTCGTAGCCCGGGTTCCTTCTAGTCGCCACCATCGGGCTGGAGGTTCGGTAGATCCTCGGGAGCTGCTCCGAAATCTGGCCACACAAAACCAGCTGGGTCAAACCCCAGAAAGAGCAAGTGCCACAAGGGAGGCCACAAAATAAGAACAAAACCAGCATATCAGAGCATAAGAAAATGGAAGAAGAGTACAGGTAAATAAAATAAAGTACAGCAGGACAATAAACGACTAGAGACATCGAACCATTCCGGCAGCCAGGCTACAACCCGTAAACCAAACAAGGACCGGGGTTGTAACCCATCGCCTGAATAGCACTTGTCTCTATCCATTTATTGTTAAAGACGAGTAAAACAATCATGTTCAGGGGTACCAGGTACTGGGACTAGACAAGACTTAGACAGGGCTAGACAACATCCATTCACAAGCGGCCAAGCAATTACTACGGCTTACTACTTTAACTAACTAGGGTTATCACAAGCCTAATTACTAACAAGATGCAAGTGAGAATTCTCCAGTCCCAAGCCCTGCAGACTATCCAGTTATCCTTCCGCGGGTAGAGAGTATGGTTGGGTACATCACCCTGGAGACGATATACCCTTAGGTGACTTAGAGGTGCAACACATGACAGTGTGCTGGAAATGTGCTCTACTCGTCGGCAAGCTACAAGTCCATTAAAAGTGCCCAGATAACAAGATTGCCTGTGATGGGAAATTCTCCATGAACTATAGTTTGAGCTAGTCATTATCCTAATCCATATTCAGTGCGAATCCCTGACCGTGGGAACCAGGGAGTCACGTCCTGGACATGATGCAAGACAAGACAAGTGGATTGCACAAGCAAGCAAGAAGGAACACCCACGGTGTCAGAGCAAGTCAAGTTACAAGTTACAAGTCAAGTTACAAGTTACAAGTTAAGAGTGCGCCGCCACGGGCTACTATCAAGTTATCAGGTTACAAGCCAAGAGTGCACCCCATCAGGTCACTATCAAGAAGATCAAAAGTACTAGGATCATAAATCACAGAAATCATGAAAACCGTACTAGTTATAGCAAATACTGAAAATCGTGTCAGGTCGTATAGGATCAAGATAGTCGTGCTTGTAAAACAAGATCTCAAAACCCAAACCACAAAAGAGAAGCCAAGTTCAAGGAATAAACCAAACCATCATAGGCAAGTGGGTTGCGCAGGGGTAGATGGCGCAGGGGCCAAATGCGCCAAGGGATGGATGGAGCAGGGGTCAAATGCGCCGGAGACCGAGGGCGCAGGGGCCAAGAGCGCAGGGTTAGACCGCGCAGGGGGCGAGCTGCGCTAAGGTTAGACGGTACAGGGGTGGATGGCGCAGGAGATGGATGGCGCAGAAGAGGACTGCGTAAGATCCATGCGCGCTGGGGGTGAGCGCAGTTCGCCAAAGGGCGAGCTGCGCGGTCGGCGCTGCGCTAAAGAGCGCTGGCCGAGGGGAGGATGCGCGGTTCAGCACTGCGCTAAAGAGCGCAGGCTGAAGCCTTCTTCTCCAGGCCGAGAGGAACACTTCAAGAACACCAAAGTTCAAATCTTCATATCTTGGTCAAATCAAAACCAAATCTAGATTTTCAAAGTTCTAACTTGTGTAAAATTTAATTCTCTTCCACATGGAAGCATCAAAACAAGCAAAAATCTAAGTTTAATAGATCAAAGCCAAGAAAATCCGAAAATGATTAAAACCTAGATCTAGAACAATGGAGACTCCAAATCACAAAATGACAAGTTCTAATGTTGATCTCCATGGCCTAATCTAGCTAATGGACAAATAAAATGTGGTGCTTATTTGGTGGCAAGGTGCACTTGCCTATGGTGTTGGTGTTGTGTGGAGGAAGAAGAAGAGATGGAGAAATTAATGGAGGGAAGTAATGAGGAGAGAGAGTGTTAGGTGGGGATTTTAATGAGGGTGGTTGTGGTAGAATGAGAGTGGAGTTTTAGCTAAGGTGTTCCATGCATATTAAACCAAACCAATCCTTCTCCACAAAATAAAACCAAGCCATGTCAAAACCCAAAATACGAGAAAAACCTCAAAAATTCCACAAGTCGAGAAAATAAAATACATGCCAAAATCCAATTACGAGTATAATTACGAAATACGGAAAATGGGGGTGACATCATATACTTTATACGACGAATCTTGTTCTCAAGGGACTACGCGACTTGACAACCGCAGCTAGAGCGGGACAGTGCTAGAAATGGCTTCGATAGCCCAGCACAATACTTGTCTAACTTAACCGATTTTTTGTTGTTTTTTGTCGTTTTTGCCGCATTTTGATTTTTTGTCGTTTTTACCGATTTTATGTCGTTTTCGTCGTGTTTTTGTTATTTTTGTCGTTTTTACCCTTTTTTTTGTTATTTTTTGTCGTTTATACATTTTTTTGTCGATTTTTGGTCATTTTTGTCGTTTTAACCGATTTTTTGTCGTTTTTTTCATCGTTTTTGTCGTAGTATTTGAAGAATTTACATATTTTGCCATAAGCAAAATTTGGGATTCAATTTTTTCAGAACTCCCAAATTTTGGAGCAAATATTTTGTTGATAATGTTGTAGAATGATACATGATAAAAGTAACACAACAACATAGAATGATATTTACATACAGTACAAATGCCAATGGTCGCCATGTATCCCACCTGAGACCAGAAATAGGGCCCAAAGAAATACAATGCTAACGGGAGATGTCAACCCGGTAGGCCTGATAAAGGTCGTCCAGTAGCCCTCCCGTCACTTATGGTGGGCCCATACAGAACACTACTCAGTAAATGGTACATCATGTGTGGCCATACAAGTCCAAAGTGGGCCTATGTGGCAGTGGTGGCCCAACATCGGTGTTGACGCTGTTTCCCACTTGTCACTATCCAGTATGTGGCGTGTATTAGGGCCAACCTGATCCAGGCCAACCCCCCAACCACCCATTTGTCTAGGGCTTAAAATGTTAAGGAACACCAAAAAAAAATTCATATCATTATCTTTACTATTATAATGTGACTTCAAAACGATTCAAAAATGATCGTCTAAGTTGTATTTATATCCTCAATTAATTAAATAATAATAATAATTCTACAACTAATTTTAATTGTAATTTAAATTTAGTCTAAATAAACGGTCATAATTAAAAATTAAGAAGAAGAAAAATCTTTTACGTGCATTGCAATGCAAGTGAATTTACTGGTATATATAATTTTTGATAATATTTTAAAAATTAGTGCTCAAACAATATTGTATAATGACTTATTCAAAAGTTGGCTTTCACTTATAATTTTTATATATATAAAAGGTTATGGGTTCAAGGCCTAGATATTAATTAGTATTTTAAATATTAGTGCACATATAATATTTTATGATGACTTATTCAAAAGTTGGCTTTCACTTATTAGCATTATTCTTTTATATAAAAGATTATAAGTTCGAGGCCTATTGGCCTTATTTATTTCTTCTTATAGTTTTTATATATAATTTTTAGAAAAGGGGTACCGTTTTTATTTTTATACCGAATATCCAAAATCTCTGGATCGATCCTACGAGTATTTATTTAGACTAACGAACTTTATCGTACTCAATGGCTAGATTCACTGCGACCTTCATTTTGGCATGATGTTGTTCAGAGGATCGACGACTGTCAATATATTATGGGGAATCGGATATCATACATAGGGCTAGTTTTCTTTGTCGTTTAAAATGGTTCGTTTGATAGATTTGGTTTTTCCTGTATGTCATTTTTTGTAGTATAAAATATTAATTATTTTTATTTTCTACAGATCGAGGGGGAAATCGAAAATCAGACCGTACCGATGTGACTTTTCCCTATTGGCCGAGCGTGGGTCCCAGATGCTAGCAAGGATAGAATCTGAGACCAATAGGGAGGGCCACATAAGCCTCGGTTCGGCTTTCGGTTATCTCTCTCGGTTCATTATGTATTTTTGTTAAAATAAAGAGTATCATTTGTTGTCGCAGACGACTTCGTATGTTTGTAATTTTTTTAACGTAAATTAAAAGGTCATCTTTGGCTGCCGTTTTTTTTAACGTATCATTTGTTGTTGGCTCGGTATATTTGTTTTTTTACTGTTTGCTATTTTCATCATACATGCACCATGTTTGTTAAAGTACGTACATTTGTTTTGTCGAACTTTGGTTGCCGTTTAAAATGGAATCTATGTTGTTGTTGGCTTCATATGTTAATTTGACTTTTACTGTCGAGTGTCGATCGATCAATATATATATATAGGGCTATATATATAGGGCTACTTCTGATTGCCGTTTAAAATGGTATCTATGTATGTCGTTGGCTTGGTATATATGTTTGATTTTTACTGTTTGTCATTTTCATGATATAAATGTTTGTGAGAGTGCATTTGTCATAAAGTGAACTTATTTTGAAATAAAAACGAAAATTTATACTACTAAAAAGTTGTCACAGTGGATTTTTTTTTTCTTTCACAAATATTCTTGTCATAACCAAAATTGTTCATTAAATTTAACATGCACGCGTGTATATACACACGAGTTAGCTATTTTTAAAACAAGTTTAGCTAATCCTAAATATAATAAAACAACATATATGAATTGTATGTTATGTCAGAAACATTGTAAGATTGCATTCGATTCCCTTAATCAAAAGTATCCATCGGCTTCATGTCCATCCGTGGATTAACCAAATTGATTTTATGTGATGTTATTGAATGTTGTAGCTAGTCTTCTCACAGTCATATATATATGCGTTGCTTTAATAATGTATTTTTTCTAATTAAGACCAGTTGAGTCAGCTCGTTAAACCTATATAGCTATTACACGATCTAAAATGAAGTGGGATAAAAATGTAATTTAAAAAAAATGGATTAATGGATTACACTAGAGTTCCATGACACATTCTAATTAATACTAAAATGTGCTAGCTAGAAAGGATTAAAAGACTTATAGCTAGAATATATATGACAAATTTCCTTCGCACATATTCTACAATAATACAGCTCCAAATAGAATGTCCCCGTGTGTTTAGGAAGAGATATAGCTCTTGATAGTTTATATATATATATATATATATATATATATATATATATATATATATATATATATATTATACAAAACACAAAAGTTTTTGAATCCTAGGGCTGACTGTGCCAAGATAAATAGTGGTTGGGATTTAATCTTGGTGAATCAACGGTTGTGGATGAGCATTATTGAGAGTGGGGTTTTATGGGATTTTATGGGGAATGAGTATTATTGAGAGTGGGATTTTATGGGGAATCCAAAGAGTGGGGTTTGCACTCATAATGATTGTGGATGAGCATTATTGAGAGTGTGATTTTATGGGAAATGAGCATTATTGAGAGTGGGGTTTTATGGGGAATCCAAAGAGTGGGGTTTGCACTATAATGGTTGTGGATGAGCATTATTGAGAGTGGGATTTTATGGGGAATCCAAAAAAAATTCACATCCAGCAGTGGTTGGGATTTAATATTTTGATGGGGGTCTCATAATTATTATTGTTCGTTTAAAATTGGGGGTCCAAGATTTTGAGAGGGAATACCTTAAATGAACCGTGCCCGATGGGCACGGGTTATGACTAGTATATATATATAGAGGAAGAGATATAGCTCTTGATAGTTTATATATATATATATATATATATATATATATATATATATATATATATATATATATATATATATATATATTTCTCGCATATAGCGGAAAAGGTATTAAAATACAACATCACAACACTTCATGCCCCAAATAATAATATTATGGGGCCATAACAGATACATCGAATTCTATATTGTGTAGAATTCCAATAGGGGGGTAGTCAAGCCCTCAAAGATACGTCTATTCTGCTCCTTCCAGATGTGCCAAACAGACGCAGCAAGACGAACTCTGGTTCTTCTAGTCCACCCCGGATCCCGGCCACTGTGATCTCGGATCCAGCTGAGAATGCTCCGGATGTCTCGGTCTATCCCAACTCCTCTCAGCTGCGCACATTGCTCAGTCCAAATGTGCCAAGTCACCGGACAACCAAAGAAGGGATGCCCCATAGATTCATCTTCCTCATTGCATAACACACATTTGGCATCCGGGATCTGCATCCCAAATTGGAGGAGTCTGTCTCTCGTCATCAGTCTATCCCGGAGAAGGCGATATGCACAAAGTTGCATTTTCTGAGCTACGCCCTTGCCCCAGATGAAGTCCACCTCCTCAGCCTGGTCGTGGTGGGTCCGAACCAAATCGTAGCAGCTACGAAAGCAGAAATGACCTGACCCGCCCCCCGCACCTGGGCCTGCCTAGCTCCATGAATCCTCAGCCTGGCTAGCGTCGATAGTAATAAGACGGATCTCCTCGGCTAGCTGAGCTGTATAAGTATACCCCTCTGGCCTCCATACGCCATCTCTGATGATCCGACTGCAGGTGAGCCCCCTGCCCGCTTCTCTGTCCAGCTGCCCTCCCAGAAGCTCGAACAAGGATCTGGAACCCAACCAAGGGTCCATCCAGAGATCTGTAGTCATCCCATCCTTCATGTGCCTGCAGATAGCGGTCTGGAGCACCGGTCTACACCTCAGGATGGTCTTGAACGTGACCGAGAAATTGTTGTCTATCCTGCAAACCCAGAAGTTGGTCCTCCTCAGGTATCTGCTCGCCATCCAATCTGCCCAGAGCGATCCCCCCTTGATGAATCTCCAGGCCATCTCCACACAAGCTGCCTTTCTGACTGTATGGAGAGGCCTCAACCCCACTCCTCCTTCCTTTCGTGGCCGACATAAGTGGTCCCAGGATATCGCATGCATCCCTCCCCTCCAGATGAAGTCAGCACAAATGGCCTCCACTTTACGAATAGTAGCCGAGGAGATCTGGATAGACTGGAACCAGAACATCGTGATGCCTGCAATAACCGAACGCACCAACTCTATCCGGCCTTCGAAAGATAGACCCGCAGCTTGCCAGCCTTCCACCCTCCTCTGAGCAAAGTCTACCAAGCTGTGACAATCCTGCTCTCTGGCATAGTTGACCGTCAGCGGGACCCCCAGGTATTTCACTGGAAGCTCGCCTCTGTCCACTCCTAAGGCGTTGGCTCTCTCCTCCTGCTGTGTGCATCGTGAGCTAAAGTAGACTCTGCTCTTCTTCCTGTTTAACTGGAGCCCAGATAGCCGCCCGAACTCCTCCATAATATCAGAGAGCGCGCTCATTCCCTGCATGGTAGGCTGGAGAAGCACCAATAAGTCGTCAGCATAGATCAAGTGGGATACAACTGGGCTCACCAACCGGAAAAGGGGAACAATCCTCTTGCTATGCACTGCCATATCCATCATACAGGTAAAGTACTCCATCACCAAGGTAAATAGATACGGGGAGAGGGGGTCACCCTGCCTCAACCCCCTGTTACTACTGAAGTAGCCATGCGGCGTGCCCTGGATGAGGACAGAGAAACTAGGAGAGCAGATGCACTCCCTCACCATCGCAACACACCTCTCGTCGAAGCCCATGGCAAGCATCAAGTGACACAGGAAGTCCCTGTTGACCGTATCATACGCTTTTCGGAGATCTAGCTTCACACAAGCCTTCATCCCTCCAGGCTTCCTGAACTCCCTCATCATCTCATGAGCTAGCAGGCTGTGCTCCGCTATTGACCGACCCTTGATGAACGCTGCTTGATTCTGGGATACCAATCCCTGCATAATCCCCTCCATATGCCTGCACATAAGATGAGTGATAATCTTGTAAAGAAAATTACAGCAAGCAATGGGTCGAAAATCTGCAAGTGAGGTCGCTCCCTCCTTCTTAGGCACCAGCGTCAAGAATGTGTGGTTCATCTCCTTCAGAAGCCTGCCCTCCACAAAGAACTCCTGAACCGCCGCAAGGACCGGGGCCTTAAGCACACCCCAGTGTCGCTTAAAGAACCCAGAAGAGAAACCATCCGGCCCGGGGGCTTTGTTGGGATTAGCCTTCATCACAATGTCTTCCATCTCCTCCATCCGCACAGGTACCAGAAGCAGACTGTTCCCGTGACGGGACACCAGTCTCTTCGTGACAAGGGCTGGGAACGTGCTAGTGTAGTCCGTCTGCTGATATAAGTCAGTGTAAAATCGGACGGCCTCCTCCTGTATCTCCACCGGGTCCCCAACTAGACGTCCCTCAGCATTCAGAAGTCTGGGAATGCTGTTCCGATGCTGGCGGGTGCGGATCACATCGTAGAACAAATTTGGTGCAGCGATCTCCATCTTTGAGCCAGGTACACTTGGCCCTCTGTGCCGCACTAATCTCCTCCTGCAGTCTCATGGTGCTGACCTCCTCAATCAGGATCTTCTCCTTAGCCGCCAGCTTCCCGTTCAGGATGTCAGCTTGGAGGGCCACATGAGTGTCCCGGAGTTCAGCTTCCTTATCCACCAGAGAGGTCCCCGGTCTCGTCTTCACCCACCCTCTGATGGCCCGCTTGAGCTGCTTGAGTTTGTGAACCATGCGGAACTGAGCCGTGCCATCCCGGAAGTGCTGCATCTCTTCCATAACCACCTCCTCATATCCAGCTGACAGGTACCAGCTGTTGTTGTACCTGAACGACCTCGTCCTCAAGATAGGTCTCTCACAGAGGCCTACCCGGATGGGACAATGGTCACTAGTACCCGTCGCCAGACCTTCCGCCACTGAGTTCGGAAAGCATCTGAACCACTCACTATTGCCCAAGGCTCGGTCCAACTGACAAGCAATCCGATTTTGAGTAGCCTTGTTGTGACAAGTCCAAATGTGTCCAGCCCTCTCCAGCCCTCGCATCCCAGACATAAGCAAACACCTCTGGAAGTCATATAAGATCGGGTCCGGAACTGGTCGACCTTCCACCTTCTCGTGACGAAGCAGCATAGCATTGAAGTCCCCCATAATGAGCAGAGGGAGATGCATGTTGTCCGCCATAAGACCCAGATGCACAATGTCCTTCCATAGAGCCTCCCTGAGTCTTCGGTCATTGTGCCCATAAATAGCACCCAGGATGAAACGGAACCCACCTTTGTTCTAGAAACTAATGCCGATGAGTTGCTCAGATTTATGGATCTGCACCCCCTCCCAGCTACCTTTGTTCCACCTAACCCAGATCCTTGCCATACCGCAAAGATCTAAGTTGTGAATGTGATCCCAGCTTGTCGGAGTCCTACGCGAGAGCATAGCGGCCCCTCTAATCTTCGTCTCCAGCAGGATAGCAATGTCACACGCTTCTTTTCTCAGAACCCCTCTAATCTCCCTCCATCGTCCAATGGAACACCCCCCCTAATGTTCCATGCTAGGACCGACATCTAATTGAGAGATGAGGGGTCCCCCTGGAACTCGTCTGGATCGACACTCGAGGGAAGTGTCTCATCCGCCTGATCAATGACAGCATCTACCATAGAAGAAGGAGCAAGGTGGGCCTGTATCCTGCTGAGAGTAAGAGTCCAGTCAGGGTTGTCTTCAATCTGGTCATCCATATCCCTCGCCTGAGGGATATCCTCCCGAGTGGCCGGGGCGTGCCTTTTCCTGCTGCTGTACACCATGATCGTCGGGGAAGCCTCCGTCACCATCTGACTACCACCAGTCGCGCTCATACCCCTGGTCACGATATCCCTCTGTGGCCTGAACGGAACCAGTGCACCCTGTGTGCTCTCCTGTCGCTGCAGTGATCCTGACTCCAGCCGCCTATCAACCTCCATCCCGGTATCCTCCTCCATATGTCTGACGGGCTCTGTCTCCCCCGGCAGTTGACCGGGGGTCGTCTCCTTCCCCGGTGCCTCCATCCGATTTTCCTGTGGCCTGGCAGACTCCTTCCCCTTGAATTTGCACGCACTGGTAGTGTGCCCAAAACACTCACAGTAGGAGCACATGGAAGGAACCCAGTCATACTCCACCGCCTGGGTTAGAACCTCCCCAGACGGTACCTGATACTCAAGCATACTTGGTAGCTCTGAGCCCGCCTTGATCTCCACGAAGACTCTGGCATACATCAGTCTAGTTCGGAAAGTAGTGGCCTCGTCGGCTTTGATCGGCTTCCCCACAAGACTGGCAAGTCGCATGAGAAGCGGAATACTCCAATACTTAACTGGGAACTCAGGAAATCTGACCCAGATGGGGATAGCATTCAGCACCTCCTTTTCACACCTCAACTCCGGCGTCCACTCTTTCAGAATAATGAGTCTTCCATCAAATGACCAAGGCCCCCCTGCAGGATCCTTGACACGTCCTCCACTAATCCAAATTTGACATAATAAAACCCGTTCTCCCGAGAGAAGAATTCTATACTACCTTTGGGTCTCCAGACACGCTCCGCATACCCCCGAATTTGGTCATAGAACGGCTTGTTTTCCAATACATACAGCACCATGGTGTTCTTCCAGAATTCGGAGACAACCGCTATTTCCTCAGCGGGGAAATACGCCCGAAGCCCTCCTCCAACCGACATCGATGTGACATACTCCATCGACATCGAACTTTTCACAGTCAGAGGCGTGCATACCTCCTTCCAGGATCGAGGCCTCTGCTCCTCAGCGTGTGTCCTGGGCGGGGGGTTATCAGGGCCCTGGCCTGACTTGCCGGTATCGGTAGCAATACCCTTTGCCTTCTCGGCCGTCGTCGTCTTTGGCCTCCAACCCGGAACAGATCGCACCGTGCCTCCCCCTCGTCGTCGGGGATCCATAGCGCCATTCAAGGATCGATTTCCATGAATTCCATGCCCCGCCCTTCCCACAACTTGGGACTGAGCCCCTCTCCGTCCTCCAGTCCGTCGTCGAGTCACAGTTTGCCAGCCGGCCTCCTCAGAGATGTTCCCTCCGGACCCGAACTCGAACACGGGCGCTTCCGGGCCTCTCCGCCGGAAGCGCCACCGCCGCCTCCGCCCGACCCCTCCCCGCCTGGAGTGGTCCCTCCACCGCTACCCGACCCCCCCCCCCCCTCGTGGGGGGTACCGCCGTCGTCGCCCGGCCTGGGGCCTGTCCCGCTGCCGCCCGGCCTAGGCCCTGTCCCGCCGCCTCCCGGCCGGAGCCCTAACCCGCTTCCCCCCAACCCCCCCTCCCCCCCCCCCCCGCCTGGGGGGGGTTCCGCTGAGACCGCCCGACCCCCCCCCCCCCCCCGCGTGGGGGGGTCCCGCTGCAACTCCCTCCTGGGCCGCCGGGGCCTCCAGGAGGCCGATCTCCCCCTCCCGCACCTCCCTGCCGACGTGCCCCCCTCCCCGCGAGCGGATCGGGGGATCGGGGGAGGGGAAGGGGCGTCCGCCAAAACCCTAGGGGAGCCGACGATCGCCTGTCGCTGCATCTTATATATATATATATATATATATATATATATATATATATATATATATATATATATATATATATATATATATATATATTAAACAACTGGTAATTGTGGCGAACTCGTCTCCACTGGGGCTCGAACCCCGACCACTTGGGCCACATGAATCTCTCTTAACCATCCACTGGGGCTCGAACCCCGACCACTTGGGCCGCATGCATCTCTCTTAACCACTAGGCTAGAGGTCATTTACTTTATATATATATATATATATATATATATATATATATATATATATATATATATATATATATATATATATATACACTAGTCATAACCCGTGCCCATAGGGCATGGTTCATTTAAGGTATTTCCCCTCAAAATCTTGGACCTCCAATTTTAAACGAACAATAATAATTATGAGGCCCCCATCAAAATATTAAATCCCAACCACTGTTGGATGTGAATTTTCTTTGCATTCCCTATAAAACTTCACTCTCAATAATGCTCATCCACAACCATTATGAGTGCAAACCCCACTCTTTGGATTTTTCATAAAATCCCACTCTTAATAATGCTCATTCCCCATAAAACCCCACTCTCAATAATGCTCATCCACAACCATTATGAGTGCAAACCCCACTCTTTGAATTCCCCATAAAATTCCACAACCGTTGATTCACCAAGATTAAATTCCAACCACTCTTTATCTTGGCACAGTCAGCCCTAGGATTCAAAAACCTTTGTATTTTGTATAATACTAGTTATAACCCGTGCCCATCGGACACGGTTTATTTAAGGTATTCTCCCTCAAAATCTAGGACCCCTAATTTTAAACGAACAATAATAATTATGAGGCCCCTAGCAAAATATTAAATCTCAACCACTGCTGGATGTGAATTTTCTTTGGATTTCCCATAAAATCCCACTCTCAATAATGCTCATTCACAACCATTATGAGTGCAAACCCCACTCTTTGGATTCCCCATAAAACCACACTCTCAATAATGCTCATTCCCCATAAAACCCCACTCTCAATAATGCTCATCCACAACCATTATGAGTGCAAACCCTACTCTTTAGATTTTCCATAAAACTCCACAACCGTTGATTCACCAAGATTATATCCCAACCACTCTTTATCTTGGCACAGTCAGCCCTAGGATTCAAAAAACTTTGTGTTTTGTATAATATATATATATATATATATATATATATATATATATATATATATATATATATATATATATATATATATTCCGTTCGGATCCGTGGCACCGCCACCCAGCCAATCCGAATGGAGGGTCCAGTCCGGAACCGTGACCACTCCAAGGCCACCCAGTCGTCCTGTCCCAAGGGAGGGCTCGAACTCGTGACCTCCCACGAGTGAGCCCCCCTTCCTACGACTAGACTAGTGAGCCCCCTCACTTGTGACCTCCCACGAGTGATCCCCTCGTGGAATATATATATATATATATATATATATATATATATATATATATATATATATATATATATATATATATATATAAAATGACTAATTAGCCGAAGAAATGCATGGATTCGCTTAAATCCAAATTAAAATTCTAAAAGAAAGAGCAACTTATTGTTGTTAATTATAGTTAGGGCTGAAAATCGAACGAACGAGCTCGAACAAAGAGTATTCAAGAAAAAATGTATTTCTATCTATTAAAAATGATATAACATATACTAGAAAAAGTTCTAATATGAGAAATTGAACCGAGCTCGAGCCTGTTTGCGAATAAGATCGAGTCCAACAACCTATAGTCAACCTCGGTATCAAATAGTATACGAACGAGTTTAAATCGAATTTGGATCGAGCCGAACACGAGTCGAATGCAAACGATTTGAATCTTTTACGGCCCTAATTATAGTTAACATTGTCGCTCTTCCTTGTCGCGGACATTGACATTGCCAAAGTATATATTAATGCAGCAAGCAAACAAGACTATAGAGACATGGAATATAATTAAGGATCATCTAAGTGGAAATTTGGTACAGTCCCTCTCCTTGATCCACTTCCACTTCCACGTGGTGGATTTCCAAAACTTTTTTTTATTTGCTTGCCAAATCTTATTTTTAAATATAATCATATAAAAATTTATTTTGTACATACAATATATATAATCTATAATCATACTAAAATGATAATAAAAGATATGAAAATCCTTTAATTGAGAGAAATATTTTCAACAAAAATTTTCAGCCAAAACATATTAAAAAATTATACTAAAAGCATAAACTTTGCCAAAATTGCACATGAAGCATAAAAACGCTTTTCCGAAGACGTTCTATCTATAAAATAAACTAAAAGAGCATAACGCCTCTACGAAGGGCATTTCAATTTTTGTTTTAAATTATTTTATGCTACGTCCGTACTAACTCTCTTTCCGTCAAAAATATAGATATGGAAAACGTCCTTCCCAAGAGCGTTTTTCTTATTTATATATATTTTTGAGGAGAAGGACGTTTTCCATATTTATATTTTTTTTGGGATTTGATTTTGGTTGCTATTGGATGGGATGGGTATGTGTAGATGAATAGGCTTTGGGTGGGATGGGTGCATGCTAGGATAGGCTGTTGGGTGGGATGGGTAGCTAACGTTCACTTGGTAACGAATAATGGCTGGAGTTGTAGAAATGTATATATCACTATGCTACAGACAGCCAGCCACGTCAGCGCAGGAGAACGTCCTTCGGAAAGGCATTTTTTTCTAGGAGAATGTCCTTTCTTATGGCGTTCTCCTTATATATATATTTTTTATTTTGTCGTTTAACAGTCCGTTAACTAGGACGTACGTTATTTTTTTGAAAAATTAACGAATAGAACGCCCTTCTAAAGGGGGTTTTGTGCTTAATATGCAAAATTTTCAAAAGTTGTGATTTGGGTACAACTTTATATAGTTTGTATGCCTTTGGTGAAAATTTCCGTATTTTTAATTTGGAATCCAGCCTTACGTCTATTAAAAGTCCGAATAGAGTTTTCTTTATTTCCATCTCCCAGCTGCCTCTCCATCCAATTACATGCAAGTTTAAAATTAATTCACTTGCCAAATACCTCCCAACACTTCAACTTATTTACATAAATAATTTTATTTATATATTTTATCTATTGTTCTTGTTTAATATTTTTTGAAACAGTCTGAAAAAGTAGTGTGAATAGATACACATGAGTATCTTTTCATATAAAAAATGTCATCTTGCCTTGTTGTTGGTTGATAACGATATCTCCTGTATTTGGCGTGGTAGTTGTAGAAATGTTTTTAATTATATTCTTAATTACTATGATCGATCTATATCTGATAGTAATCAACATATCATTGTTTTTCAATAAAAGTTGATAAAAGAAAACTAGTACTAAGTCTAATTGTAACTTTACATGGAGAGCTCTGCAAATAATTGCTATAAACTACAAAGTTGTGGGTAAGCGCGGTGATGGAAGTCTTGGTCAGCGCACGATTACTTTGTTCCAATGGCTGTCACCCAAGGATTACTTTGTTCCAATGGCGATTAAGTTCTTCTCGGATTGTTCAAAACTTCGAGACATGTAAGAAACCACAGTCGAATGGCTGTCACCCAAGGAATGGCCTTTAGCTGGGTCCCTCGTTCTCGTGTGGGTAAAGTGAAATGCTTGGAATGGAAGAAGACCCAATTAATTTCAGTCTTGCCATGGGCTTATCTATCAAGGAAAGGGAACGTCTCTATAACAAAATTTTTTTTGCGGATCTAACTCACAACCTCCTCATGCAGAAGCGAGCGCTTGTATGATCATGGGAGATCAGATCACCAGATCACGTCCTATTAATGGGGTTGTTAGCAAGCCATCAGGACACACACAGCCGTACGTACATTGCAGAAAAGGCAACACACAACGGTACGAAAGCACTTGTGCATGATCAGCTCAGTGGAACTAGCTACATGCGCTTAATTTCACAGCGATCGGCCTCGTTTCGTTCGGTAGATTGGACTGGTTTGTTGGGCTAAAATTAATGTTTGGATGGACTTGGATTTATTTATGCAGAGGAATTAATTAATTATTCATCTCTAACAAAGTAATTCGATGGGATTAGTTAAGAAAGCAAATTAAAGGCCATATCTATTTATTTGTACGACTTACGTAGGTACTAGGAGAATGAATCGATCATGAACAACACTTGAGCATTACAAATCCGATCGAGTTATTATAGTAGTAGTAGTAGTAGTCCATTCCATATATGAAGTAAGTATAAAGTGCATGCATGCTGAGCTGGAATTAAGAAGGATGAGTTGAAACTAGGAGAATGCATCGATCGATCTCATCAACCATCGAGAGAGAAATCGTAGCGGTTGAATCCGATCTTGCAGTTGTCACGCTCAGCCATGGCTCCATTGGTGTTGTCGCATGTGTTCCTCAAATCGTTGATTGCAATATTAAGACACCCAGTGCAATATGGCGCCACGAAGCGACAACGAGCATGCCCAAACGCGTCGGGGTACGGGACATGCGCAGACGTTTCTTGCTGGCCGCCGACTCCCGTTTGTTGTATCAGCTGATCGACCACTTCGTGCAGATTGGTATCGATGGCGTCGTCTGGATTGTGAGCTCCTATGAGTACTGCATCATGGTAGCAAGTGACTTTTGTTGGTTCAGCATCGACCAGCACCTTGCCTCCCCAACCACCCAACGTCGTCGCGCTGATTATTGCTACTACAAAACTAGCACTTGCCATCCTACCGACCAACTTCATGGTCATCTTCACACACTCTCTCTCTCTCTCTCAATTATTTGTGACTATGTGTAATTACATGCAGTATCTATATAAGTAGAGATGAGCGATGTTTTCAATGTTGCTATTTGGCTCCCAAAAAATTTGGATGATGCCGTCTCCCATTATATGGCATCTAACATGACAACTAACATGGCAGCTGACATGTCATGTTTTAACCCAAAAAAAGTAATTACCCAATTTTTTATTATTATTAATGTTAATGTTAATACTAATGTTAATTTTAATTTAATGTTAACATTAAATTTAATGTTAATGTTAAAATTAATGTTAATGTTAATTAATGTTAATGCTAAAATTAAAATTAATATTCATGCTAATTTGATATTAATTTTAATTTTAATATTAATGCTAATTTTAATTTAGTGTTAATATTAATTTTATTGTTAATGTTAAAGTTAATATTAATGTTAATGCTAACTTTAATATTAATGTTAATATTAATATTAATTTTAATTTTAATGTTTAATTTTGTCATATCAACTGTCATGTCATTAACTATATCATATGTCACATAATGAGAGATGATATCACCCAAATTTTTTGGGAGTCAAATAGCATTTTTGTTTTGAAATATGAATCTAAACATGCTAGGAATATCTCGAGATCGCTTGCATTATAACACTCTAGTTTACAAAACTCTAATTAAACTACTTATAGAAAATACCTTAGCTAGTTTTACTGGTAACCAAGTAGAAATTGTCATTAATAGTTGGAATCTTATGTCATGTAAACATTCTGACAAAGCTGCAAAAATAAAGAATACTAGTAAGTTGAGCCTTTTCTTGTCAACTTCTTTGGATCCTTTTCATTTATTTGGCCTTTTTTTTTATTCGGCCGATCAGATCACTTTCGCCATCTGGCTGTATCTTAACGTCTCGTTTGGTTTCCGGATTGGAAGAGTAAGGAAATCAATTCTTTACATTTTTTTTTTTTTTTTTTTGAGAAATTAAGATTTTCATTGATTTTTCTTTTCGATATTTGAAAATGTCAAGAAATTTGAAAAGGAAAGTGAATACTTCATTGTGGGAAAGTGATTCCTTGCTTGGATGGATGGAATCACTTTCCTCCCTTATTTTTCTTTCATTGAGAATCACTTTCCTTTCCTCCTCAATTTCTTTGGCACCCAAATATAGAAAAGTAATCACTTTCCTTTTCCATCCTGAAGATTCTGCGAACCAAACGAGGCCTAAGAGGTAGCGTCTCTTGCTAACAAACGCAATGCGTTTCTTTTGTGAAGAACACTTTGAGGAAGTTAAGTTAGAATATTGTTCTTCAGTTGACCGTGTCTTTGTACGTATTTCTTCTGATATTTTATGTCATTTTAGCGTAGTTTTAAAACGTCTCCCTCCATATTATGATAAATAACATATTTAATTTCGAAAGACAAATTACAGGGAGCTAAACCTAATATGTGCCAGGTCTCACTTATGCTTTGATTATTCTTCTTCTTCTTATTATTATTTTTGAAGGGTCTCTATCCTACCTACACATACAAATCGACACAAATAACAACCTAATTAGGACAAAAACACGAATAATCAAACAATAGTAACCGACAACCCAACATATAAACACACAATATTTAACGTCCATCTCAATCTATTACAATATTTCTTACAAGAATTACACATACAATTAGTACCGTAATGTGAAACTCCCTCAAGAGATCTCCAAAGAGCACTCTTCTTATTCTTCTTGAAGACTTCCTTGATGGTCTCCTTAGCAAATCCTTTTCTTCTTTTTTTTTCTCAAGAACTTTCAAGCACTCGAGGACTTCAATCCTTTTGCCTCTTTTTATTAAGCAGCCCTGAGGCTGATGAGATCCTTAAATATGATCCCCAACCTTTTCAAAGTTGGAAATAATATTTGTTGACGAAATTAAATAAGCATCGCTGCATCTTGAATATGAATCATTCTCTTACACAGCTTACGAAATATGGACGGTATGTCGCTGCATACCATTGATATGCTTGATCGATATCTAATGTGCCTAAAATCGCTAGAACGATTCAGTATCTTTTTAGCATACTTGTATCATCGATTTTTCGTTCTAGTATATCATTGACAGTATAAGTTCATGAATGCAATCCATAACAACAATAACAACATAATATCCTAACGAAAACAAGGTTATGTACTTCAATCCAAAATTTTAAGATATAGTCTTTCGATTGTTAAACACGTTAGATATGTTAGGCCCATGTTTTTTTTTTGTGTGTAAATTAATTGCATGCTTTCTTTTAGGTCCAGATCCAAATCCAATGACTTAAGTCCATTTAGCTTAAACCCACTAACCCCCTGACTAACCGTTACCCCCACGAACCCAGTCTTGCCCCTCTCTCCGCGTGACCCCCTCCATCTTCGGATCTCAAATCTCACGTAGAGATTTAACTTTCTGAAACTTCTTCTTCTCCACAGTAGCTTTCTCCCTCACCACCTTCCCAAACCACTCCACCTATTTCCGATCCGAGGCCACCACCGCACTCCCCTCACCGCCCCCGTTAATCCGAGACCACTCACTCCCGTGTTCCGTCGTCGAACCCGCGCTCGCCAAATCCGCGTCCCGCCGTCGCACCACCACGCCAGCCTCGCGCAAGGCCGCCGGCCCATGCACCAGCCCGCCGGCCGACCGCCAACCCCGGCAGGCCGCGCGCCCGCCGGCAGCGTTCCCGCGCGGCTCCCCCGCGCTGTCCGTGCGCCCCCAGTGCATCCGTACGCTCCGTGCGTGCATCCGTGTCCGTGTCTGGCCTTCCGTCGGCTTTCCGACGTTTCGTTCCGAGTCCGAGGCCTCCCCTCGGTGCTCCGTCTTCATTTTCGGTAAATTTCTGTCCCAGAAGCTTTCTTTTTCTTGTACAGAGACGATTATCTGTTCCGGCCAATTGGCAGAATGAAGCTCTACCAATTGGAATAGTTAAATTATATTGATTAGTTACTTGTGTATTATGTGTAGATTCATTAATTAATGTAAGGTTGCTAATTGCTAATTAAAGAGAACCATAGGGTTTATAAATTAATTATTAATGAATTTTAGGTGTATTATTAATCTGTTAGCAAATATTAGTATTATATATTGTTAGGATGATTATATGGCAAACGAGTTTATATAAAGCTTATTTGTCACATTTGGTTAATTATTAATAAGAGAAATGAATTTGGTAAGAAATTGGTATTAATATTTTTCTATAAGTAAATTTTGGTCTATAAAAGGTTTTTTTTATATATGAAAAAAAATTTATATGAACAATTCATACCAGAGAGTAATTACCTATAATACTTCCCAAAAAGTAATTATTTATAATATTCTATTTTTGATTAAAATAAAGTTTTGCCATTAAAAAGTGTTTATTTTATTAAAGAATGACTTTTAGGTAAAGTATCAATGTGGTTAAATTATTATTTTCTTTATCTTGTGAATAATATTCAAAGATGGTTTTTAGTAAAATCGTACTTTCGCGTAATATGATAATTACACAAAAATGCTAATTTCTATAATACAATTTAAAAATTGTTTTCTTACCTTACCTATTACGGTAAAAATATGTATTTTCCGCTAAAATGATTATCTTGTCACTTAGTGATAATAAATCAACATATTTTAAATATAAATATTTTCCTTGTTGATAACAAAATTTCGTGATTTGCAACCCGACCAGACTTAGCCTTATTAACCAGCTAGTGTTGTCCTGAAGGATTAGAGTGTAGTAAATTCTAGTTATTAAATCTGGTGTTAAGATTATGTAGGGTTCAGGACCTAAGTTCGAGGACATCTACAGTCGTCATTACAGTACTAGAGACATCAAGGCAAGTCATACTTATCTAAACTCGTATTTTAATTGATAATTAATTCATTGCATGATAAAGTTACTGTATCAATACCTGACTCACGGGATCCCACTCGGATCATATCGATTGCTTTACTGAATCATTGACGTGACTGCTTACTGAATCATTGACTCGGGAATTGGGGGAGTAACGTTAACACCTGTGGTCAAAGCCCCTTACTGAATCACTGTGGATAGCGGAAGCCCAACTCACTTGGGCCGAAGCCGGACCGTGTTCATTAGAACACTTACTGCCTCCAACCCTAGCCGGCCACAAGCTGTTACGCGCTCTAAAAACTACTGTAGCTAGATTGCATCATTTCACTTTTCAGAGTTTTACTGCATAACTGTTTTATTATTATTATTTAGAAAATCATATTTCCATAAAAAACTGCTTCTGGTTTCGTCTTTTAATTATTGAATAAAATGCTGGAATGGATTTGTGTGTCTTGTTCCCTCCTGACTGGAGACAACATCTTTAGGTGACTGCGATGATGATGAGCTGGCTTATACTTCCTATTATGGGTCCGACTTGGGTTCTGAGGACTTAGCTGAACCAAGACAGAGGAACCAAGAGTCCTAGTTGCACCCTTTTCTGATTAGTTCACTTTTCTTAATGTTGTAATAAACAAACCTTTGTGATGTTGAATACTTTTGCTTTGTCTTTATTTTCATTTCGACTTTAGTTTTACTTCAGAATGTTTAATAAAATATTTTATTTTTCGTTTAGACAATTGTACTGCTTGTGTTCACTGCTTGATACAGCTTACTGTCGCCGTCTCACAACGGTGCAGGCTAGGCATGATCCGACTGGACCCATTATATTAGGATCGAGTCGTGACAAGATAGTACTGAAGAACATGGTCGGCCTAGTGGTAAGTTAGACATGACTTCAGGCTTGAGCAACCTTCCCTTGTTTAGGGCAACCCTTTGACTTAATTAGCGTGATCCCAATAAAGGTCAGGATCGCAGGTGATTCTCCAGAAGACCTACAATAAGGGTCAAGGGACAAACAAAACTAGCTCCGGATATGACAACCCAACCCCTATGTCGGCCCTGCTGAAGAGGGGAGGTAAGTTGGCTATTTTGGAGCAGACTAAATGTCACGCCCCGACCCGGAATCACCCGAATCATCGTCCTCGTAGGGGGCGTGATGCCGCACGAGCCTGGAGTTGCGCTCGTGCAAGGCAAGGTGACAACTTCTCAAATGGTTATCTTTTGATTCGATATTAACAACGATAGAAAAAACAGAGTATACGAAACAATTCTCTTTATTGATATCTGAAACTGAGATTACAATGGCTTTCGATAGCCTAACAATATATGCCAGATTGGCTACAACACTCAGGTTCTCTCTTGCCCATAAAGGATTTCACCGTTCTATACATCATGCCTTCTATATCTCGGCCGCATCAATCCAGCTGCGTAGTCCGAGCGTCAATGCGATAGCACGCTTCAATGCGCTTTGGCATTCCAAGCCTTAACACGTTCAAGCAACGCTTCGCCGCGAGCAATCCATTCCCTGCACCCTGCATGAAGTTGGTGGGGGATCAGTACGTTCGTCCTCGCATGTACTGAAGCAAAGATCATCTTTCCAAACCGACATTTTAATATTTATGTTGAATCATGCAACTTAGCTTATGATCTTGCTATGTTCTCCTTAGGGTCAATTTCATGGCATCTTCGAAAGCGTAAAGCATGTTATCATAGCAGCATGTTATCGAATTGAATAGGCAAGCAAACAAACAATCTCGTGTTTGATTCGTGGCGCAACTTCTTACCAAGTCGACGCACTCGTCCTTGCACCGACGCAAGGTGAATACGCCGCATTCCTTCCCTGTCATGTTATATGTGCATCTTTAAGCAGGATCTATGCGTGTGGGACACATATGTGCCTACACTTTCAACCCATCGTTCCTTAACTATATGAAGGTCGTGGGCGTATCCGCGCCGGAATGGACTAAAGGAGTTTCTCTTTTATTTTTCCTTACTTTCTTTTCTCTCCTTCTTTTCTCTCTCGAAATCGAATTTGGGTAGCCCGACGTTTCACGGATTGGGTTGCTATCCCAACTACCGAAACTTACCGCGTGCCTACCATCATTTGCGGCTTCTCACATTTACGACCGAGTGCTAATCGGACTTCGCAGATGTGCGCCTATCAAAGATTACATCCCTCCTAGGCCGAACGGTCCCGGTGCCCCAGTGCGCCCGTTCGGAGGGAACGTTCCGTGCACGGAAGATATCATCGTAATTATCTCAAGTCCATTCCATTCGACCATGCAATGCACTATCATTCAAACAACCAAGCATAGCCTTGAGTCCAAGACTCAGACTTTATCATCTCGTATTTCTTTCGTTAACTTTCTATGTTCTCACGTTTCATACTTCGTTTCAATGACTCAATGGCATCGTGCCTCAATTTAATGCTCGTCAACCGAACGACCCA
Source organism: Iris pallida (assembly GCA_029216955.1). Classification (NCBI taxonomy): domain Eukaryota; kingdom Viridiplantae; phylum Streptophyta; class Magnoliopsida; order Asparagales; family Iridaceae; genus Iris; species Iris pallida. The sequence continues at coordinate 439,966 of JANAVB010018196.1, read as the reverse complement.
AAGGTCTCGAACACCTTTCGAGGCACCATGTCATATCCGACAGTTCTGCCAGATTCATGCCACAACTGTATTCTCTCACAACGAAGCCATCTTTTTATTATCCCGTGTACGTAGGCACGTTTCGACCGTATTTCCATGTTTTATAACTTAGCAATCAATGTTCGGGCTTGTGCGCTAGGGTGCTCGCCTATTGTCTTTCAATGTTCTAGCCATCTAACTCGTGCGCGAAGGCACGGTATGGTTCGTGCACTAAGGCACTCGCCGAGTACAGTTATCCCATGTTCTTACGGCTTGCGCATCGAGGCGCTCGCCTATGCGATATCCAATGTCCCATAGCGACTCGTGCATATTGATGCATGTTTCATTTCAATTGTTCTAACTTAGTGTTCGACTCACACTATGATTTATCTCTGATCGGACCACGCCCGTGGCGTCGATAGGTTAACTTAGCATACAATGATATATTTGACTTATCGAATGAAGGAGTAAAAAGAAGTCAATCCTCCCATCTTGAGTCGATTCGCCTTCGTCGTTTCGCCGAGCCGATCCGGCTCGATTTCATAACTTTGTTGCACGGCCACTCTCCTGACTTAGCCATTCGAGCACTTCGTGCTTCATTGAGTTATACGTCCGATTTGCCTTAGCGTGCCCAAGTCTCGGCCCGTCGCAAGACGACGATTTGATTTCGCGGACCCCTTACTAAATATGTCAAAAGATCGACCTCTAATATTTTCCCGTCGAAGTATAACCTGCACACGAAACCAACTAAAATCAATACTTGCATCGATTTGGACTTGCGCCTTGGTCGATTCGATTTCTTAGAATCTTCGAGCCGATTCAACGCACTCATCCTTCGGGGCAACGCGGCGCTTCGCATCGATTCAACTCGATGCATTCTTTCAGGGCAAGGCAACTCTTCGCATCAACTTAGTTTGATGTATTGCTCGGGACAACTTAACTCTCGTATCATTTTGCATCGATACATTTCCTTGCGTCAACGCGACTCATTGAGTCAACGCTTCAGCGTAATGTGCCGTACGGAGCGGGACATTACAGAATATACCACTCAAAACAAGGTTCGTCCTCGAACCAAAAACAACACTCCGACTAAGTATTTTGTAGATCGTTTCACGATCTCGTCCCACCAATGTTGTTCAGTTTCACACTATCTCGCAAGCTTTTCATTAACATTTCAAAGTCATCCCTGCAGCTCGATTTGAATTTTATATAAAACTCGATTTGGATCCATACCTATATTCAAGGCGTCCCGAAGATATGTGTATTTCAACCAAGCCCAGTCGTAGCAAATTGGAAAAAAGCTGACAGGTAAATTTCAATCCTATGCTTGCCATCTCGTACTCTCGATCGGACTTATCCTTAGCAACTGTTCTCGAAATTTTATCGCATACGTATATTCGATACATACATGATTCATTCAATAAAGTCACTGCACGCGACGCGATTCAAAATCGTATTTCTCACTTCGTATGTTTCATTGGAACATTCAATTCTATGCATCGCGTCGAGCCGTCGCACATCCAATCACAACGAGTCTCCGCAACGCCTTGCGTTCGAAGTCGGCACCCAACTATTTTTGAAGTCTTGCTTATGCAACTTATCTCGATACGATTTCCTTTGTTGACTTGCAATTGCATCAACATTCAGGGCTACGCCCGCTAGGTTACTTACATAGTCCCCGTGCCTAACTTCTCCCTACGCAACTTTAAATTGACATTGCACAAAGGCCACAATCTATCCGACATGAAAGTTTACATCAAGACGACGGTGCTCAAGGCAACGATCGCCTTAGCACGAAGGTCTTTACGATGCGTCTTACATTCAATTTCCTAACGAGTAGAAATTTACTAGCCAAATTCCCAACTTATCCATCTCGCAACATCGAATGTAAATTTTGATTCACGCAAGCTCAATTGCAAGGTGAATCCGAATCTAACGACATGACTCGTACGTCATTCCCTTATCATTCCTTCTCGTGCATAGCACGTTTCTCGCAATCGTCTATCCGAATCACCAAGTTCGTTGGTGAATTCTAGTTCGACCGTCGACCAACATAACCATTCAAGTATTCATCCGACGAATACTCAAAATCTAACTTATCATTCTCAATCGAAAGCTGTTCCAACAATTCTCGATCGCCTAGACTTATCGTCAACATGCACCGTGTTATATTCGTTATCAGTGCAATCTCATATGCGATATCGCATGGGTCGTCTTACGGTCTGCAGCAATCAATTTGATTTGGCGATCAAGCCTTCTAGGGTCAGCTGCTCCGAAGCTACGCTCGATAACTGTGGATCATCACCGAAGGACAGTTTACTACGAACCATGCTATATCTTATTTCGGAGCCAAATCACATTCCGACAATTCTATACGACTACCCAATTTCGGATAAAACTGTTTCTATCGGCGCAACTGATGCGCCATTATCCTCCGAGTCAAGTCATGCACTACCGTCGATGATTCCGTAATTTACGAAACATCTACTCGTATCGAGTTCGAGTCTATCTTGTTCGTGGGTCGACACACGAGATGCTATACGCATTGAGCAATCGTCGATGACTTATAGTCTCGTCTCGATTAATCGCAAACTTTACGATTAACCAAGTTCGTTCATTCTCGTATCGTTATTTACAAAAAATTTGATAGCGCAAGGCGCACTCCATTTTCTATTCTCACATCGTGCTTACGTTTTCTTGCGTATCGATCTTGATAGTTCATATCAATTTTGATAGCAAGTAGGTCGACTTCGAATCCGTTTCAACGTCGACTTAACTCGTATCGCATACATCCAAGTTCGCAACGAACTTTTCCATACGTATCCACTCATTCTCTGATTCGCCGCATCCCGCTATACTTTGATCGCGTAACTGAGTTACCGATTATCCAATATCGAACCCTCGAGTTATACGATCACGCCCTCTAAGTTTCGCGTGTTTTTCAGTCGTACTCAAATGAGTGTCGCCGTAACGTAACCAACTATTTCTTAGGCACGATTACTCACATCAACCAACTCTTCACCGAAGTTGCACATCGTGCGATTCGATTACAATTCGCATCGCCTAACATTTCTATCGAAATCGCAAGTCATGTGACTCATTTGTAAGCTCGAGTATTCCCTTTTCCGTCGATTCGATTATTGCATCAAGGCATAATCATTTTGCTAGTCTCGATCGTCCGACCAACTTATAACTTTCGTCTGTCGTATCGTTCATCGATACGAGTCTCGCCTTATCGTCCCAACCGATTTTCAATCATCACTTGTATCAACTTACCGTCATACAAATTTCCAATCGAGTCTCGGTACTCTCCCGTCCGTTGCGGACAAACCTTCCGCAATTCTCACAACATGTCGATGAAATTTATCGCACAAGTGCTATACCATATACCACTCGGAATCGAGTCATTCATCGCCTACGTGGTATGGCATATACCACTCGAAATTCAAGCCATTTCCCTCGTATTACACTTAGTATAAACCGATAATCTCTTCCGACTCACGATTTTTTTACGGTGATCGTGCTTGATCACAACCGTAACTTTGATTCTATCAAAATTCGACACGATTCGGTCAATGTTCTCGCTTGCCAACATAAGTTTGGTGTGCAACCGAACGATTCGTTCTATCGATTTATGATTTCAATTCTTTCCTTACGTTGCATCTCGTGCAACAATTTATTTGATATGCGTTGCACCCCATGCAACAAATTTTACTTTCGATACGCGTTGCACATCGTGCTACGATTTATTTTCGACACTTTCATTTCACTTTGTACAACGATTCATTTTCAATTTCCTTTGCACTTCGTGCAACGATTAATTTGATATGCATTGCACCACGTGCAATAATTTTTTTACTTTCAATACGCGTTGCACATCGTGTAACGATCATTTCCGACATTTACCGTACCTCGTGCAACTAATTACTCTCGACTTTCCAAGTCAATGCACAATCCGTTTTAACACATTCGGTATTGGCTTATCACTTCTCACTTTCATTTTAGCGCATATTCACATTAACTCGTTGTACTTCGTGCATCGTTTTATTTCTCATTCAACATGTTACATTGCAACAACATCTCAAATCGTATTTCACAATTTGTTGCGCTTGCAGCAACTAACATTTTTACGGCTCGTTTGCATTCAATGCAATATACCCTTCGCGACTTTCTTAGCAAACATCATGTAATTTCCAAAACACATACGGCAAAATTACACGATTGTATTAGACTTATTGTATGGAACATACAGTGTGGCATCGAGTAGAGTCAAGAGTGGTATCAAGTGGTGGTGGACAACTTTTAGAATTGTAATAAAGCGAGCGTCCAGAGGAAATTGAGCCTAGAGCTCTGATACCAATTTGTTACGCCCTGACCCGAAATCACCCGAATCATCATCCTCGCAGGGGGCGTGATGCCGCACGAGCCTGGAGTTGTGCTCGTGTAAGGCAAGGTGACAAGTTCTCAAATGGTTATCTTTTGATTCGATATTAACAACGATAGGAAAAACAGAGTATACGAAACAATTCTCTTTATTGATATCCGAAACTGAGATTACAATGGCTTTCGATAACCTAACAATATATACCAGATTGGCTACAACACTCAGGTTCTCTCTTGCCCACAAAGGATTTCACCGTTCCATAGATCATGCCTTCTATATCTCGGCCGCATCAATCCAACTGCGTAGTCCGAGCGTCAATGCGATAGCACGCTTCAATGCGCTTTGGCATTCCAAGCCTTAACACGTTCAAGCAACGCTTCGCCGTGAGCAATCCATTCCCTGTACCCTGCATGAAGCTGGTGGGGGATCAGTACGTTCGTCCTCGCATGTACTGAAATAAAGATCATCTTTCCAAACCGACATTTTAATATTTATGTTGAATCATGCAACTTAGCTTATGATCTTGCTATGTTCTCCTTAGGGTCAATTTCATGGCATCTTCGAAAGCGTAAAGCATGTTATCATAGCAGCATGTTATCGAATTGAATAGGCAAGCAAACAAACAATCTCGTGTTTGATTCGTGGCGCGACTTCTTACCAAGTCGACGCACTCGCCCTTGCACCGACGCAAGGTGAATACGCCGCATTTCTTCCCTGTCATGTTATATGTGCATCTCTAAGCAGGATCTATGCGTGCGGGACACATATGTGCCTACACTTTCAATCCATCGTTTCTTAACTATATGAAGGTCGTAGGCGTATCCGCGCCGGAATGGACTAAAGGAGTTTCTCTTTTATTTTTCCTTACTTTCTTTTCTCTCCTTTTTTTCTCTCTCGAAATTGAATTTGGGTAGCCCGGCGTTTCACGGGTTGGGTTGCTATCCCAACTACCGAAACTTACCGCGTGCCTACCATCATTTGTGGCTTCTCACATTTACGACCGAGTGCTAATCGGACTTCGCAGATGTGCGCCTATCAAAGATTACATCCCTCCTAGGCCGAACGGTCCCGGTGCCCCGGTGCGCCCGTTCGGAGGGAACGTTCCGTGCACGGAAGATATCATCGTAATTATCTCAAGTCCATTCCATTCGACCATGCAACGCACTATCATTCAAACAACCAAGCATAGCCTTGAGTCCAAGACTCAGACTTTATCATCTCGTATTTCTTTCGTTAACTTTCTATGTTCTCACGTTTCATACTTCGTTTCAATGATTCAATGGCATCGTGTCTCAACTCAATGCTCGTCAACCGAACGACCCGAAGGTCTCGAACACCTTTCGAGACACCATGTCATATTCGACAGTTCCGCCACATTCATGCCACAACTGTATTCTCTCGCAACGAAGCCATCTTTTTATTATCCCGTGCACGTAGGCACGTTTCGACCGTATTTCCATGTTCTATAACTTAGCAATCAATGTTCGGGCTTGCGCGCTAGGGCGCTCGCCTATTGTCTTTCAATGTTCTAGCCGTCTAACTCGTGCGCGAAGGCACGGTATGGTTCGTGCACTAAGGCACTCGCCGAGTACAGTTATCCCATGTTCTTACGGCTTGCGCACCGAGGCGCTCGCCTATGCGATATCCAATGTCCCATAGCGACTCGTGCATATTGATGCACGTTTCATTTCAATTGTTCTAACTTAGTGTTCGACTCATACTATGATTTATCTCTGATCGGACCACGCCCGTGGCGTCGATAGGTTAACTTAGCATACAATGATATATTTGACTTATCGAATGAAGGAGTAAAAAGAAGTCAATCCTCCCACCTTGAGTCGATTCGCCTTCGACGTTTTGCCGAGCCGATACGGCTCGATTTCATAACTTTGTTGCACGGCCACTCTCCTGACTTAGCCATTCGAGCACTTCGTGCTTCATTGAGTTATACGTCCGATTTACCTTAGCGTGCCCAAGTCTCGGCCCATCGTAAGGCGACAATTTGATTTCGCGGACCCCTTACTAAATATGTCAAAAGATCGACCTCTAATATTTTTCCGTCAAAGTATAACCTGCACACGAAACCAACTAAAATCAATACTTGCATCGATTTGGACTTGCGCCTTGGTCGATTCGATTTCTTAGAATCTTCGAGCCGATTCAACGCACTCATCCTTCGGGGCAACGCGGCGCTTCGCATCGATTCAACTCGATGCATTCTTTCGGGGCAAGGCAACTCTTCGCATCAACTTAGTTTGATGCATTGCCCGGGACAACTTAACTCTCGTATCGTTTTGCATCGATACATTTCCTTGCGTCAACGCGACTCATTGAGTCAACGCTTCAGCGTAATGCGCCGTGCGGAGCGGGGCATTACACTAAACACTCGGTCAGTCGGTCTATAGAACCAGAGAACTGAAACGGCGTCGGATCTCAACTTTTTCCCGGACAATTTTGCCCTTACCTAAGTCGTAGGTAGAATGGTAAATATAATTTTTCTCCATAAAGCTCGAATTATTATTATTATTATTATTATTATTATTAGTTCTAACTTTAAATTCATGTGTGTTGTTGCATGTGTTCTTTAAATCACTCATTTCATAGGGTTTGTTGCACATTCAGCAATGGACCCGTTCGTGTTGTAGCATGTATTCTTTAAATCACTCATTTCAACGTTGAAGACACGTACGCATGCAATGCAACTTTCCTGTTCAAAGCTACAACGAGCATACACGAGCATACCCATATGCGTCGGGGAACGGGACACGCGCAGACAGTACGTACGAACTGGCTACTGTATGATCCGTTTGCTTTAGCAGCAGATCTGCACCACTTTTTACAGATTAGTAACCTTGGGATCGTTTAATTGTGGCTTCTATTTTTTTCACCCATTAAAATTAGATTTTGCATAAATTCAAGATAGTTAGAGGAGAAAGATTTGTGCATGGTTCATTATCTCGAAGGGGTTTGTTGTCATTTTTACGTTTTTTTCAGCCAACAAAAAACTTTTAATATATATTTAAATATTACGGCACTTATATGACACTTAATATTCATGGCTATGTTAATTAGCTAGGAAATCGATCGATCGATAATCAGCACCAATTAGTGAAGCTTTCTCCCCATAACCTAACCGATCAACCCCATTACCATGTAAAAAAGCTTAATCAGACGATGATGATGACCTGTTGAAACATGACACAACAAATTATCCATGATATCCTCAAATTTTGAATAGGAAGGTACTTTTCTCTTTCATTTATACATCTCTTCGATCGATCTTCAATATTAAGACATATTATTAATTGTCACCTAATTAATGATCTATAGAGAAATTTACTTTGTAAAAGAAGACAATAAAATTAAAGTGGATGGATATCACATGGAGGAATTTGTTGGAGTGGATGGGGTTTCTAACCTATGTGGAGAAGACCCCGGAGTGCGACGAGCGCCATCTGTATGTCAGAGAAGCTCGGGGAGGTGACGAGGCCAGTCGGAGGTGACAGAGTACTCGGGAGCTGACCAGAGGAGCTGCTGGAAGGAGGGGGCCGAACTCTGCCCCAGGACAGAGTTCTGGCCGAACTCTATCCCCTGGTTCCAGAACTTTGCTGGTTGCCAAACACGGAGTTCTGGCCGAACTCTGTGTCGTCGGAGCTGAAGTGTTTTTCAGGGTGATTGATCACCGTTGGATCGTATCCTACGGTCCAAGTTTTGTTGCGGGATTAGGGTGTTTTCATATGGTGTTTCTAAACCCTAATATCATACGTAACACACACAAGAGAGAGAAAAGAGGCAAGAGTGCCATTGCAACTTTGGGAGAGAAAAAGGAGGATTGAATGTCATTTTTGAAGGAGGATCGTGTTCGGGTAATCTCTACTCATCCTCTTTGTTCTTCGTAGCCTTGTAATCATTATTCTTGCTTCTAAATATTGTGGGGATCTGATTTGGATCGAGAGAAGTTTGTAGAGGGTGTACTCCATATTTCATTAGCGAAGGCTTCTTACGGTTGGACTCCAATCGTCCCGTGATTTTTTTCCGCAAGGGTTTTCCATGTCAAAAAATTCTCTGTGTCTGCGTGGTTTGTTTTGGAATTTTGGTTCGTGCGTTGTATTGCTCGGTTCTCTCGCAGGTACTCTCTAGTTTGGGAAAATGTTTCCTTATTTCTTTTCCAATAAAGTGGTATCAGAGCTAGGTTCTGGAATTCAGAAGGGTGTCAGGAGTTGACAAAAAAACTAGAGAGAAAAGATGGACGTGAATCCGGTGCGCATGGTGAACCTGAACGGTACCAACTATCATTATTGGCAGAGCAAGATAAAAGATTTACTGTTTGTCAAGAAGCTACATTTGCCCGTATTTGCCTCCGAGCGACCAGTTGATAAATTCGAGGAGGACTGAAAATTCGAGCACATACAGGTGCGTTGATATATCAGCAGTACTAAAATCTGCTCAATTGGCGACATAAATTTAGCGACGTTCGATTAACGTCGCTAAATTGTGTTCATTAGCGATGTTTTATCTAAACGTCGTTAATAGTCGCTACTAGCGACGAAATAGGCGACGTAACAACGACGTATATTAATTACATGAGCTAGTCGTCGCGAAACGTCGCTATGACGTCGCTAATAGCGACTAATTTAGCGACGGTAGTATTAGCGTCGCTAAATTCTAATTGTATCTCCCCCAATGATTCATTTTCCTCCATTTTACTCTCTCTCCTCCCCACTCCGGCGCTCTCACTCTCTCCGGCGCTCTCACTCTCTCCGGCGACTCTCACTCTCTTCGGCGACTCTCCTTCCTCTCCGGTCCGTGACTCTCTCCCTCCCTCTCTCCCTCTCTCTTCGGCTGTTTTGGTTGTTGGTGGTTGGGGGGTACGGGTGGCTCGGAGGGAGGTGCAGGGGAGATGCGGGTGGTTGGGGGGTGGCTGGGGGGTGGGGCAGGGGGGACGAGGGCGGCTGGGGGAGGGGAGCTAGGGTTAGGGTTCATTTTTCCCTATTTTACTCTCTCACTCTCTCTCCTCCCCCATCCAGCGCTCTCACTATCTCCGGCGCTCTCACTCTCTCCGACGACTCTTCTCCCTCTCCGGTACGTGACTCTCCCCCCCCTCTTTTTCCTCTCTCTCTCTCTCTCTCTTCGGCTGTTTTGGTTGTTGGTGGTTGGAGGGTGCGGGTGGCTTGGGGAAAGGGGCAGGGGGATGCAGGTGGTTCGTGGGTGAGTGGGGTGGCTGGGAGGGTAGGGCAGGGGGACGAGGGCAGCTGGGGGAGGGAAGCTAGGGTTCGGGTTAGGGGTAGGGGTAGGTATGTGTGGGCGGTTGGGGGAGGGGAGCAGGGAGGGGGGTGTAGGGGGAGGGGGGCTTGGTCAGGGGCACCGATAGTGCCGAAAAATCTGATAATTTAGTAATAATTTTGTTTTCCGACACCGAAAAATATAATACTCCGATTCGAACGCACCGATAGTGCCGATATTGTAACAAGTAGTTGGTTAATTGGTAACATGGTGATCGGGACATATAATCCCTGCAGCCATTCGACTGGCGAGGCAGAAACTATGGTACGACATGGTGATCAGGACATAGTCCCTGCAGCCATTCGATTGGCGAGGCAGAAACTATGTAGCCGTAGATAAAGTTGACTGTCCTCTGACCCTCATCCTCGGCAATGATGATATGACAACCTATCACTATATCTTATATAGTAGTAGATGATGTCTTAGTATTACATTATGTGAGTTCATCTTGATTCTGTTACATTCTTCAGATACTAGATACGATAAGAACATATACTACACCATATGTACAGAACATAGATGATTCACATTAATGTATGCTAGAATAAATTTTAGGTTGTGTTCTGAGCCATCCGTTCTCACACTTGGCAAAATATCAAATTTTTTGTACTTTATCTGCTTTTGAAAATGTACTCAAATTACATGATGGTTTCTTAGTTAGCTTGCTTATGTTATAATTATATTATTTGTGAATATCGATCTTACCAGATGGCACCCATGATCCGAGGAGCGGTACGTCGTTTGAGGGAAACAGTGATTGCTGAGGTGGCTCCTCCTACTGTTAAGGAGGAAGTGGCACCGATAGCTAGTGAGACCGGGAGTTCTATTCATCCAGCACCGGTAGCTAGTGAGACCGGGAGTTCTATTCATCCAGCACTTTCTCCTGCCGTCGTTGATCCCACTTATTCGAGGTGGTTGCGTGATCGAATCACTGAGCGTTTACATGAGCTGCGTGGTTCTCGTTAGCTATTAGTACTTATTTGTATTGGACTATTTGTATTGGGTTGTTTTTGTATTAGACTATTTGTATTGGACTACATATATGAATTAGTACTGTGTCAATCTCGAAATTGTATTGGACTACGATATAGTGATCAGGACATAGTCCCCTACAGCCATTCGACTGGAGAGGCAGAAACTATGTAGCCGTAGATAAAGTTGACTGTCCTTCGACCCTCATCCCTCGGCAATGATGATACGATAACCTATCACTATATCTTATATAGTAGTAGATGATATTTTAGTATTACATTATGTGAGTTCATCTTGATTCTGTTACATTCTTCAGATACTAGATACTAGATTCGATAAGAACGTATACTACACCATATGTACAGAACATAGATGATTCACACTAATGTATGCTAGAATGAATTTTGGGTTGTGTTCTGAGCCATCCGTTCTCACACTTAAAACACATATGAATTAGTACTGTGTGTCAATCTTTGTTTTTGTATTTTTGGCGAACCCAGGGATTAGATTCTGTATTTTGGATTTTAGATTCTGTATTTTTGCTCCAGCTCCAGCTCCATTTGCATAAATCTACGGTACGACATGGTGATCAGGACATAGTCCCTGCAGCCATTCGACTGGCGAGGCAGAAACTATGTAGCCGTAGATAAGTTGACTGTCCTTCGACCCTCATCCCTCGGCAATGATGATACGACAACCTATCACTATATCTTATATAGTAGTAAATGATGTTTTAGTATTACATTATGTAGCTTCCCTTTCCCGGAAATTTTTTTTTTTCAAATATTTTTATTATTTATTTGATTTAAATAGTGATTTTAGAATTTTACAAATATTTATTTAGTTAATTATTAAGGTAGATGATTTTAGCCATGGTTGAGTTTTGAAGTACCAGACGACTAGGAATTATGGCATGGATAGTGCAGTGGCGTGCTTTGACTAGTGTTTAGCCATGGTAGGAGAATGCCGAGCCATAGGAGTGTCCTAACTAGGAAAACCAGGCCAAGTTATAGCATGACCATTATAAATAAGTTTAATTAATTATTATTAGATTTATTGACTTTGCAGGAACCAGGTTGAACCAAGTTATTCCGAAATGGGCCGAACCAAATCCAAGCCCATGTAGGCATGTAGTGAGACCCAATACGGCCATGTAGACATATTCTAGGTAGATGCAATATCTTTAGGAATTGGCAATTAATTTCTAATAATTGTTATATATGCATTATAAGTATTATTATTTAATAGCGTTTACAATATTTGTGTGATTTTTGGGGGCCAATAAAGAGTGTGCGTACTAGATTCACCAAACCTTACTACACTTGCTATTGGGTTATTTTTAGTTGTTATTGTAGAAGCATGGAATTTCACAACCAGAAAGCCCATGCGCCAGACACTACATGCGCTAGAACTCAGACGAAGAACTTCACAGCAAAGTCAATAAGTATAGACATTTGAAGAAGGACTTTTCATTTATATAAAAGTCTATTACATGTCTAGAAAAGGTTGTACAAAGGAGAATTTCTACAAAGGAAAGATCCTAAGTCTACAGCCAGCGGCTACCACGCGCCTCCAGATAAGCGCAGCAGCCACCATGCGCCAGGCGCAGCAGACATCATGCGCCTCCATCCAGGCGCATCCCACCATATCTTCAGCAGCTCAGTCATGTACATCCAGCTCAGTTGTGTGCATCCCTTCAGCAGCCCAGCTATGTGCATCCCTTCAGCCAAATTCTTCCAGCCAGGCTCACCTGGCCGAGCAGCCCAGTTATGTGCCGCTCTTCCAGCCAGGCTCACCTGATAAGTGCTTTGCCAAGCAAAGCATTTAACCCTCTGGCTGGAACCAAGGAAGAGAAGAGCACCGCAAATGCTGTGGCCAGGGGAGGCTTCGAAAGAGCCTCCAAAGTCGAAGGAAGACCGTGATCGAAACCGCGGCTAAAGGAGCTTTCAACACGATCAAAGTGGGGAAACCCCACTTTGAAGGAAGAGAGAGCCTAGCACCGCCATTCCGATCTACGGCTCTTCCGGAATAACGGGGACAAGGCCCGAGCATCCCTATCTTTGGATGCAACAGGCACCTTCCGCCTGCCTCGAAAGCCCTCGACTCCGTCTTTTGGATGTAACAGTCACCTTCAAGAGCATCGAAGACAACACAGCGTCTCATCTTCACCCTCGGGAGCACTTCGTCAACAGAATGCACCCGCATGTTCAAGTTCATGTTGGAAGAACGTGAGGGAATGAGAAGCAAATCTTCTCTCCATGCCACTATTTATAGGCCGGGCAGATCAAACCCACCGCCAAGTGGATGGCCCTCCGAATTCCGTGCAATGAATTTATATTAAATGGATGAACCGACGTCTCGAATTCAGCCAAACGGCTATTTATGGCACTCGAAGAGCGAGACAGCCGCATCATTAAAAGACATGTCCGATGTGCCAGCCAGACAGCGCATCACACGGACGCGCCCTTCGGCATCAGGCGCATCACACAGACGCGCCCTGCAGTACTCGGCGCATTACAGAGGGTGCGCCCTCACACATCTCCATACCGAGTGGAACGCCAACCGACGCGCCCACTCACTGTCCATCGAACGTCACCAACATTAAATGCTGAACTGACAGAGTTGGCAGCACGCCTCCCAAAGTTTGAACAGTTGACAGCTTTATTCAGAAAACGAAGCGTCGGCAACGTCAGCATCAAGGTGCGCCCGCCGATGCACGCATCTCTCGGGGAAGCGTGCGGCTGACCACGTTCCCCAGCCATCTTCCTCTCAGGCGAGGAAGATACGTCGACGGAGCAGGGGCGCAGCCAATGCCCCGCGCATCACTTCTGATGCGCCACAAAGAGCCTCTGTCTTTGACAGACTCACTCGCTGTAATGGCGAGGAGAATTTGGATGCTGAGTACTATGCGCCCCAGCGGGCTGGTACGAAGAAATCCAAGGCGGCACGGGCCATGCGCCACAAACGTGCTATGCCAGCAGCCGACCAGAGGCACGCGCTTACAATCACGTGCGCTGCCGATGGCAAGCTGTACAAGGTTGACTCAAGTGCTTCTGCACTGACAACGAGTCGATCTTCAAAGTCCTCATCTCGCTTGGGCGCATTCACTTGCTGCGTGCACAACCAAGCCGAGAGAGGCAAACTCAGTGGTCTTGAACTCCCGCGCCTCCTCTGGTTGTGCGTTTGAGGTTCGTTCAAGTCACTTCAAATGCTGTGGTTCCCCCACTACTGATCGTGATGCCTGCTTGGTATTAGATCAGGGGGCGCAGCACTCACCCGACCACCCCGGCGCTTCGCCCTGCCATGCGTCTGAGAGGGGTGTGAGGGTAGCACTCTCCTCCAACGACCTGTGCAACGTGATCACTCACAAGCGCCGGTCAGGAGAGTTGACCAACAAGCACGATGCGCCTCTCACGGGGCACACTTGTGCAGTGGTCACCATCAACTGCTGTTGCAAGACGGCAGTACCGCCAAAGCAGTCGGTCTTCCAACGGCTACAATCATCGACACCCCTCTGACATCGCCTTGGGACGAAGGTGTCAGCAGAAGAGGAGCTAAAGGTTGCTTCATGCAACGTGATCTCCAACTCCTTATCTGTCCGGAAGACGACTGCCAATTCCTCGTCTTCATCCAAAAGCCAGTCGAGGAAAACCAAGGCAGCTGTCTCGACCTCTGGAGTGTTCGAAGGCACTCGGTCGAGGAAGAAGTTCTTGGAGGAAGCTGGGGGTAGCCAGACCCTTGTCGAGCCTCCTTCCGAAGACGAAGATGTCCAAAGCACAGCTGCGGCGGATCTTCATCAAGGCGAAGATGGCCTCCCTGAAGCCCCTCAAAATGACGATGTCCTCCAAGACACCGCCGGGGGTAGTGCTGGAAACGAAGAGGCCCTTCAAGACAGAGCTGAGGGCAGTCAGGCCCTTGCAGATGCGCCTGTCGAAGACGAACTCCAGAATGTGGCTGGGGGTGGCCAAACACCAGGAGAAGTGACTCTTCCACATGAGAGCGAGGCTGAGAGCGAAGCCTCAACTAATCCATCCACTTCCCGGCCGTGTCATGACAGTATACATGACCGGGGGTGATCTTGAGACTGATGCGCCGCCACAGGACATTGTCCAACGCATAGACTCGCTAGAGGGAGGACTCAAAACCCTCTCTGCCTCAATGCAAGCGCTGACTCAAGCAGTGTTTGAGATGCGGTCGGCCTTGATCAGGACACCTTCAAATGGTCCCGACCCAGGAGCCAATGGAGAGTCGAGTGTGCCCCTCCAACGGACACCCTCAGACACAGAAGCACCCCGGACGTCGGAGCCCTCAAACGCTCCACTCCAGGTGGTACCTCCTTCCCCGACTCCTAGCTCCACAGAGGACGTGGTCGAAATGATCAAAGATCTGCGGGAGCGCTTCGAGTCCAAGAACAGGCAGGAGGAGCGCCAGAAGATGGGCATTCCCCAGCCTTATCCCCTTGAGTGGAACAAGGTGGTTTATCCCCCAAAGTATAAACCACAAACACTCACGCCGTATGACGGAAAGGACTCTCCACGACGGTACCTGACGTACTTCCAGCCGCAGATAGGGCATCTTCCGAAGGAGGACGCGCTCCTCACCAGCATCTTTGTTGGGGCCCTAAAAGGGGTGGCGTATGACTGGTACTGCAGCCTCCCCGATAATTCCATATCGTCCTTCGACGACCTGACACGCCTCTTCCTCGACCGCTTCTACGACGGTGGGAAGGACATGACGATGGCGTCTCTCATTGAAATACGCCAGAAGGACAAGGAAACGGTTCGGGCATTCATCGAACGCTTCCGTCAGGCCTGCTTCAGGCTACCTCCAGGCATGCCAGAGCATGCGCTTCTCTCTGCTTGCAGTATGAACATGCTGCCTGCAGTAAAGCTCTGGCTTAACTCTACTCCCCCTCCCGACTGGAGCTCCCTAATCATCGAAGCTGAAGCTGCAGAGAAGAAGGCGGCCAATGCACGTCTTCTGGGTGTTAGCTTCCCCGCCTTTGACGATAAGGGGAAAAAGTCCGCAATCAACAACTCCGGACAAGAAACAAAGGGGAAACAGGCATTGACTGTTAATGCCTCGAAGGGCGCATCTGCGCCTACTCAAAAGCCTCCACTGGCACCGAGACCCAAGGAGGTTTATTCATTCAATGATGACGACACCCTGCAACTCTTTGAGATACTGAAGCAGGGTGACAAGATCAAGCTTCCGGACCCGAAGCGGCCCGATAAAGTCAGGAAAGTGGACAACCCGAGGTACTGTCACTACCATCGGTTTGTCAGACACCCGACTAAGGACTGCTACGTCCTCAAAAATTACATCCAGCGCATGATCAATGCGGATGTAATCTCCGTCGACTATGAAGAGAAGACGGTGTCAGCTAATGTGGTGTCACTTCAGTTCGGCACCTTGCCGCCGACTACCACACAAGATGGCATCGTCCCCATCCCTAAGGCGACAATGGAGGTGGTGAACTTGCCACCCACCCGTGACAATGTGAGTGGACTTGTCCCACTCACCATATCTCGAGGAGAGGTCCTCTGGGTTCACCCCGACCTCGTCTCCGAGGTAACTCAACCGGAGGTACGCCCTACCTCCAAAGCAAAAGGCAGGAAGATCAAGTCTTGCCGCACGGTCTCTTCTTCAACGGAAGAGGCGCTTCCTGTGCAGACGCGTGCACAACAGAACTCCCAGCCGGTGAAGCTGCCGCCGAAATGGTGCCTCCTGGCACCATCCCTGAGGAGGGTCCATCCAAGCCCTCAGCAGCCAATAAACAAAAGCAAGTGGAGGCCCGTTTCGACAGACCTCTGCGGAAAGAAAATGCTTCGGGGCTAGCCAAGCCCCACAATTTTGACATTCTGGCGCAACTGGCCAGTACTCCTGCACGCTTGTCTTTGTTCGAGCTCCTGCGTCTCTCCAAGGACTCCCGAGAAGCTCTCTGCGAAGCTCTGAAGGATGTCGAATCCTTTCTCAGTCAAGTCAAGCAGCCTGAAGACCTCCCAACTACTTGTGCACACTGTCATTGTGCGGATGAAGTTATCCCAAACATAACCTTCACCCAACAAGACATGCTGCTCAAGCATCACCGACATAACCGACCGTTGTATTACACAGGGTACATTGGTTCGGTAAAGGTGAGCAGGATTCAGATCGATCCGGGGTCTTCCCTAAGCATCATTCCAAAGGCGCTGCTATCAAAGCTGGGGATCCCAATGTACCGGCTGGCGCCCTCCAATACGACCATCAGTGGCTTCAACGCTAGCAAGAGCGAGCCACTGGGCAAGATCCGGCTGAAATGTCACATCGGCAGCCTCAAAACTGAGGTGACTTGTTATGTGGTGGATGCCGAGGTCAACTACAACATCTTACTCGGACGACCATGGTTACATGAGTACATGGTGGTGCCCTCCACGCTCCACCAATGCATGAAATATGTATCCACCAACGGCGTCATCCGGACGGAGTTTGCAGATATCGATCCCTTCAAAGGGATTGAGGCCTACTTCACCGATTCCGACTTGTACAAGCCCATTGACGAGGAGGAAGCCAATGACGCTGATGATGAGGCAGAGACGGCAACAGAGCCGGACATGGAGCCTGAGACGACTCCCGACGCCTCCTTGAAAATCCGTCTGAAGGGAAAACCACCCCAGAAGGCGCCTCCAATGAGCATCAAGCTATCAGGAAAAGCGCCGGCTCGCGAAGCTCCCCTGAAGATACGTCTCAAGGGAAAGCCACCTCAAACAGCGGCTCCCCTGGTGGTAAAATTACAAGGGAAGGCGCCACTCATCGGAGGCGCAACCGAGGCACCTCTCAAGGTGCGTCTTAAAGGCAAGCCGCCGCAGTCATCCAAGATGCCGGAGAGGGCTCACATAACCTTCTCAGACCCTAAAGTCAGAGCGGTGGAGGACTCTCCTGATCCGGCCCCAGTGCTTACAGATGAGGAGCTTGGCGAATATATCTCCGCTGATGTAGACGCACCCTCCTTCGACAATGTAATCCCACGGGATAAAATCTCGTACTTTATCAATAATAGAGTGTCTTTCAATTATTCTTGTCTTCCACGCTGGAATGCCATGTATACATTAGACAACGCTCTACGGTCGTTGCAAACACAAGTAACGACCGTCTACCATAATCAAATAGTCCCGTCTCAAGGAGTCTTCATAGTCCCTCCACGGAGCCGAGACCAAGGCACCATCATCTCGGGCAAAATCGAGCGTCGTCGGGACCTCCCGTCAATCGAGCCCGAACCTGATACCGGCAGAGTACAAGTCTATCGGTACACAGATGCGGCTAAGCACATCATCCAAAAGATGGGCTACGACCTGAAAAGTAACAAAGGCTTAAACCACGGCAAGGGTCGACATCTCCCTGTCCGGCTTTCGATGCCCAATGGAAAGCCACAGGATTACTATAATCGGACTCGACGGGGGTTAGGCTATGTCACGCCGCCATCAACTCCAGAGAGTTCAGACGCAGAAGACATAGAATAATCCCACTCGTCTGAAGCATCGACGTGGGATTCCGATACCAGTATCGGATCAGTCTTCAGGAAAGTGCTGTCAGCTAACATGACATCGGCGCAACCTCAGAAAGATTAAGGCGAAGACCAACCGTCGGAACCCTTCGAAGAGGAACCCTGGGCTCAGCGCCTAGGAGAACAATGGGAGTCTCGTTTTGAGTTACGAGATCCTCCCACCGAAGACGAAGTCGAGCAGATCGACCTCGGGGATGGGTCTTCTTCTAAACCCATTTTCATCTGCAAAAGCTTGGAAGAAGAAGACCGAGAATCTTTAGTCCAACTGGCTAAAGAGTATATTGACGTCTTCGCCTGGAGCTACGAAGACATACCGGGTCTCGATCCACAGATCGCGATGCATAGGTTGAACATCTTACCAGATGCCAAACCTATCAAACAACAACAGCGACGCTTCCGCCCGGACATCATGAATGCCATCGATCAGGAGGTGGACAAGCTCTTGACCAGTGGCTTCATCCGTGAGGAACAACACCCGGACTGGGTAGCCAACGTCGTCCCTGTCACCAAGAAGAACGGGAAGATACGAGTCTGTATCGACTTCAGGGATCTCAACTCTGCTTGCCCGAAGGATGAATTCCCGCTCCCAATCACCGATGTAATGATCGACAACACATGTGACTTTGAACGCATGTCCTTCATGGACGGGTATTCAGGCTACAATCAAATCAAGATGTTCCCCGATGACACAAAACACACGTCATTCAGGACTCCGAAAGGTGTTTTCTGCTACACAGTAATGCCCTTCGGCTTGAAGAATGCCGGTACAACATACCAACGAGCGATGAGTACCATCTTCCGTCAACATCTTCGCAAGACAGTTGAGTGCTATGTTGACGACATCGCAGTCAAGAGCCGCCTCAAAAGAGATCACCTACAGGACCTGAGGACGGTCTTTGATCTCATACGGGCACATCAACTCAAAATGAACCCCGCTAAATCCTTCCTGGGGGTTTCTAGCGGCAAATTCTTGGGCTTTGTCATCACGGCAAAAGGCATTCATGTCGACCCCGAGAAGACTAAAGCCATCCTCAACATGGACCCTCCGAAGAACCTTCGAGAACTTCGGGGCTTACAGGGACGTCTGGCATACATCCGGAGGTTCATAGCAAACCTCTCCGGTAAATGTCAACCCTTCACTCAGCTCATGAAGAAGGGAGTCTCTTACGTCTGGACAGAGGAGTGCCAAAAGGCTTTCGACGACATCAAGGCTTACTTGATAAGCCCGCCAGTCCTAGTGGCACCTGTCGTCGGCAAAACCATTCCTCCTCTACGTCCGTGCCATGGATCATTCCCTCGGCGCTTTACTGGCTCAAAACAGCGATGCAGGCTACGAGCAAACAATCTACTACCTCAGTCGAACACTCATCGGGGCCGAACACCGGTACAACCCCGTTGAAAAGGAGTGCTTGGCTTTGGTGTTTGCCATTCAGAAGACTCGTCATTACGTCTCGGGCCAGACAATTCACGTCATCTCCCGAGTCAATCCACTCAGAGTTCTCATGACGAAGCCAGGGTCATTAAACTCCCGGCTGGCTACGTGGGCGATCCTACTAACGCCATACAACATGGTATTTGTCCCGCAGAAGGCGGTCAAGGGTCAGGCTCTGGCTGACTTTTTAGCTGTACACCCCATCCCAGAATCTTCAAAACTCTATGAAGACATCCCGGATGAAATCCAAGAATCAAACGTCACTGAAGGAAGCCCCGTTTGGCGGATGTTCTTCGATGGCGCTTCAAGAACGGGCCCCAACGGCCAAATCATCGCAGGAGTGGGGGTAGTCTTGGTCTCCCCTGATCAGCTGGTCATCCAGCGCGCATACTCTCTTTCGAAGCCGTGCTCCAACAATGTTGCTGAGTACAACGCACTCGTCATGGGACTCCAGCTAGCACAACAGCTGGGGGTGGATCATCTGGAAGCCTACGGCGACTCGAAACTCGTCGTAAACCAGATTCGGGGGCAATACGAGGTTCGCCATGAAGATTTAATCCCTTATCATGAAGTCGCGTTGAACATCATTTCAACCTTCACCGGGTTCTTCATCGAACATGTCCCCCGTTTATAAAACTTGGAGGCCGATGCTCTGGCTGGCCTCGCAGCCTCATTGGCCGCGCCCCTTGGGACTCAACACTATGTCACGGTAACTGACCGAGACCTGATTTGTCCCAGAAACAACCTGTGCTTGCAAGTTGCCCACGCCGTGCCAACAAACACCGATGTTAATGTCCAAGACTGGAGATTCCCGTTCATCGACTTCGCCGTCTACGGAATCCTTCCGGAAGACCCGAAGGAAGCCGTCTCAGTCAGGAGACGCTCTCTTCGATTCTACTACGATACAGCCACTAAAATGCTGTACCGACGCTCCTTCGACGGGCTTCTCCTTCGATGCCTGTCTAACAAAGAAGCGGCCGAAGCTCTTCGAGAAGCTCATGACGGAACTTGCGGAGCTCACCAACCAGGTCCTAAGTTGCAAGATCGACTGCGACGTATGGGCTACTACTGGCCAACCACGGTCGCCGACGCAGTGGAATATGCTAAGAAGTGCCATGCATGCCAACTTCATGCAGACTTCATACATACACCGTCTGAACCTCTACATCCTACAGTCGCCTCCTGGCCATTCGAAGCCTGGGGCATGGACATTGTAGGACCAATCACCCCTCCTTCATCAAGAGGACATCGTTTCATCCTGGCCATCACCGATTACTTCTCCAAATGGGCGGAAGCAGTCCCACTAGCGAAAGTAAAAAGCTCCAGGGTGGTCAGCTTTATCAAACACCATGTCATTTACCGTTTCGGAGTACCCAGGCGAATCATTCATGACAATGGTCCCCAGTTCATCAGCCACATTTTCAGCAGGTTCTGTGACAAGAATCGCATTCAAAACGTGGCCTCAACCGCCTACAATCCGGCAGCAAACGGATTGGCCGAGGCGTTCAACAAAACTATCGTCAGGCTACTCAAAAAGGTCGTGTCATCCAACAAACGCGACTGGGACGAAAAGCTTGGCGAATACCTTTGGGCCTACCGTACAACGGTACGGACCCCAACAGGCAATACTCTATTCTCCCTGGTCTACGGGAGCGAAGCAGTACTGCCTCTCGAGATACAAATACCTTCGCTCCGCGTGGCAATCACAAACAATCTCACAGAAGAAGACAATCAACGTCGTCGTCTGCGGGAACTGGAGGCACTTGACGAAAAGCGTCTCCTAGCTCAACAACGCATCGAACTTTACCAAGCCCGTATATCACAGGCTTTCAACAAGAAGGTCAAGCAAAGAACTTTCCAAGTTGGCGACCTGGTTTTAGCAGTCAGAAGGCCAATGGTGTTAACTCACAAGACACCAGGGAAGTTCGAGCCCAAATGGGAAGGACCCTTCATCATTGAGACGGTATACTCAAACGGTGCTTACCGCCTCGCCAAACCCAATGGGGACTTGTTCATGATGCCCATCAACGACAAGTTCCTAAAGAAGTACTATTCTTGACATCCTCCAAGACATGTATTTTTCCAAACAATCTCTTTTCACAAAATCAAACGCTTCCGGAACCCAGCTGTTCCGTGGCATCCTTCCGTAGAAAGATAACCACGTCCACATTACCTCTGAGTTGTCTCTCTACATCCTACAAAGCGGAACCTTACATTTCGTAAGCTTACACTATCCTTCATGTTTACCACGTCCACATTACCTCTGAGTAAACATCCCGTACAAACAACTCCTGTGTTGTCGTACATTGATCGCAGAACTTCCACGTCCACATTACCTCTGAGTTGTTCAGCGTATCCCCCAGGATCATTCCTACCACGTCCATAAATACCTCTGAGTAGGAAGATTCTATCATTTGAACCTAATGATTGCCATGTCCACATTACCTCAGAGCAAACATGTTGGTTCCTTCAAACTTATTATCTGTACCTAAAAACCAAGGTGCGCAAAAGATAATAGGTCCACATAAATCATCAAGTTCATGAGATCAAAAAATGAACACATCACACAAAAAAAAGAGATAGTGTATTTCTTTATTTTTTAAAGAAGGGAGTACAGAAATACGCTATTTCCCCAGCAAGAGTTGCAAAAACACATAAAAAGAAGAGAAGCTACAGTCCCCGATCCTCTCCAGGGTGGGATGAGAGCTCTCTGACTCGACGTCTCAGGTCGGCAGTGCGAGTTTCCACAGTCGTCTGGACTCGCAGCTCGGCTTCTTGACGCATTAATCCGACAGCCTCAGCAGAAGTTTTACTCTCATACTTCTCATCAAGCTGTCGTCGCTGCTGAGCCAAAGCAAGGGTCCGTTGAGTAAGAGTCGCTTCCTCCTGCTTGAATGCCACGTGTTCAGCCAGGACACGATCAGCTTCTAGTTGAAGTTGGGCCCGCTGGTCTTCAAGACGGCGCATCTGAGCATCAACCTCTGCGATGTTAGCGTCCACCGCAGCCCGCTTCTCCGTCGTCTTCTCCATAGATTGAGACAACTGCTCCGCCGCAGCCTCAGTCCCAGCCACTTCACGCTCCCAACTGCTCACATCGGCTCGATGGGAAGCCTCGATTTCAGCCATCAACTTCCCTATCTCTGCATCTATCAAGACAGAGAGGTCATTTCGTTGGATGCGCTGCAGTTCCGCGAGCCGCTCGTCCAGCTCAATCACCGAAACCTCCAGAATTTTGGCCATATGGTCATGGCCTTGGTGAGCGCGGATCAGCTCGATACAAGGCATTGCCAAAGCTTTTGCTGTCGCAAAGCTCCCCTTAGCATTCATCACTGCAGATACACCTTTCTCCAGCATTTTGTACACTCCCTCGACGAGGAACTTCACATACTCGTCGGCATTTGCCAGCACCTGCGGCATCATAGCAGGAGTTGGGGGAGCTACTACAATTTGCGGACCGAAGGAAGATCCGCCAACCTCGATCTGAGAGGTTTCAACCTCGGCAGCAATAGGCTCTTCATCAACAGGGGCCAGACTGCTAGCCCGAGGAGCCGAAGGAACAGAAGGAGCCGGCACATGCGTCGTGATAGTACCCCAAGTGGAAGGAGCAACAGAGGGTTCCACACCCTTACCCTTCTCAAGACCGGAGAAATCACCGACGTCAACGGCCACCTCTTCTACCCCCGACGTTCTATCAGCATCAGCTACCTCCCCCGGCAAAACGGAGAGATCAACATTTATCTTCTGGCCAGCCCCAGGAGACAAGACCGGCAGAAGGGTCTCATTCTTCTCAAGTCCCTCTACAGGGACAGAATCTGTCGCTACCGCCTGATCGGTAGCCATCTCTATGTCCATGGTTGAAGCCAAGGAAGGATTTGGCAATGATTCAGCCGACCTCCCTTCATCATAACCAGGAGGGGAATCAACCCTCTCCTCTATCCTCACTACTTCTGCTGCCCCCGCAACAGACTCCTGCAGCTCCGGAGCGATGTCATCGGAAGATGATGAACTCCATTCCTCTTCATCACCAGGAAGCTGCGCACTTGCTAAACCTTCGATATGTGAAGCCTCCGCTGTGGCCTTCGTCACCTCGGAAGCTGCTGCACCCTCAGGTTCCCTCCTGACATAACCCGGGGATACCGGAACCTCCACGATGACAGTATCCTCCGGATCTTCCTCCATGAGAGACATCATTGTCGGCGGGATACGCACTCCAGGCGAGCTCGCCATCTCTTTTCGCCTACTCCCACCCGACTTTGGGGTACGAGGTTTTCTTTTTAGCGGCTCCTACAAAAGAAGATGGGGCCTCATAAGTGGCGGAACCAAAATCAGATTTAGTAGGATGTCCTTACCTCTTCGGACGCCGAATCCGATGACACCATCGGTAACGATGCCTTCTTCTGCTTCTTCGACACAAGAGATTCAGCACCTGTATCTGCACATCGTTTCGATCGATCGCCCGAGAGTTCTGCTTGTGATGCGGAGGGGGCACTCCGTTGACCCACCCCTGACGAACGATGCGGCCGGGCCTTCACTGGCGTATCCCCAGTCGCTGCTAACTGGGTGCCTGCGATAAGGCTGGTCTCCCTGTCATATCCGGAGGGCGGGGCAGCCATAACACAGTAAAATTTGGCGGCCGAGTAAAGAATGGGCGGCCGCAGATCGGGGACGGGCAACGTAAAACGAGCCCCGGTACATCCGGCATTATAGTAATGCCAAGCTCGTGCACCATCCAACAAACTTCCAACATACCCCAGGGTATTACTGGGGTTATCCAACATCATCTGAGCATAACCAAATTGCCGCACAAAGCGGCTCGGCAAGTATGGTTCCAGGTAGCACTGATTCCTGTTCCGGTACACCAGATGGGACGGTCGGATACTTTGCAACCAGCGGAATCCCCATTGAGGCAGAGTGGTGGTACCTTCGCCCAGGTCCCTTAAATCCTCGTTGGCCTCAAAACCCAAATAGATGGGACCAACTTTGGTGATCTCCCAACCCTGAAGACGGGATAAAACCTTTCTACAAACCGAAACACCAGTATACGACCAGCTCCTCCGATGGAAACGACGAAGGAATGCATCTCCAGCCTTATAATCTCCTTCCGAGCCTGGGCTCATCACACTGGGATGATGCAGAATCAGCCATCCCATCAAATAGTGAAACGGCAATTCGGCGCACGGAAAGTTATTTTTTCTGTCTCTATCATGAATCACATTTCCAGCAAACTCTCGTAAACCTCGCTGCAGGTTACATACCATTACGGGGAGGAGAGCCAAGCACCGGCCGAAGACCAATTTTACGGCTGGCAGGATTAAGTTTCGAGTAACCCTCTCGACGGCACCGGATCCACCTGCAAACACGCAATCCCGGAGCCATATCATCAGATAGGCGACCAAAACCGCCTTGGATGACATTGGATAAGCAAGGTGCCAGAAGCAGCTGTAGGAGCGTGTATCTGACTGCTGGTCTTCATTTCCTCGGGGATTCTTCTCCCCTAACGTGCTCATTTCGGACAGCACCTCGCTACGAGAGAGCGCCGACGGAGTAGAAAACTTCGAAGAATCCTCTTTGTCTTGTCTAAAGACATAATCTCTCCAAGCGGTCACATGGGGCTGCGACCCGCTTTTATCCCTTCTCTGTACATAGTAATGATGACTCGCCACTTCCTTGAAGACGGCCGTCATCTCATCAGCTCTGTCCCCCAGGACCTGAAGTTCCTCATTGGTTGGAAAGTACTCTTCATAGGGCTCCGACCCCCAAGGGAGTTTAGACACCTCATACATCTCATGAAGTGCGAACCCTAATTCCCCTACCGGAGTAAAGAAGGTCCCGGTATGGATATCAAACATCTCCAGGAGTGCGAGAAACATGTGCCTATTAAGGTCAACACCCGCCTGGGTAGCACGGATCGCGGCAGTCAACCCGATCTCTCGGAGCTCAGTCCGAAACTGCGACAAGATCCAGAGCGTCAGTTTATCCCATTTGGAGACGTAATGTCACCAACCCTCCACCCGAAACTCTCCTGTCGGGTAGGAACGTTCCATCAAAACATACGATGTGTAAAAGTCGAAGCACTATAAGCAAACGTATCAATGGGTACATCGCTGTAGAGGCTCCCAGGACGTAAAGTCTGCCAAGTGTAAGAAGACCCAGACCGTACAACGGTCAAAGCATCCCTTTGGTCGGAAGTAGAATCAATTTGGATGACACCAGTTACCGCTCCCCCCTGAGAAGGGGTAAGCTCCCAAGACATCCTCCTCTGGGAAACAAGGCGACAGAAGGGCGTCAAAGGCCACTGACGTTCAAGTTGCTTAACAGTCATATGTACTCCATTCGCAGTAAAGAACCAGTCCTCCTTGACCTTCAATACTGACGAGTCAGTAGAAGTGAGACGGTCTCCAAACAGGAATTCAGGCTTCAGGAAGGTCACTTTATCAGATATGGAAGGTTTAATGACTCCACGCTCCATCATCCGTTTGAGGAACCAATACTGCTGTTCACGGATTAGGGTCATTCTCTCAGGAGGCTGATCCAGCATAAGAGCATCTTGAGCAGGGTTTATGTAACACCCAGTTTTCTGAAATTGGGGTATTTTTTTGAAAATTTATTATTTTTATTATTTATTAGTGGTATTTTAGTCATGGTATGATTTTCTGGTGATTTTAGTTAGGTTAAACCAATTCCTAAGTCATGACTTGTGACTTTGTGATTTTACTAATAAACTCTAGTGTAAACCCTAGCTATTCCTTAACCTAGAGACTAACCATGATCATGTGAGCTTAGCCATAGGCTTAGAACATCAAATTAGGGCTTTTTGGCCTAAAGGGTATTTTGGTAATTTTCTAGGATTTATTTGGAATTATTTGAAATTATGTGTTTTTATTATTAATTAATTATTGATTAGTGTTATGTTAGTCCCTAAGCTAGTTTAGCCTAATCTAGGGGTTAGTCACTAACCTAGAAGACTAAGTGTAGATATTTACTTTATGTGTAAATATCTAGGTTGATAAATATCTAGATATTTAACTTTCTAGGATATTTTAGAAACCTAGAATATCTAACCCTAGTCAAAGCCTTAGAGACTAAGTTTTGCAAGGTGGAAGGGGACCCTATAGCCTACCCCTACCCCCCCATGGCAGCCAAGAACACCCCCCCTATATATGTACACCCCTTCACAAAAAGGTCCCATTTTCATTACACTAAAACCTTGATTTTTCCCTCAACTTCACACCTCCATAACTTCACCATTAGTGATCCTATTGACCTCAAATCTTTTGCATTGGAACCCTAACATACCAAGGGAGCTAGGGGAGACTAGAAGTTGGAGTTTTTGAGGTTTTGGACATCACAAAGTTGAAGTGAAGCCCCCCCTCTACATTGGATTTCTTGATTTCTAGCACATAGAGGTATTTTCATTTTTATCTAGGTAATGTAGTGATTTTTCTTCATAAATGCATGCATGTAGGTCTACCCTAACTGTAGGACAAGTTTGGTGAAAACTAGGATCGATTTGGTGTCCGTATTGGACACGTATCCTATTTCAATTTCATGTTAATACACTGATTTTGCTCACTGTTTCAGTACATGTAAACTCACTGATTTTCAAATGTTTTTGATCAAAACCCTAGCCTACCTAACCCTAAACCTAACCCTAAAACACTGAGCACAAATTGGGTTGTGTCGTGTCCAAAATCTGGACACGAAGCTCTCAGTTTCACACACTGGACACAGTGCACAGTACACTGAAATGTGCCCTGCTACCACTGTGTCAGTTCTTCTTGGACACGCCACGTAGACACGCCAAAATTGGCATAGAGCACGGGGCACTGACTGACAGGTCATCCCCAAAGTTTGGGATGACCTCGTGTCGTGTCGGACACGGAATCGTCCCCGCAAGGGACGTGCACTGCACTGAACAGCCGTGAAAACGGCTCTGACACGGGTCTCGTGTCCCATGTACACGAGTCGTGGACACGTGTCAGGGTGACACATGTGTAGAGGAACCTAGGGCGAACCCCAGGACACGAGCACGAGATGTGTCGTGTCCTGTGTCGCGTACACGAGACGCGTGCATCACTGCACGACGCGGTCTGGAACCACGTATTTCCCTCTCTGATACGCGTGTCGTGTCCCCTCTACACGACACGTGGACACAATGCAGGGTGCTGGACACGTGCACGAACCCTAGACCCACCTACTGACACGATCACGAGATGTGTATCGCTTTGTGTCGTGTCCTAGACTCGCCTACATGTGTGCACGACGTGTAGTGTCTGTTAGTGTATGTGTTTTACCCGATTGGGTTTAGGAGTTGGTGGACACGCCGTGTCGTGTCATGGCCATGTGTCAGGCTAGTAGGAACCTAGAGGAACCTAGGGGCTACCATTACCAACCACTAGTATCGAGCCTTAGCTCGGTTTTGGATGTGAAATTGGGTTTACCCAATTTCGAGTAAACAGTCCAGTTTTCCAGTTTTGGAATTGTTTCCAGTTTTTGTATTTTGAATTTCAAACCTATTTTTGATATGTTTTACATATGTATTAGTATATATTAGTGTATATATATATAGTATATATGTATGTGTGAGTGTGGGTGAATTTTGGGGGTATTTGGTAGCGTACATAGGGAGTTGTGTAGGTATATACATATATATGTATATGTGGACTGTGTGTGTGTGAGTTTGGGGCTGGGATTCCTGTCTCAGGAATCTGAGACACCCCCCCTACTGTTCTGTCCATCCCTTTCTCTCTTCACTCTCTCTTCCTGTCTCTCTCTCTCTTTCCCTCTCTCTATATCTATATATATATTGTATATATGTATTAGGTAATATACATATACATTTTGTATGTATATATATATGTTATAGATATATATTAGTGTATATATATGTTTATATATATATGTGGGGTTATGGGTATATTACATAGTGACCCTTTATATATAGGTTATATATATATTTGTATAGATTCTATTGTAGGTATAAACCTATGAACCCTATGACCATTGACCTAGGTTACTAGCCTATGGCTATAGAGTTAGCCTATGGCCCATGACCCATGAATCTAGACTTGACCTTAGGCCTATTGGGCCTAGTTTGACTACAAGTTTGACCATGGTTGACCAAAGTCAACTATAGGTCAAACCTTAACCTAATTGACCCAGAATTGACTTGGATGGACTCTAAATGACTTGGTGACCTAAGTTTGACTAAACCCTAGACTATTGACTAGTTGGTTTAGACTTTGACCTATATAAGGGTATTATTATGACTTGGTTATATAGGTAGCCCTAGGTAGAGTGAAGATATGTATGGGGTTAAGTAGGATACTTAGAGTTGAGTCTTGATTGAGTTAGACTATGGTTTAGCTTGATTATAAGATTAAGTTTGGTGTTGTACTATATATATTTATATGTGATTTGGTTACACCTTAGCTTTGTAGAATGGTATCTTAGGTATCCTAAGACAGGTTAGCCTATAGTTAGTTAAGTAACCTTATAGAGTTAAATAGTTGACCCCTGGCTTAATTACCTGACTGACTAGTCTTTGTTTGACCAATACCTTAGTTGGTCTAAGTTTGACTTAGACTTGACCCAGATTGATCATGTTGACTAGTATTTGACTAGTTTGATTAGAGTGTTGACCAGGAGTTGACTTTAACCTAGATTTGACTAACCTTGACTTGTTTGACCTTGTTTGACTCTATTTGACTTAGTTTGATTCCCTGTGACCTAATATGACTTGATTGACTTAGTTTGACTGTAGAGTTGACCAAGTTTGACTTTGACCTAGATTGGCTTAGAATTCATATAGATTGTATTGAAGATTTCATTTACCTTCATTTTGGATATGTCATAACTGTGTTACTCTATTTTAGGATATTGTGACCCTGGTACAGACATCTGATATTACACTACTCTTTCCAGAGTGTCAGGCGAGTACATTCTCTGATAGATCTTTCATTACTTGTCATTTACTGTATTTCAGTTCTAGATAGCTATATATGATTCTCTGTACAAACACGATTAGTATTACTGGATCCATTACATGCGACACTCATTTATTCATGTCTGGCCTCTATATCTGGAATCACTACTGGCATCACCCTACTGGAATCATTTCTGGAATCATTGGCTGGACTCATACTGGTTGTAGTGTTGGATTATGGATTCACTTGTGGGCGGGGAAATACTTGAGTAGACATGTGAACATACCTAAAATCTGGAACCACCTCCCTTGGAACTATTCTGGAATGCTAGCCATCCCACACTTGGCCGAGTGTGCGATGTGCCTGATTACCCCTAGCCGTTTACATGTCGATCTCAGTATTTTAAAACACACTGTTAGAGTATAGTCTGGACTTACTCTGGAATCATGGATCACTTCTGGACTCATTTTACTGGACTCATTTTACTGGACTCATTTTACTGGACTCATCTTGTACTGGAATTATCTAGTATTGGATTATATGGACTGGACTCACACTGGGATTACCTTTTATACTGTCTAGACTTATACCATGTTATTCTAGTTCAGCTAGTTTACTACAGTCTTCTTTGCCATAATTTCTTCTCTTGTTAGTTACTTTACTTTCCTTGTACCCTCACTGTTTCTCTACATCTTTACCTGTATAAAACTGCCATGCTCATCTGTATAACTGTCTAAAAACTGCTTTATAGTCTTTGTCATTTACTTGGGATTTCTAGATGAGATGTGCTCGTTCCTGTCCTGATTGGACCTGTTGAAAATATTACAGATAATACCCCTGACGACACATGCCCTTCTTACCATGGACCTGGCGAGGGATTAGCTACCTTTGGCTCCGACTCTCAGGAGTGATTCAGGAGATTAGCTAGTAGACTTACTTAGCTTTCATGTTTTGAGCCTGTTGTATTAAACTTGAGATATCGAGTTGTATTAGAGTTTGTTTGAGACATTGTTGTTATTATTTTAGTAGTTTAATTTATGTTGTTGTTAGTTGGTATCTAGATTTCTGTGTTATCTTATCGTGCTTAGACTGTGATTGAGTATATCATATCTTTTACTTGTCCTCCCTTCGGAGTTGAGATCTTGGCAAGTACATTATATACACTGCATGAGATTAGTTAGCAACCTAGGACAGCGTTCAACCGCCGACACTGCGGCGTAGGCTGGACGTACCCACTTCTCGTGCCCCTATACAGGGTGCGGGTCGTGACACGTTTTTAGTGGTGGCCCATGCATGTCGAGAGTCGCATTTGTGCGATTTTGTAGTAGCACGACGACTTAGTTGTACTGCTACGAGCCTGCGAAAGAATATAGGAATTAAGGTATTAGGATGAGAGTATACTCAATTACTGTTAGGATTTCATGAGAGATTCCGGGACGACCCTTGAGAATCTTATTTTGAACTTCGATATTGAAAACCCTTTTCCTCTTGTTTTAATTCACCCTCACTCCTTGATGTTTAAGGGGTCTTGGACTATTTAACCTTATTCATCATTACCTCCCTTATATTTGACCTTCTTTACTGCTAATTTAGCCTTAGTTTTGCAAGCTTATATTTTATCGAGCTTGATCACGACATATTTTATTGGGGGCTAGTACCCACTAACATATTGTCTAATCAGGGCCGGTGCATGATGGTCTGATCAACCTATTGCACTTTGGTTCGCTTTCATATATTATTCTACATGGATGGAGCCACTAGCAGGTTTGTCTTTCCTGTCCTTCTTTTCCCATCTTGTTGTGTGATTCCATTAGTACCTGTCAGGATATGCTTGTGATATGCTAGATAGCATAGTTACCCCTTTTGAGACTGTAGAATCATGACCAGTAGGTCTATGATTGCATGTTATCTTTTGACCTTGATTGACTGGGGGTGTGACCTAGGAGGAGTACGACCATCTTAATTTCGAGGACGAAATTCTTCTAAGGTGGGTAGACTTGTAACACCCAGTTTTCTGAAATTGGGGTATTTTTTTGAAAATTTATTATTTTTATTATTTATTAGTGGTATTTTAGTCATGGTATGATTTTCTGGTGATTTTAGTTAGGTTAAACCAATTCCTAAGTCATGACTTGTGACTTTGTGATTTTACTAATAAACTCTAGTGTAAACCCTAGCTATTCCTTAACCTAGAGACTAACCATGATCATGTGAGCTTAGCCATAGGCTTAGAACATCAAATTAGGGCTTTTTGGCCTAAAGGGTATTTTGGTAATTTTCTAGGATTTATTTGGAATTATTTGAAATTATGTGTTTTTATTATTAATTAATTATTGATTAGTGTTATGTTAGTCCCTAAGCTAGTTTAGCCTAATCTAGGGGTTAGTCACTAACCTAGAAGACTAAGTGTAGATATTTACTTTATGTGTAAATATCTAGGTTGATAAATATCTAGATATTTAACTTTCTAGGATATTTTAGAAACCTAGAATATCTAACCCTAGTCAAAGCCTTAGAGACTAAGTTTTGCAAGGTGGAAGGGGACCCTATAGCCTACCCCTACCCCCCCATGGCAGCCAAGAACACCCCCCCCCTATATATGTACACCCCTTCACAAAAAGGTCCCATTTTCATTACACTAAAACCTTGATTTTTTCCTCAACTTCACACCTCCATAACTTCACCATTAGTGATCCTATTGACCTCAAATCTTTTGCATTGGAACCCTAACATACCAAGGGAGCTAGGGGAGACTAGAAGTTGGAGTTTTTGAGGTTTTGGACATCACAAAGTTGAAGTGAAGCCCCCCCTCTACATTGGATTTCTTGATTTCTAGCACATAGAGGTATTTTCATTTTTATCTATGTAATATAGTGATTTTTCTTCATAAATGCATGCATGTAGGTCTACCCTAACTGTAGGACAAGTTTGGTGAAAACTAGGATCGATTTGGTGTCCGTATTGGACACGTATCCTATTTCAATTTCATGTTAATACACTGATTTTGCTCACTGTTTCAGTACATGTAAACTCACTGATTTTCAAATGTTTTTGATCAAAACCCTAGCCTACCTAACCCTAAACCTAACCCTAAAACACTGAGCACAAATTGGGTTGTGTCGTGTCCAAAATCTGGACACGAAGCTCTCAGTTTCACACACTGGACACAGTGCACAGTACACTGAAATGTGCCCTGCTACCACTGTGTCAGTTCTCCTTGGACACGCCACGTGGACACGCCAAAATTGGCATAGAGCACGGGGCACTGACTGACAGGTCATCCCCAAAGTTTGGGATGACCTCGTGTCGTGTCGGACACGGAATCGTCCCCGTAAGGGACGTGCACTGCACTGAACAGCCGTGAAAACGGCTCTGACACGGGTCTCGTGTCCCATGTACACGAGTCGTGGACACGTGTCAGGGTGACACATGTGTAGAGGAACCTAGGGCGAACCCCAGGACACGAGCACGAGATGTGTCGTGTCCTGTGTCGCGTACACGAGACGCGTGCATCACTGCACGACGCGGTCTGGAACCACGTATTTCCCTCTCTGATACGCGTGTCGTGTCCCCTCTACACGACACGTGGACACAATACAGGGTGCTGGACACGTGCACGAACCCTAGACCCACCTACTGACACGATCACGAGATGTGTATCGCTTTGTGTCGTGTCCTAGACTCGCCTACATGTGTGCACGACGTGTAGTGTCTGTTAGTGTATGTGTTTTACCCGATTGGGTTTAGGAGTTGGTGGACACGCCGTGTCGTGTCATGGCCATGTGTCAGGCTAGTAGGAACCTAGAGGAACCTAGGGGCTACCATTACCAACCACTAGTATCGAGCCTTAGCTCGGTTTTGGATGTGAAATTGGGTTTACCCAATTTCGAGTAAACAGTCCAGTTTTCCAGTTTTGGAATTGTTTCCAGTTTTTGTATTTTGAATTTCAAACCTATTTTTGATATGTTTTACATATGTATTGGTATATATTAGTGTATATATATAGTATATGTATGTGTGAGTGTGGGTGAATTTTGGGGGTATTTGGTAGCGTACATAGGGAGTTGTGTAGGTATATACATATATATGTATATGTGGACTGTGTGTGTGTGAGTTTGGGGCTGGGATTCCTGTCTCAGGAATCTGAGACACCCCCCCTACTGTTCTGTCCATCCCTTTCTCTCTTCACTCTCTCTCCCTGTCTCTCTCTCTCTTTCCCTCTCTCTATATCTATATATATATTGTATATATGTATTAGGTAATATACATATACATTTTGTATGTATATATATATATGTTATAGATATATATTAGTGTATATATATGTTTATATATATATGTGGGGTTATGGGTATATTACATAGTGACCCTTTATATATAGGTTATATATATATTTGTATAGATTCTATTGTAGGTATAAACCTATGAACCCTATGACCATTGACCTAGGTTACTAGCCTATGGCTATAGAGTTAGCCTATGGCCCATGACCCATGAATCTAGACTTGACCTTAGGCCTATTGGGCCTAGTTTGACTACAAGTTTGACCATGGTTGACCAAAGTCAACTATAGGTCAAACCTTAACCTAATTGACCTAGAATTGACTTGGATGGACTCTAAATGACTTGGTGACCTAAGTTTGACTAAACCCTAGACTATTGACTAGTTGGTTTAGACTTTGACCTATATAAGGGTATTATTATGACTTGGTTATATAGGTAGCCCTAGGTAGAGTGAAGATATGTATGGGGTTAAGTAGGATACTTAGAGTTGAGTCTTGATTGAGTTAGACTATGGTTTAGCTTGATTATAAGATTAAGTTTGGTGTTGTACTATATATATTTATATGTGATTTGGTTACACCTTAGCTTTGTAGAATGGTATCTTAGGTATCCTAAGACAGGTTAGCCTATAGTTAGTTAAGTAACCTTATAGAGTTAAATAGTTGACCCCTGGCTTAATTACCTGACTGACTAGTCTTTGTTTGACCAATACCTTAGTTGGTCTAAGTTTGACTTAGACTTGACCCAGATTGATCATGTTGACTAGTATTTGACTAGTTTGATTAGAGTGTTGACCAGGAGTTGACTTTAACCTAGATTTGACTAACCTTGACTTGTTTGACCTTGTTTGACTCTATTTGACTTAGTTTGATTCCCTGTGACCTAATATGACTTGATTGACTTAGTTTGACTGTAGAGTTGACCAAGTTTGACTTTGACCTAGATTGGCTTAGAATTCATATAGATTGCATTGAAGATTTCATTTACCTTCATTTTGGATATGTCATAACTGTGTTACTCTATTTTAGGACATTGTGACCCTGGTACAGACATCTGATATTACACTACTCTTTCCAGAGTGTCAGGCGAGTACATTCTCTGATAGATCTTTCATTACTTGTCATTTACTGTATTTCAGTTCTAGATAGCTATATATGATTCTCTGTACAAACACGATTAGTATTACTGGATCCATTACATGCGACACTCATTTATTCATGTCTGGCCTCTATATCTGGAATCACTACTGGCATCACCCTACTGGAATCATTTCTGGAATCATTGGCTGGACTCATACTGGTTGTAGTGTTGGATTATGGATTCACTTGTAGGCGGGGAAATACTTGAGTAGACATGTGAACATACCTAAAATCTGGAACCACCTCCCTTGGAACTATTCTGGAATGCTAGCCATCCCACACTTGGCCGAGTGTGCGATGTGCCTGATTACCCCTAGCCGTTTACATGTCGATCTCAGTATTTTAAAACACACTGTTAGAGTATAGTCTGGACTTACCCTGGAATCATGGATCACTTCTGGACTCATTTTACTGGACTCATTTTACTGGACTCATTTTACTGGACTCATCTTGTACTGGAATTATCTAGTATTGGATTATATGGACTGGACTCACACTGGGATTACCTTTTATACTGTCTGGACTTATACCATGTTATTCTAGTTCAGCTAGTTTAGTACAGTCTTCTTTGCCATGATTTTTTCTCTTGTTAGTTACTTTACTTTCCTTGTACCCTCACTGTTTCTCTACATCTTTACCTGTATAAAACTGCCATGCTCATCTGTATAACTGTCTAAAAACTGCTTTATAGTCTTTGTCATTTACTTGGGATTTCTAGATGAGATGTGCTCGTTCCTGTCCTGATTGGACCTGTTGAAAATATTACAGATAATACCCCTGACGACACATGCCCTTCTTACCATGGACCTGGCGAGGGATTAGCTACCTTTGGCTCCGACTCTCAGGAGTGATTCAGGAGATTAGCTAGTAGACTTACTTAGCTTTCATGTTTTGAGCCTGTTGTATTAAACTTGAGATATCGAGTTGTATTAGAGTTTGTTTGAGACATTGTTGTTATTATTTTAGTAGTTTAATTTATGTTGTTGTTAGTTGGTATCTAGATTTCTGTGTTATCTTATCGTGCTTAGACTGTGATTGAGTATATCATATCTTTTACTTGTCCTCCCTTCGGAGTTGAGATCTTGGCAAGTACATTATATACACTGCATGAGATTAGTTAGCAACCTAGGACAGCGTTCTACCGCCGACACTGCGGCGTAGGCTGGACGTACCCACTTCTCGTGCCCCTATACAGGGTGCGGGTCGTGACAGTTTATCACTTCCTCGTTATGCTCTACTCCCATTTGGTTGAAGGTAGCCTCCAAGAAAACTTCACTCAAAAGCGGGATCGCCATCGACACTAGTTAAAGATCAGAAAAAACCAGAAGAGAACACACAATGTGTCTAAAGGAGAAAACTGCGGCGCATCATCAGGATTTGAACCCATGCGCGTCAGCAGTATAGCCTCGGCGCATCAGGGTTTGAAC
The DNA here is from genome assembly GCA_029216955.1 of Iris pallida. Taxonomy (NCBI): domain Eukaryota; kingdom Viridiplantae; phylum Streptophyta; class Magnoliopsida; order Asparagales; family Iridaceae; genus Iris; species Iris pallida. The sequence goes on along the minus strand of JANAVB010018196.1, from coordinate 403,558 downwards.
CCATGCGCGTCAGCAGTATAGCCTCGGCGCATCTTCAGGGTTTGAGCCCATGCATGTCAGGAGTATGGCCTCGGCGCATCATCAGGGTTTGAACCCATGCGCGTCAGCAGTATAGCCTCGGCGCATCACCAGGGTTTAAACCCATGTGCGTCGGCGGGCAAAGACCGCGGCACATCATTAAAGACTCAAGGCCTATGTGCGTTGGCGTACGGATAATGAGACTTACCAACCACCTCCGGCCGAACTTCGACAGGCCGACGGGGAACGACAGCCGCCGCAACTTCCGCGGACTCCTTCGCTTTCTCCTTCCCCTTGCCGGCAGCACCGCGAGGAGTCTTGGGAGCCATTCTCTCGAGGAAGGAGAAGTTAGGATTTTGAAAAAGAAACTCTAAAGAAGCAGAGGCACAGAGAAGCAGAACCCTTTCTCTCTCCAACTCTTACCAATTTATAGGGCTTGGTCGTACGCGTGAACAGATGACGTGTGATCTCAGCCGTCGCCTCGGGTTCTGTGCAAGGATAGCAGCAAATAAAATCAAAAGATCATCATTAATCTTTTCGGTTACCTAGGCACCATCATCATTAACTGAGAAGAGCATGCGCCCGAACAGGCATGCGCCCAGAAATCATGCACCCTGACCTCCATGCTTCTTATTCAAAGTATTCCAAAACTTATTCAAAAGTTTTGAAAACTTTGAAGGGGGTCTTGTAGAAGCATGGAATTTTACAACCAGAAAGCCCATGCGCCAGACACTACATGCGCTAGAACTCAGACGAAGAACTTCACAGCAAAGTCAATAAGTATAGACATTTGAAGAAGGATTTTTCATTTATATAAAAGTCTATTACATGTCTAGAAAAGGTTGTACAAAGGAGAATTTCTACAAAGGAAAGATCCTAAGTCTACAGCCAGCGGCTACCACGCGCCTCCAGATAAGCGCAGCAGCCACCATGCGCCAGGCGCAGCAGACATCATGCGCCTCCATCCAGGCGCATCCTACCATATCTTCAGCAGCTCAGTCATGTACATCCAGCTCAGTTGTGTGCATCCCTTCAGCAGCCCAGCTATGTGCATCCCTTCAGCCAAATTCTTTCAGCCAGGCTCACCTGGCCGAGCAGAGCCCAGTTATGTGCCGCTCTTCCAGCCAGGCTCACCTATAAGTGCTTCGCCAAGCAAAGCATTTAACCCTCTGGCTGGAACCAAGGAAGAGAAGAGCACCGCAAATGCTGTGGCCAGGGGAGGCTTCGAAAGAGCCTCCAAAGCCGAAGGAAGACCGTGATCGAAACTGCGGCTAAAGGAGCAGCTTTCAACACGATCAAAGTGGGGAAACCCCACTTTGAAGGAAGAGAGAGCCTAGCACCGCCATTCCGATCTACGGCTCTTCCGGAATAACGGGGACAAGGCCCGAGCATCCCTATCTTTGGATGCAACAGGCACCTTTCGCCTGCCTCGGAAGCCCTCGACTCCGTCTTTTGGATGTAACAGTCACCTTCAAGAGCATCGAAGACAACACAGCGTCTCATCTTCACCCTCGGGAGCACTTCGTCAACAGAATGCACCCGCATGTTCAAGTTCATGTTGGAAGAACGTGAGGGAATGAGAAGCAAATCTTCTCTCCATGCCACTATTTATAGGCCGGGCAGATCAAACCCACGTGCCAAGTGGATGGCCCTCCGAATTCCGTGCAATGAATTTACATTAAATGGATGAACCGGACGCCTCGAATTCAGCCAAACGGCTATTTGTGGCACTCGAAGAGCGAGACAGCCGCATCATTAAAAGACATGTCCGATACGCCAGCCAGACAGCGCATCACACGGACGCGCCCTTCGGCATCAGGCGCATCACACAGACGCGCCCTGCAGTACTCGGCGCATTACAGAGGGTGCGCCCTCACACATCTCCATACCGAGTGGAACGCCAACCGACGCGCCCACTCAGCTGTCCATCGAACGTCACCAACATTAAATGCTGAACTGACAGAGTTGGCAGCACGTCTCCCAAAGTTTGAACAGTTGACAGCTTTATTCAGAAAATGAAGCGTCGGCAACGTCAGCATCATCATGACTTTATTTCGACGGCTACTGCCACGTGGCCACTCCACCATCAGCATGCGCCTCTACGGCCATGCATCCAAATCAGCATGCGCCTCAAAAGCCATGTGCCTCAGACTGCTCTCTGATCCCGAAAGACAGAAGGAAAGTCGCCTGCATGCGTCTCAAAAGCCATGCGCCCCAAATGGTTTGTAACCCCTAAAGGTTATGAGCCGCAGCCTCCTCCTGCGCCCAATCCAAGGCGCAGATCACTTCTCTCCACCAAATCCGAGATCTTCGAACCATGAGTCGATGACACGTGTCTTTTGACTCAACTCATCCAAGATTTCAGCAACAGAAAGATCTTCTCTCTGCTACGTGCCGGCTCACAACAGCAGTATGAAGAGTTCTCCCCCTCGATCAGGGCGCAGCATCCGTGCGCCTCCATCAGCAACCTCCACGTGGCGTCCCCACACCGGTGCATCCTGCATGCGCGCATGAGCAGCCAGCCTGCAAAACTATAAATAGAAGGATCATCTCCTTCACACACAGACAGAGACTCAGAACACACAAGACTCAAAAAGAATCCACAACAGAGAATCACCGAGAGGCAGTTCTAGACACTCAACGTCTTCCTCCTCTCAGCAAGCTCCAGCACCCAGAGCAATCAACACCTTCAGAGAACCGATAACCGTCGTCAGCCGGTCAACGGAGTCAACGCATTACCACTCGCTCCATTGGCACTAAGGACCCAGCTTAAACAAAGTGTACTCCTAGGACTACATCTAAGTCCTATATTGTATCACTGTTCTGTTTGTATTAAGATTTCAATCAAACCAATTTTAATGGCAAACAGTTATCAGGATTATTAGTATTATTAATAATATTGTTGTTGTATTAAATAATTAGTTATTATTAAAGGGTTTTATTTCTTCATAATCAAATAGGTATTATTTATATATATTCAGAATTTATTAATGTATATGCATATATACATGTTATATATATAGGTGTACATTGTATGTGTATATATAAACATATATATAAGAGTATATGTTATGTGTGTGTGTGTGTATCTATATATATATATATATATATATTTATATATATATATATATATATATATATATATGCCTATAAAATATATATATATATATATATATATATATATATCTATATTATATATATATATATATAGATTTTTATAGGCATATATATATATATTATATATATATTATATATATATTATATATATATATATATTTATATATATATATATATCTATCTATAATATCATATATATATATATATATATATCATATATATATATATATATATATATATATATATAAATATAATCTACTATATATATATATATTTTATATATCTATATATATATAATATTATATATAATATCTATATATATATATATATATATATAAAATATATATATAGATATATATAATGTACATGTGTATAAAAAAAATATGTAGATGTATATGTATACTACACGTATATGCAAATACATAATATATGGGTGAGCTTGTGTATGTATATATCTATATATATATATATATATATATATATATATATAATATATATAAATATATATATATTATGTATATATAAATGTGTATATTTGATCCACATATAGTAGTTAAAGAATAAAAAAGAGAATTAAAATAAACAAAACCCGGGCCAAGACTAACCCAGCCGACCATTTCCCGAGCCGCTTCTTCAGCTTTCGGAGACAGTTGTGATGAATTGGACTTTATGGCTTAGCAGCTGACTATATATTTGTTGGATCTCCATGCAACTCTCAGGCAAGTATACCTTGCCGAACATATACAGTATTTATATTATTTTTTATTTCTTTATTGTATTCCTTTTCATATTGTCACATGATCCCATATTGTGATTGATTTGCCTTGATTGTTTTACTTGTTCTAGAATACGTGCACGTATAGGATATTTGACATTGCTTGATTATTGGTCTTTTCGTGTTACCTTGTCTCGTGATTAAGTTGTCAGTTTCTATATCTTATTCTTGACTTGACCATTCTTGACTGGGAGTATCTTGCATTGTACTACAGTTGACATATACTATAGATTGGGGATATCTTACATTGTACTACGACCTATAGCCGATTCTTCTATCTTGATATTGCTTGATTGACTTGACTTGAGACATGTCATAGATTGGAAGTATCTTACATTGTACTACGACCTACAGCATATATTGATTGATTGATTGATTTGACTTACGATACTATAAATTAGGAGTATCTTATATTGTACTACGATTTATAGGAGTCTACTTGACCTTGTATCCTTTAGGAGAGGAGATCGATACTAGAATTGGCTAATCTTGACTGGGAGCATTTTGTATTGTATTACAGTCAAAATCTACTATAGATTGGGAGTATCTTGCATTGTACTACAAGCTATAGGGGTTAATCGATTGATTGATAGCCAAGTCTAGTATTATATTTCCATATTTTAGATATCTTTCTGGCACCGTTCTTATTCTCCATACACGTTATTTACTGTCATATTAGTAGGCATGTTTTATGTATCTTGCTAGTCCTCTGAGGACCTGATGATCTCTTCAGGTAGCTGATTGCACGGAGATAGTTAGCTGAGCATATGGTAGTTGACTTCAATCGCATGATTCAGGTATTTTGTTAGTATTATTGATTTATTATCTTCTCGTGCTTTCATGATATATCCTGCTTATCAGCTTAGCTTTATAGACTCATATTATTCTTGGAGTCTAATCGAACATATATGCTAGTGGGCTGCAGACCACGACCCATACTTGTTTATTCTTGTTTTACATAATTCTTGTGGATTGAGATATAGGTTAGATTAGACATGATACCCTATTCTGGACAACTTATACGTACTTGAGTCGGGCTGGAGTCCGCTCGATACGTAGCTGGCTTGCTCACAAGCTCGCGTCCGAAAACCGGGTGCGGATCGTGACAAGTTTTTGTGGTGGCCCATGCAGGTCAGAGCATATCGTATCGGTTACGTAACTGTACTGATAGGAGCCTGCGATTATGACTAAACCTTAGACATCTCAATCCACTTTGCCTTGAAAAAATTCTCTTAGAAATTTCTCTACCGTCTTTGAAACTTCGTATTCGTTCTCGATTATTCTCCCTTGCCTTCTTGTACCATTGATTATCGTCCCTTCCTATTCCGAGGTGACGAATGATCGTGCTGTCTAGAATTCATCAAAAATTCTTAAATTATAGTATAATAATGCTTGAATATTGAATAATTGGTTGTTTATAGAAATGAGAGATTATAGATGCCATATGCCTAGATATCTGTCGGTTAGAATTGTTAGCAACTAGTTAGAAGACCATAAGACTTTAGTGACCGTATTTTGAGGAGTAGTGTGACCAAAGGTGGGTAGAAGTCCTCGAGGCTTCGTAGTTACAAAATGATTAGGAGGAGGATATAAACTATTTTTGAGGAATTAAAATTGAGGAGATTAAGGTAATAGTAGACTTTGAATTTTAAGGAATAGTCAGAAATTGAAATTTCGAGGACGAAATTATTTTTAAGGTACGTGGGTAGATTTGTAGCTTCCCTTTCCCGGAGAATTTTTTTTCAAAATATTTTTATTATTTATTTGATTTAAATAGTGATTTTAGAATTTTACAAATATTTATTTAGTTAATTATTACGGTGGATGATTTTAGCCATGGTTGACTTTTGAAGTACCAGACGACTATGAATTATGGCATGGATAGTGCAGTGGCGTGCTTTGACTAGTGTTTAACCATGGTAGGAGAATGTCGAGCCATAGGAGTGTCCTAACTAGGAAAACCAGGCCAAGTTATAGCATGACCATTAGAAATAAGTTTAATTAATTATTATTAGATTTATTGACTTTGCAGGAACCAGGTTGAACCAAGTTATTCTGAAATGGGCCGAACCAAATCCAAGCCCATGTAGGCATGTAGTGAGACCCAATACGGCCATGTAGACATATTCTAGGTAGATGCAATATCTTTAGGAATTGTCAATTAATTTCTAATAATTGTTATATATGCATTATAAGTAGTATTATTATTTTAATAGCGTTTACAATATTTGTTGTAATTTTTGGGGGCCAATAAAGAGTGTGCGTACTAGATTCACCAAACCTTACTACACTTGCTATTGAGTTATTTTAGTTGTTATCAGGATTATTAGTATTATTAATAATATTGTTGTTGTATTAAATAATTAGTTATTATTAAAGGGTTATTTTCTTCATCATCAAATAGGTATTATTTATATTATATATTTAGAATTTATTAATGTATATGCATATATACATGTTATATATATATATATATATATATATATATATATATATATATATATATATATATATATATATATATATATATATATATATATATATAGGTGTACATGTGTATG
>JANAVB010018196.1:384587-392087 GCA_029216955.1 Iris pallida | reverse complement strand
TCTGACAACTTTTTCCAATTTATGATAACTGTTATGATTCATGTACTTAGTGTAGATATACTTATTCCTGAAACATGGTTCTCACGGATTGGTATTCCTGGATCTCGACGAGAGATGTTGCTCCTTGTTAGCTTGGGATGTATTGTGCAAGCTCCCTTGTAGCTGTTGCACAATATATGGTCACCGATTCTAGAGAAGACTTGCTCCATTCTCATAGAATCCCGTATAGTGACGTATCTTGTTTGGATCCATTCTACCAGTTGGGGGTGGGGGAGTAGTAGCGTATACCTGTGATCAAATCCATCCCGCATTCCCGAATAGTGTTAGTCATATACCGCACTTATGACTAGCCAGGCCAGTTACTTACAGGTGCCCAAGCCAATCACAAGTTGAAACTACTGCTCACACACATTGGACAGATGGCTTACCCTAATTTGTGTACATACCATGATCCGTTCTACTTTCCTGTTCTAGCTCTAGTTCTACAGCTTACCATGCCATGATACATATATGTACACTCCATAATTTTATTGTATATGCTCTATTTACAGTCTTATGGCTTTTATTCTATCTTGAGATCTGTTATGAGATTTATGTACTCGTTCTATCCTGACCGGATATGTTGACAATGTTTACAGATGCAGAGGAGGACTATTATTGCACTTACTATGACCCACCAGACGTAGTAGGTTTAGAGACAGATACCCTAGAACCGCAGGGTGCAGTACCGTAGGGCGAGATACCGCCTATCCTTTAGATAGAGTAGGTTTTATACTGGACCTTGTCTCCAGTTACTCTTGGGACTGTTATTATTTTGGCTAGTATTAGAGACTTTGGACTTGGACTTGTATATTCTTTGTGTTTGAACTTGACATGTTATATTTTATTGTCGTATTGTCTTTATCTTTCAGTATTTACTTTTTCATCTTAGAGTTGTGATTGAGTACTCATATATTATCATTGCTTGTCCTCCAATTGGAGTTGACCATATTCTCGACAAGTTTTGATATTATATAAACCGTTGTTAGAGTAGTAAACCTACAGCGTTCCACACCGTTTTTACGGTAAGGGCTGGGCGTTGTTACGCATACGTGCCCTTACAACGGGTGCGGGTCGTGACACATTTGTAGTGGTGGCCCATGCAGGTCCTGAAGTCGCAATTAGTGCGATGTCGTAGCAGCACTCGTCATAGAGTGTTGGCTACGAGCCTGTGTTACATATAGGAGGTGGTAGGCTAAGAGTACTCAATAACAGTAGGATCTTTCCTTGCTTATCTTGCTTACCGTCTTTGATATTGATTTAATACATTCTAGCTGTCCTAATTTGATATAATCCTTCTTGTGCCATATTGATATCTTCTTTTCAATCTGTCTCCAGGATGGTTATGACTCATTCTTCCGGTGAGGAGCACGGGGAGACGGAGAGGTCTGCTACCTCTGGCGGACAGGCTCCAGTCACTTCCCTTGCAGTTGGGACTTCAGTAGGGGCTCTCGGGGGTACTCCTCCAGCACTCTCGATAACTGTCCCTGGGGTCACTGCGGGTGCTCTTCCTGCAGTGCCGGGGGCTACGACGGGAGCTGTCGGGGGCGTTCCTCCTCCTCCTCAGCAGGGGACTCCTCCGCCGGTAGTGGGAGCTATTCCTCCGTTGCCTCCTCTGTCGACATACGTGGTGCAGATGCTCGCATTCTTTCAGCAGGTGCTGGAGTCCCAGCGGGCCCAATACGAGGCACAGATGAGACAGACTGAGGCAATGCGTCAGGGCATGGAGGATGCCCATAGGTTGGCCCTGGCTACGGTGGAGCGTGGGGCTCCACAGCGGAAGGCGCACCAGCAGAAGCCCGGAGACATCCAGGCTTTCAAGAAGATGGGTCCGAGGGATTTCAGAGGGACCGAGGGCATTGTATATGCTGATGACTGGCTCGAGGATATCGAGCGTCAGATGAGGGCCTTCCGCCTGGCAGACGACCTGAAGGTCGAGGCGGTTGGCTTGCAGTTATTAGATGTTGCCCGGATATGGTTCCGGAATGAGCCGGCTCTTGCAGGAGAGGCCCACACTTGGGCTGAGTTTCGGACCCTGTTCAGAGAGAAGTTCTTTTCCCCCACAGACAAGATCGGCCTAGTGCGGCAGTTTCAGAACCTGCAGCAGGGCAGTATGACTGTGGAGGAGTATACGGCAGAGTTTGGCCGGCTGAGCCGATACGCCGAGTACATGGTGAGCGACCCAGTGATCCGAGCAGAACGCTTCCGGGAGGGATTGACATGGGATATCAAGATCTTGATCCCTTCCTTCTATGCGACATATACGGAGGCTCGGAAGGTGGAGAGAGAGTGGGGCTTGAAGCCCAAGAGGGATCGTAATTTGTTTTCGGGGGCCCGTAGCAGCGCGGGGGCTGCTAAGCACCCTCAGCTTCAGCATCAGCCGTTCCAGCATCATCAGCAGCAGGTTTAGGCCAGGGCACCTGTCCAGAGGGTTCAGCAGCGTCAGGGGCAGGATGATCCTCCGTGCCACTACTGCAAGAAGCCCAGTCACCTCTTTGAGTTCTGCAGGAGGAGGCTGGGGTTGTGCCTCTTTTGCGGTGCCGCTGGGCATCAGATACGGGAGTGTCCTAAGAACCCCCGTGTTGCTGGAGCAGCTCAGAGGGCACCTGTTCCGAGGGCACCAGCTGGTGTGCCTGTAGTTCAGCAGCGGGGTCCTCTTCCGACCCAGCAGCAGCAGTTTGTCCAGCACCGCCAGCAGAAGGGTGTTCAGGGTAGAGCCTTTGCTCTTGCAGCCGACGAGATGGAGCCTATAGCAGATGTTGTCGCAGGTTCTGTTCTGCTCGATTCTTTTCCTGACTTAGCCTTGTTTGATTCTGGTGCTACGCAAAGTTTTGTGTCTGTTTCTTTTGCTCTTAGGTATAATATCATTGCTGAGTATCTTGGTAGGACATGCAAGATTATGACTGGAAATAGCATCATCCTGGTTAATAATTTTTGCAAGGGACGGAGAGTTTCTTTGAGAGGCCGGGAGCTGAGTGCGTGTTTGCTCATAATGCCACTTCTGAGTTACGATGTGGTACTCGGTATGGACTGGTTAAGCATGCACTATGCTAGCATTGACTGTAAATAAGGCAGGATTCTGTTCAGGCCGTCGGAAGAGCCGAAGTTTGAGTTCACCAGAGGTGCAGCGGAGCCAGAAGATGGATTCTGCGGAGCGTTGTTGGCGGGGCCGGTGTTGCCACATCCACTTTTTGCTGAGTTCTTGGATGTCTTTCCCGAGGAGTTGCCCGGGATGCCGCCAGATCGTGATGTTGAGTTTTCTATAGACCTAGTGCCGGGCGCTGAGCCTATCTCACAGCACGTCTATAGAATCAACAACAGTGAGTTAGCGGAGCTGAAAAAATAGGTCGACGAGCTGGAGGACAAGGGCTTTATCCGATCTAGTTCTCACCTTGGGGCACGCCAGTTCTTTTCGTCCCAAGAAGGATGGTACGGTACGTATGTGCATTGATTACAGGGCACTCAACAACCTTACCATCAAGAACAAGTATCCTTTGCCAAGGATTGATGACTTGTTCGACCAGTTGAGCGGGGCGAGGGTGTTCTCGAAGATCGACTTGCGTACCGGGTACCATCAGTTGAAGGTGAAGCAGGATGACATTCTGAAGACTGCATTTCGGACCCTATATGGCCAGTATGAGTATACCGTCATGCCGTTTGGGTTGACCAACGCCCCGGCGGTATTCATGAACTTGATGAACAAGGTATTCCATTAGTACCTTGACAAGTTTGTGGTGGTCTTCATCGATGACATTCTCATCTATTCGAAGATGCCAGAGGAGCACGAGGAGCACCTGAGGATTGTGTTGGACACTCTCAGGAGGGAGCAGCTGTATGGGAAGCTGTCGAAGTACGAGTTCTTTTTGGATCGCGTGGAGTTCCTAGGCCATGTTGTCTCTGGCGAGGGGATTTCAGTGGATCCGAAGAAGATTTCTGCAGTGGAGTCCTGGTCTACGCCGAGCTCAGTAGCAGAGGTTCGAAGTTTTCTGGGTCTGGCAGGTTATTACCGGAGGTTCGTGCAGGACTTTTTCAGGATTGCCCAGCCGATGACTCGACTTACCAGGAAAGACAAGGAGTTTGTTTGGTCCGAGGAGTGCCAGGACGCCTTTGAGGAGCTGGAGACGAGGTTGACTACAGCTCCTATCTTGACGCTGCCATCTGGATCTGGTGGTTATACGATCTACAGTGACGCTTCAGGACGGGGATTGGGTTGTGTACTTCAGCAGCACGGGAAGGTGATTGCCTATGCATCTAGGCAGTTACGTCCTCATGAGAGGAACTACCCTACCCATGATCTGGAGCTGGCAGCGGTCATCTTTGCTTTGAAGCTGTGGAAACACTATCTGTACGGAGAGCGAGTGGAGATTTACACTGACCACAAGAGCTTGAAATACGTGTTTACCCAGAAGGAGCTGAATATGAGGCAGAGGCGATGGTTAGAGCTGATGAAGGATTTTGATATATCCTTACAGTACCATCCAGGAAAGGCCAACGTGGTTGCGGATGCTTTGAGCAGGTATTCCATGGCCATGTGTTTGACGATGGATCGTCACCTTCTGCCAGATCTGGAGAGCTTGGGCATAGAGGTGATAGTTCCGGGGGTGGAGGTCCAGATGTGGGGCTTGCAGATTCAGTCTGAGCTGATGGACAGAGTCAGATCGGCACAGTTTGATGATGTTGCCTTGAGGAGCATCAGGGCATAGGTGCAGACCGGGTTGTTAGACGATTTCTCTCTGGCAGAGGACGGGTCGTTGAGGCATGGTACCAGATTGTACGTGCCGACGGAGGACTTGGGGAGGAGTTTCTTCAGGAGGTGCATCGTTCTCAGTACTCTATACATCCTGGAGCCAACAAGATATATAGAGACTTGAGACAACATGTTTGGTGGTATGGCATGAAACGCGAGGTGGCTCAGTTCGTTTCTAGATGCTTGTTGTGCCAGCAGGTGAAAGCCGGGAAGCAGAGATCCGGTGGATTGCTCCATTCTTGAGTGGAAGTGGGAGCATATCACTATGGACTTTGTATCTGGGCTTCCGCGCTCTCCAGGAGGAAAGGATGCGATTTGGGTCATTGTTGATCGATTGACCAAATTGGCCCACTTTTTGCCTTTCAAGGTGGGTTTGTCTACGAAGAGGTTGGCCGAGATGTACATACGGCAGATAGTCCAATTGCACGGGGTTCCAGTGAGTATAGTCTCGGATCGGGACAGCCGATTCACTTCCCACTTCTGGAAGAGTTTGCAGCTTAGCTTGGGCACATCGCTCAAGTTCAGTACAGCATACCACCCCCAGACCGACGGACAGTCGGAGAGGACGATTCAGACCCTCGAGGATATGCTTCGCACCTGTGTCTTGGACTTCGGAGGATCTTGGGAGGACCACCTTCACTTGGTAGAGTTTGCTTACAACAACAGCTACCAAGCCAGTATAGAGATGTCACCTTTCGAGGCTCTATACGGACGGAGGTACCGTACTCCCTTGTCTTGGGATGATGTCGGCGAGAGGGTTTTGCTTGGCCCTAAGATGGTAGTGGATGCTGCAGAGAAGGTCAGGGTTATCAGAGATAGACTTCGGATGGCGCAGGATAGGCAGCGGCATTGGGCCGATAGCCACCGGAGGCCGTTGGAGTTTGAGGTATAGTTTAGATTTTTTCTAGTATTTGAGTCTGATTGTGATTGTTTTAGATCAAGCTTTAAGTCTTGTGTTTGTTCTAGGTTGGTGATCTTGTGTTTCTGCGAATTTCTTCGACGCGTGGCACGATTCGTTTTGGTGGCGGCGGGAAGCTTAGTCCACGATACATCGGACCTTTTCGTATCTTGGGCAGGGTCGGTGCAGCGGCTTACCGATTGGAGTTACCGTGCGCACTAGAGGGAGTGCACAACGTGTTTCACGTGTCGCAGCTGAGACGGTACGTGGCAGATCCCAGTCACGTCTTGGACCACTCCGAGATCGAAGTGGGACCGACACTCAGCTCCAGAGAAGCCGGTTGAGATCTTGGACCGAAGAGAGAAGGTGCTCCGGAACTAGGTCATTCCCTTGGTTCGCGTTGCATGGAGGCACCACTCTCCAGGTGAGTCTACCTGGGAGAGCGAGGACGACATGCAGGAGCGATTTCCATATCTCTTCGAGCCTTAGGTAAAATTCTTTCTTTTCCTTCCTTGTTCAATTCATGTTGCTGTGTTAGTTCTCATTCAATTTCGAGGACAAAATTCTTTTAAGGAGGGTAGATTTTCACCCCCAATTTTCGAATTAGGGGTATTTTCGTTATTTTCCAAGTTTTATAATTTTTGGAAATTTTATTTGATTTTATAGGATTTTTAGGGATTTGGTTGATTTAGTATGAATTTTATCCAATTTGGACTTAAGTTGGAGATCCGGGTAGTCTGGACCCTAGTGGGACCCACATACTAGCTGAGCTTGGCCCACAGGCCATCCTAACTAGGCTAGAAACCATAAACCATACTCCCATGGCTTAACTAGTCATTTAGAGGCTTAATTAGTCATTTGGAGTTAAACCGAACCGAACCAAACCAAACCAAATTCAATTCAAACCAAACCAAGTCTAATGGGTTTGGAGGCCTAATGGGTCTCCACCCAAATCCATTAGGACCCCCCTTGGCCGGCCACACATAGGCCACTCCCCCTCCCTTTACTTCACTCCAAAGTAATCCCTCTCTCTCTCTCTTTCCATTTCTTTTTTTTTCGAGCTTCTTCTTCCTCAAGGAAATCAACTTTAGGTAAGCTCATTTAACCCCCATAAATTCTCCTTTATCATTTATTCCTTCACAATAATGTAGAGGAGACCATTCTCTACACAATGACCATAGCTTTTATAGGTTTCCCTAAAACCTAGTTTAAGGATTTATTAGGGCTTTATATATATATATATATATATATTATAATATATATAATATAATATATAATATATATATATTATATATATATATATATATATGTGTGTGTGTGTGTGTGTGTGTGTGGGTGTGTTGTGTGTATATATATATATGTATTTGTGTGTGTGTGTAGAGTGGTGGTGGTGGTGTCATGAGAGTGTGTGTGAGAGTGTGTGTTTGAGTGTGTGTTTGAGTGTGTGTGTCCAAATATATATTTTATATGTGTTTGTGAGTATATATATGTATGCATAAAAATATATATATTATATATATATATATATATATATTATATATATATATATATATATATATATATATATATATATATATATATATATATATATATATATATGTGTGTGTGTGAGAGTGTGTGTTTGAGTGTGTGTTTTGAGTGTGTGTGTGTCCAAATATATATATATTTATGTTTTGTGAGTATATATATATGTATGCATATAAATATATATATATAATATATATATCTATATATATATATCTATATATATATATATATATAATATATAGATATATTATTATATATAAATATATATATATATATTATCTATATATAT
>JANAVB010018196.1:271110-373610 GCA_029216955.1 Iris pallida | reverse complement strand
TCAGATACTAGATTCGATAAGAACATATACTACACCATATGTACAGAACATAGATGATTCACACTAATGTATGCTAGAATGAATTTGGTTTTGTTCTAAGTCATCCGTTCTCACACTTGGAGAAAAATCAAATTTTCTGTATTTTATCTGCTTTCGAAAATGTACTCAAACGAGATGGCACCCGTTCTCACAGATGGTACCTAAGACCCGAGGATCTCGCTTGAGGGACGCATAGATGGCTGTGGAAGAGGACGTGGCTCCAGCTCCAGAGGGCAGTTCCACCGAGAGAGCTGCTCCAGAAGTAATTCCTAAAGTCGAGGGAGCTGTGAAGGAGGAGGTGGGACCACAGGACAGTTCTACCGGGAGTTCTAGTCATCCATCTTCTCTGGATATTGATCTGGCTACCGCGCATCCTACTTATGCGCGCTGGCTGAGGGAGTTCTATCGGCCCCAGCATAGACGACGGTAGATATTTGTTTTGATAGATATTTGTGATGGATATTTGTTTTGATGGATATATCTCCTTTGGATATTGTGATAGATATTTTTGTGTGGAGTATATTGGTTTGTGTGATGTGTGATGCATATTGTGATGTATATTTGTTTGTGTGATGTGTGATGCATATTGTGATGTTCCGAGAGGCTTGAGGAGATGACCAATTATTTTTGGTCTATTCTGGATTGTGTTGTGCATGCCGGTGTTGAGTGTTCCACCGAAGGGGTCGGCGAACCCAGGGATTAGATTCTATATTTTGGATTGGATTGGATTTTGTATTTTGGATTGTACATATGCATTCTGGATTCTTTTTTTTTATTTTTTTTCAATTTAGCGACGTTCTTAGCGACGTTTATATTCGTCGCTAACGTTTAGCGACGAATATAAGCGTCGCTAAACACGTCGCTAAATTGTTGACGTAGCAAACAATCTGATGCCACCACATCGTCGCAAGAACGTCGCTTATGTGTCGCTAATCGGTGACCACTAGAGAACGTCGCAAATAACGTCGCATATTAGTGTCACGATCCGATCCCAAATTGTTGGGTCGAATCGGATCATGTCCAGCCTGCACCGTTGTGAGACGGCGGCAGTAAGCTGTTTCCACTTGCAGGTAATCTAAACAACAACTAAATATTTGTCATAACTTTAATATTTCGAATATTAAAAAAACTTTAATTTGTCCAACACAGAAAGATACAACTGATAATAAAATACTGAAATAAGAGTTCAACTCTAACACAAAGAAAACTAGAAATAAACAACTATCTAGATAGCCGACTCATCAGCCTCAGGATCGACGTCTTCCAAGTGGGAATCTGGAAGCACCGCAGGATAGAGCACCGGATCATAATAGCTATTATACAATAGCTCAGCCTCATCAATGTTACCTATTGGGGGTGGGGGATCCGGTCAGAAAAGGAGCAAAGTACAATTATGAAAATCTAACAATTCAAATAATAATGGAATAATTGCAATCTTAACTGTTTGAAATACTTGAACAATATTTTCCATGTAATTTTCCAACAATTAAAAACAATATGATTTGAATAGGTAATGTATATGACTGGCTTGGGTTGTACAATAGTATCCTAACGATACGATACGGCTTATCCCCGTGTGTAAGAGGGGTAAGCTCGTACAATTATGCAATATGAAGGTATTGGTCATAAAACACTACACTACTCCCCCAATATCCCACAATCAATAACAGTCAATACTCTATGAGAGAGTTTCGTGTAGCAATATGGTTTAAGCATACAAATTAATAATAACTAATTAAATTGCCAAATAAACATAACCGTACTTGCCTTGGTTTATGACTGGATTGGAAGTCAGTACCGGAGAAGTCAAACTCGTCCTCGAAATCCTACAGTTGAGAATCCCGTCTTAGAATCATATTTGAACCATATCTAGGTGTGCTAGTTACAATCTCTAAAAGAAGATCCTAATCAAATTTTAAGTTTGTTCAAATTGTTCTATCGGAACACGTTTATCGTTGCGATCTACTATTAATTTACGAAGTAAAAGTCAATTTAATATTTTTAAAAAATGGTAATTACAGGTTATTTGGCAAAACTTGGTATTTTTATAATATATATAAAACTAGTCTTTCTTTTTAATAAGAAATCATGAATTTGTTAAATTACAAACTTGTAATTTTACTATCTATTTAATATGAGAAAATCTTATAAATTTTCTACATAAAAAATAATATTCATTTAATATTTTACACGTCTACGACAAAACCAGAAAAGAAAGTTAAAAAGCTACGCTACACAAATACAGGGCCACAGAAATAAAGATAAAAACTGGGCTTATGTCCTTACAAATTATTACATAAATTAATTAAATAAAATACTGGTGAACTCTGAACGCCGGGAAGCAGTCCATTCAGCAGGCCGAGGCCCTGCACCAAAATACTTTTGGCCAGTAACAAGCTCTAAGTAATAATTTAATTATTATTTATAAAAATAGGCGTCTCAGAGTTGGTCGTAAAATATCGTCTTGTATTTTAGCTTATGCCTCAGCGTCCGAAAATGTCGGGTTCGTTTGCATTTCGCTAGGGCCCATAGACCGATACGGTCGTCGCCCGAAGGTGATACATAATCCACAAAACCAACAAATCCAATTATTTTGCAAAGACCGAAGTTTGGGAAAAATAGATTTATTCGAAACTTTATAGAAATCCTTTTAAAAAATATTTTCTGAAAATTTGGACAGCACCTCCTCTGTAATTGGGATAACCCAATCATGGGATGATACTAACCAACACCAAAATAACTATCCTAACACAGGGAACACAAATCTCCAACCAAAATATCCAATCCAAATATGGATATTTATTCCAAAACCAAAATTGATAATCACAGCACAAATATATAACCAATACCACAGAACCCTTCCGAAATAAAATTCAGAAAAAACCGAATAACACAGAACCATTCTAATAAGATTGGTCACTGAACTAAAACGAGATAGTTTCAGAAAATTCTGAACTTTAACTCGAATATTCCGAGAAACCACAGAAACCAAGAACAAACCAACCAAAGACTTTTTCGAAATGAATTTCAGAGAGTTTGAAATCACCAACGCAATAATTCGAAAACCGAATCCTATAGCGGGATCGGGACCGCGTCATCATCGACATTATGGGAGGGACATGGGGACACGGAAATATACCTCGGGTGCTCGGCTAGAGCTCTCAAATGCAAAATAGGGAAAAAGAAAAATCCACGCGGACTCGAAAAAAGTCCAGAAGCACACGGACAGCGCTGGGATAGCACAAACACGGCCACGGGGAGTGGATTGGGACCCGCAAGGTACTGCGGACAGCGGATCGGGGCACGGGCGGCCGGATCGGGGAAGGGCGGCCGGAGTGGGGCGAACGCGCGGAACAGCAGCGACGGGGGTCGCCGTTCGGGTAGGATCGGCGTCGGGGGTCACCGGGATGGCACGGCCGAGCAGGAGGCGGAGGAGGGCGCCGCGCAGGAAGGAGGCGGGCTCGGGGGTCGCCGGGCTTGGGTCGGCTGCGGGATTGGGCTTGGGTTTGGGGCTAGGGTTTGAGGAAAGGATAAGGGAGAAAAAGAGGGGAGAAGGCTTTATATAGGGGAAGAGGGGCTGGGGTTATGGGAGAGGAAGAGGCGGCCGCGCGGAAAAGGGGAGCCGAGGGATCGTCTTCGGTTTGGAAGAGGAGGGGGTCGTGACAGCATGAACGGGTGAGAGAGGGAGAGACTGAGGAAGTAGAAAGGAAAGGAATTCTTTCCTTTAATAAGGAAAAAAAATGTTCCGTAGAATCGATATTCGTTCCCCGGGCGTGATGCCGTGCGAACCTAAGTTGCGATCGCACAAGGCATAGTCATAAGATTATCCGAAACACAACATCAAGTTAGAGTACGCATAGAAATTGAATGACACATTTGAAATAGAAATAGACTTTTTTATTGATGATAATAAGACTTTACATAGACTCCTTTACAATCATTGCCGCGCGGGCTACAACATGACTCGACTTACAAAATGAACGCCGATAAGATAGTCGTTCCATACATTACATCCCTTTTTACAAGTAAAACATAACATCTTTCCACCTGCTATCGAGGCGAGTCGAGCCGCCATCTTCTTTTGGACTGAGTGCGGGTTCTTCTTCAAAAGAAAATCCAGAACAAGCCTTCACACGGACGAGGCTTCAAAAGTGTCCACGCCGCCTTGAGATTTTAGGTGGCACGCCCTTCGTGGTTCGGGGTACCTGCGTGGAGAGCGAGGATCAGTACATTACACTTTGTACTGGTGCGTGGCAAGTTAAGTTCCAAGCTCTCATTTGGTTGATGAGTTTATATGACTTAGAGTATGAATGTTTCTAACCATCCTAATAGATTTCAGACAAGCATATGACAAGCATAATAAAATTTTACTTTGAAACTTACCCCCGGCGGGCCGCGCCGTGCGTTATGAAACTTACCAGGTTCTTCCCTGTCAATTGTTATCATTTACCTTCCAAGTGCAACATTATGTGTGTTTGGTCACTGGCATCACAAGCCATCCTGGACGTATAGCTTTGTTAATCGGGATCTTTTCAACGCAAGTAGCTAGCTCCGTTGCAAGTCCCCGCTTAACCTGTGCTGAAACCTTATGCACGACTATACCCTGTTTCCTCCTAGGCCAAAACGGTCCCGTGGCCTCGGGTTGCCGCTCGAGGAAACTATCGCCTTGTCGACAAGTTGTCCATAACCGTGTGAAGACATTTTCCTTTTTAGTTATTAAGACATAGCCTACATTCTCTTTGAAAACTCTATCCTTTTTCCCGTGCTCGTGCCCTTGCATTTATTCTTTCATTCGCAACAACACTATCGATTTTGCCTAAGAAGAGGGTCGAGAAGAGAAGGGTCAGCCACTCACCTTGAGTTTACTTCGGCGAGAGAACTTGTTGGTCGCGCTAGACGCCGCCTACGCGATTACCTGAAATCGCACAAGCAACCGATTAGAACACTGCATTATACAAGGAGTTCGATAAGAAATGCGAGTTCGAAATACAAGCCATGAAAACCATCAAAAACATTCACGAAAACGTATTCGGAAAACAAAGCCAAAACCAACGCAAGCGGCGTGAAAAGCAGAGCAACGGGAGGTCTCTCCCGACTCAGCCGCAGAGCCAATCCTCGAGACGCAATCCGCTGAATATGGGACTTGGTTCCGAAGAAGACATTCCATAACGAGGAATGGATCTTAATTCAACCGTTCCCGTTCGATCGACTCGGTCGATCCCGACCTATCGGTCCTGACCGAATCGATAGCGACAATGTTCCTTTCTCGTGCACCCCGTGGACAAGTACGGGGCACGATGTAGGGACGGGACACTACACCATAACCAACTAAGAAAAAGTTTCGTCCTCGAAACTTAAAATAGAACCTACCTCTACGAGAACAATGAAGGGAACTTCTCCTTCATTTTCGACTCAAGCTCCCACGTCGACTCCTCGACGGAATGGTTTCTCCAGAGGACGCGGACTAGTGGAATAGCACGGTTGCGGAGAAGTTTATCCTTGCGCTCCAAGATTTGTACCGGCTCTTCGACATATGATAAGTCTGCCTTCAGGTCCAGCTTACCCAAATCTACTACATGTCCCGGATCGTGCACGTACTTCTGCAATTGCGAGATGTGGAAGACGTCATGTACCTCTGACAATGCAGGCGGCAAGGCAATTTGGTAAGCTACCGGGGCGACTCGCTTCAATAATTCGAACGGGCCAACAAATCTTGGGCTCAACTTTCCTTTCGCACCGAACCGGGAAACTCCACGCATAGGCATCACCTTCAGGAATACATGGTCGCCTTCCGAGAACTCGAGGGGGCGCGGTGCGTATCAGCATAGCTTTTCTGCCAGCTTTGTGCTATCTTCAATCTTTCTCGTATCAACTTGACCTTCTGCACAGTCTGCTCCACCAGCTCCGGACCAAGTATCTGCCGTTCCCCGACTTCATCCCAGCAAATGGGCGATCTACACTTCCGGCCGTACAAAGCTTCATACGGTGCCATTTGGATGCTGGACTGATAGCTGTTGTTGTATGCAAACTCGGCCAGCGGTAGATGGACGTCCCAACTTGACTTCAAGTCGATCGTACAGAGTCGCAACATGTCTTCGAGAATTTGGTTCACCCGCTCTGTTTGGCCGTCAGTATGAGGATGATAAGCTGAGCTGAACTTCAACTTGGTCCCCAGTGCTGAATGTAGACTACTCCAGAAGCACGCTACGAACCGTCCATCCCGATCCGAGACGATAGAAACTGGGACCCCGTGCAGCCGAACTATTTCATCAAGATATATCTGAGCAAGGCGGTCGAAGCTCCAAGTAACTTTGATGGCGATAAAGTGCGCTGACTTGGTTAGTCGATCGACGATGACCCAGATGGCGTCGTTTCCCCCGCGGCGTCCTCGGCAAGCCAACAACGAAGTCCATAGTGATGTGATCCCACTTCCACTCTGGAATAGAGAGGTTCTGCATCTCCCCGTCCGGTCGCTGGTGCTCGGCTTTGACTTGCTGACAGGCCATACATTTTGACACAAAGAGCGCTACGTCCCTCTTCATGCCGTGCCACCAAAAGATAACGCGGAGGTCCTTATACATCTTGGTGCTGCCAGGATGCAAGGAATATTTTGCATAGTGCGCCTCCGTCATTATCTTCTTTCTAAGTTCTACGTCGTCCGGTACGCATAGTCGTCCCTTCACGCGCAACACTCCCGACTCGTCCTCTGCAAAGTCGGACGCTTTCTCTGTCGATATCAGCTTCCGCATCTTCTCCAGGTAGGGGTCGTCCTTCTGTGCAGACTTGATCCTCTCCAGTAGGCTCGATTCCACCCGTAGTTGTGCCAGCTTCACGTCTCTGAAACGAACTCGGAGCTCGATGCCTATTCCTTCCAAGTCGTGCAGCAGTTGATTGTTGATGCATAATGAAGCTAAGTACTTTCGGCTCAGCGCATCCGCTACCACATTTCCCTTGCCCGATGTGTAGTCGACTGATAAGTCATAGTCTTTGATTAGTTCGAGCCATCGCCTCTGCCGCAAATTCAGTTCTTTCTGGGTGAAGAGATACTTGAGGCTTTTGTGGTCCGTATAAATCCTGCACGCCATGCCATAGAGATAGTGACGCCACAGCTTCAACGCGAACACAATTGCCGCTAGTTCTAGGTCGTGCGTGATGTAGTTCTTCTCATGCGACTTCAACTGCCGGGAAGCAAAAGATATCACCTTATCCCGCTGCATGAGCACACACCCCAAGCCCTGGCCAGAAGCATCGCTGAAGATTTGAAATCCCTCCGTCCCTTCAGGAAGAGCAAGTATCGGGGCCGAAACGAGCCATTGTTTGAGCTCCTGGAAGGAAGCTTCACAGTCGTCTGACCACTTGAATGCGACTCCTTTCTGGGTGAGGCGAGTCAACGGCGATGCAATCTTCGCGAAGTCCTTCACGAAGCGTCGGTAGTATCCCGCCAAGCCTAGGAAGCTTCGAATTTCGCTAGCTGATGTGGGCCGTTTCCAATCAGCAACTGCCTCGACTTTTTTCGGATCGACTGCGATGCCCGCGGCGGAGATAATGTGCCCAAGGAATGAGACGCTGTCCAGCCAGAACTCGCACATGCTCATCTTCGCATACAACTGATTCTCTCGAAGGGTTTGGAGTACCGTCCGCAGATGCTCTGCATGTTGCGCTCGATCCTTCGAGTAGATAAGGATGTCGTCGATGAAGACTACTACGAACTTGTCAACGAACGGATGGAACACCTGATTCATTAGATCCATGAAGACGGCAGGGGCGTTTGTCAGACCGAACGGCATTACCAAGAACTCGTAGTGGCCATAACGAGTGCGGAAGGCAGACTTCGGCACGTCATCTGGCTTGACTTTGAGTTGGTGATAACCCGATCGCAGATCAATCTTCGAAAACACGGTTGCACCTTGGAGCTGGTCGAACAAGTCGTCGATGCGGGGCAGAAGATATTTGTTTCGGACGGTGGCTTTATTCAATTCTCGATAGTCGATGCAGAGTCGCATCGATCCATCCTTCTTCTTTACGAACAGCACGGGCGCACCCCACGACGAGACACTCGGACGGATAAACTCTCTGTCGAGCAATTCCTGAAGTTGTGCCTTCAATTCTTTCAATTCTGCAGGAGCCATTCTGTACGGGGCCTTCGAGATCGGACGGGTGTCGGGGAATGTGTCGATGGTGAACTCTATTTCTCGATCGGGCGACATACCGGGTAACTCGTCCGGGAACACGTCTGGGAATTCTGCCACAACGTCGATCTCTCCCACGTTTGCACCATCCTGTCGCATGTCTCAAACGGAAGCTAGATAGCCTTCGCACCCGGAATGCAGCATCCGTCGAGCAGATATTGCGGAGATCACCATGCAGGTCGGCGACGCCTCACCACACGAGTAGCAGAATTCAGGCACTCCAGGTATGCGGAATGTGACTTTTTTTTCAGCACAGTCTATGGTTGCGTTGCACGGACCGAGCCAATCCATACCCAGTATGATGTCGAAGTCCTTCATGTCTAGAACTATCGCATCAAGACCGATCTTTTGACCCCCTATACATATGGTTCCTCCCCCGCAGGCTAAGTTCGTGAGTAGTGGCACGCCCGAAGGCATACTTACGCTAAGATCAAGGTCTAACGATATTACAGGGAATTTGTGCTCGGCGACGAAGTCCGCCGATATGAAAGTATACGAGGCGCCTGAATCAAATAACACACGAGCAGGTACATTATTAAAATTTAATATACCTGTCACCACAGTGTCGCAAGCGTACGCCTCGTCTCGAGTCAGAGCAAAGACACGCCCCTGTGCATTAGGGCGTCAATCTTGGTTGTTGGATGGAGTGGGCTGAGGAGGTCGGGGCGCCTGTCCTCGATTTTTTTGACGGTGTTGTGGCGGGGCGCTACGATTTCCTTTCCGGGGGCAATCTTGTTTATAGTGCCCCTTTTGTCCGCAAAAGAAGCATCCCCCTCGGCGACAAGGCACTGGCTCGCCTCATGCCCAATGGAACCGCACTTGGCACATCGCGATGATGAGTTATGTCCCTGGTATCCGCCATGGTTCGGACGCTTTGACGCGTGGTTGTTGTCTCTCGTATAGCTAGGACGTTTGTGATTGGAGTGGCGCACAACGTCGTCAGCACCGGAAGGATATAGTTTCTCAAGGCGGCGTGCGTAATTCAGAGCCTCGCCCACAGTCTTGTACTCCGGGACCCCGACATGCGCACCAATAGAGTGTCGCAGACCCACTTCGAAGCGTCGCACACGACACTCTTCAGTAGGCAGAAACTGGCCAGCAAACTTAGATAACTTGTTGAATTCTACGGCGTACTGTTCCACCGTCCTGCTTCCTTGCTTCAACTGCATGAATTCATTCTCCTTCGCTTGACGAACGGCTGACGGAAGGTACTGGACTTCGAAAGCTTTACGGAACGTGGCCCAAGAGATCGGCGCGATAGTATTGTCCGGTCGGATCGCTCGCTTGCGCACGGCCCACCAGTCGTGCGCGTTCAACCGTAGTTGAAGTTGTGCGCAGGCGACTTGCTTGGATTCTTCAATGCCGAGCAGTTCGAAGTGATCTTCCAGCTCTTCCAACCAGTCGATCGCTATGGAGGGACCCTCGGTACCGCTGAAGGAAGTGCGACACGCTTTCTTGAATTCTGACACTTCAAAGTTGTACTTTTTTGGTGCCGCTGGTTGACGCTCGGGATCCTCCGTGTCGACATCAATGGGTTGGATCGCCGGTACGGTGACGGTAGGCGTAGTCGTAGAATTCCCGTTGGCCGCCATTGTCTGGACGATCTGCTGCAGGGTATCTAGCTACTTTTGCTGAAGTTTGGCATGTGCATCAAAGCGAGCTTCGAAGCGAGCTTCGAACTGGGCCTGTCGTTCCTCTACTTGTTGATGTCGGTTCTCGGACTGGTTTCGCTGCGCCTCCATCATGCGCAGCATCCTTTCGATGGTATCGTTAGAAGGTCCGACCTGCGGACGATGCGAACTACTAGAGCCGCTTGAAGCGCTCTGTTCTTGCTCGACCGTGGGTTCCGTCACTTCTGCGATACGAAGGCAAACGCATCAGTCACAAAATATTACAGACTCATTGTGTGGAACAACTTATCTCATCGATACGAGGTCAAAGGTTTGAGACACTAGACGCGAGGCCAAAGGATGTAAAGCCGTGCTCTGATACCATTATGTCACGCCTCGATTCCGTAGAATCGATAGTCGTCCCCCGGGCGTGATGCCGTGCGAACCTAAGTTGCGATCGCACAAGGCATAGTCATAAGGTTATCCGAAATACAACATCAAGTTAGAGTACGCAGAGAAATTGAATGACACATTTGAAATAGAAATAGACTTTTTCTTTGATGATAATAAGACTTTACATAGACTCCTTTACAATCATTGCCGCGCGGGCTACAACATGACTCGACTTACAAAATGAACGCCGATGAGATAGTCGTTCCATACATTACATCCCTTTTTACAAGCAAAACATAACATCTTTCTACCTGCTATCGAGGCGAGTCGAGCCGCCATCTTCTTTTGGACTGAGTGCGGGTTCTTCTTCAAAAGGAAATCCAGAACAAGCCTTCACACGGACGAGGCTTCAAAAGTGTCCACGCCGCCTTGAGATTTTAGGTGGCACGCCCTTCGTGGTTCGGGATACCTGCGTGGAGAGCGAGGATCAGTACATTACACTTTGTACTGGTGCGTGGCAAGTTAAGTTTCAAGCTCTCATTTGGTTGATGAGTTTATATGACTTAGAGTATGAATGTTTCTAACCATCCTAATGGATTTCAGACAAGCATATGACAAGCATAATGAAATTTTACTTTGAAACTTACCCCCGGCGGGCCGCGTCGCGCCTTATGAAACTTACCATGTTCTTCCCTGTCAATTGTTATCATTTACCTTCCAAGTGCAACATTATGTGTGTTTGGTCACTGGCATCACAAGCCATCCTGGACGTATAGCTTTGTTAATCGGGATCCTTTCAACGCAAGTAGCTAGCTCCGTTGCAAGTCTCCGCTTAACCTGTGCTGAAACCTTATGCACGACTATACCCTATTTCCTCCTAGGCCGAAACGGTCCCGTGGCCTCGGGTTGCCGCTCGAGGAAACTATCGCCTTGTCGACAAGTTGTCCATAACCGTGTGAAGACATTTTCTTTTTTAGTTATTAAGACATAGCCTACATTCTCTTTAAAAACTCCATCCTTTTTCCCGTGCTCGTGCCCTTGCATTTATTCTTTCATTCGCAACAACACTATCGATTTTACCTAAGAAGAGGGTCGAGAAGAGAAGGGTCAGCCACTCACCTTGAGTTTACTTCGGCGAAAGAACTTGTTGGTCACGCTAGACGCCGCCTACACGATTACCTGAAATCGCACAAGCAACCGATTAGAACACTGCATTATACAAGGAGTTCGATAAGAAATGCGAGTTCGAAATGCAAGCCATGAAAACCATCGAAAACATTCACGAAAATGCATTCGGAAAATAAATCCAAAACCAACGCAAGCGACGTAAAAAGCAGAGCAACGGAAGGTCTCTCCCGACTCAGCCGCAGAGCCAATCCTCGAGGCGCAACCCGCTGAATATGGGACTTGGTTCCGAAGAAGACATTCCATAACGAGGAATGGATCTTAATTCAACCGTTCCCGTTCGATCGACTCGGCCGATCCCGACCTATCGGTCCCGACCGAATCGTTAGGGACAGTGTTCCTTTCTCGCGCACCCCGTGGACAAGTACGGGGCACGATGTAGGGACGGGGCTCTACACTGAGGAAGTAGAAAGGAAAGGAATTCTTTCCTTTAATAAGGAAAAAATGAAGTCTTATATTACTTTGAATAAAGAAGAGAAATGAATAAATGAATATATATAAAAAGAAGGTTTAAAAGTTGGTTTTCGTAACAAATTGAGATTGGGTTCGGTTCGAACAGGTCCAGCCAGATAGTCAAAAATCCAGGGATTAATTTTTTAAAAATATAATCTTCCTAACTGACTAATAATAATAATAAATTAACAAAAATATATCCAATCAATTTCAAAGTGCAATCAAATCCGAAAAATCCAGTAAATCTCGAAATTGCGGGTTTTACAACCTTTCCTCCTTAGAGAATTTCGTTCTCGAAATTAAAAGATAGGGTTAGGAATTACCTCAGGTCTCAAATAGATACGAATACTTCTCCCGCAACTCGTCTTCTCGCTCCCAGGTAGACTCGCCTGGAGAGTTGTGCCGCTACATCACTCTGACTATCGGCTTCACCGAATTCCTGGTTCTCTTCTCTCCTCTGTCTAATATTGCCACCGGCTTCTCTGGAACTGTGAGGCTGGACCCAATTTCCAGCTCCGAATAGTCCAAGATGTGGCTCGGGTCCGAAATGTAGCACCTAAGCTGTGAAACATGGAAGACGTTGTGCACGCCCTCAAGATTAGCCGGTAGAGCTAATCGGTACGCTACTTCTCCGATCCTGTTTAGTACTTCAAAAGGACCAATATACCTGGGACTCAGCTTTCCTGCTCTGTCGAATCTGATAGTTCCTCTGGTAGGGGAAATCTTGACGAAGACAATATCTCCTGCTTCAAACTCCAGTGGTCGACGACTGCTATTAGCCCAATGCTTCTGTCTGTCCTGAGCAATCCTGAGCTTGTCTCTAATCACCTTTACCTTCTCTGCTGCATCGGTTACCATCTCAGGTCCAAGCAATACTCTTTTTTCGACGTCATCCCAAGCAAGTGGAGTGCGGCAACGACGTCCATAGAGTGCCTCGAACGGAATCATACCGATACTAGCTTGGTAGCTGTTGTTGTAGGAGAACTCTACCAAGTGCAAGTGGTCTTCCCAAGACCCTCCAAATTCTAAGACGCAAGATCTCAGCATGTCTTCTAGCGTCTGGATGGTTCTCTCCGATTGTCCGTCAGTCTGGGGATGGTAGGCGGTGCTGAACTTCAATTGTGTTCCCAGACTGTCGTACAAGCTCTTCCAAAAATGAGAGATGAATCTGGTATCTCTGTCAGATACGATACTTACCGAAACTCCATGAATTCGGTAGATATGCTGCATGTACAGTGACGAAAACTTCTCGGTGGATAGACCAACCTTGAAGGGGATAAAGTGAGCTGACTTCGTCAGTAGGTCCACAATAACCCAAATGGCATCCTTTTCTCCTTGGGATCGAGGCAGTCCTGACACAAAGTCTATCGTTATGTGTTCCTATTTCCACTTCGGGATGTCTAGCGGCTGCAACAGTCTTGCTGGTCTCTGTCTGCTAGCTTTCACTTGTTGACAAATTAAGCATCTAGCTACATACCTGGATACGTCCTTCTTTATTCTGTATCACCACAGTACAGTACGTATATCCTAATACATTTTATTATCTCCTGGATGTATGGAATACTGCGACTAGTGCGCTTCTTACATCAGCTTATTCCTCAGTTCGCCAGTTGGTACACAAAGCCTCGTACCATGCCATAGTGCTCCGTCGCTGGCGATTGAGAATCCTTCAAGTGTTCCTGCCAGCACTTGATCTCTGAGTTTACAAAGCGTCTCGTCTTGGAATTGTATCTCCTTGATTTTGTCCATCAGACTTGAACACACTTGCAACTGCATCATTGATAAATTAGTTCCTGGTACAATTGCTTCTCTTTCTAATTTTTTCATTTCCACTTCAGGCAGAATCTCTAGTCCAAGCTTCTCTATGTCTTCCAGTAAATGCTGCTCCTTGGTCAAAAATATCGCCATCGAGTATCGACTAAGTGCATCTGCAACAACATTGGCCTTACCCGGATGATACTGCAGGTCGATGTCGAAATCTTTTATCAGCTCCAGCCATCGCCTCTGTCGCATGTTCAACTCCTTCTGAGTGAAAATATATTTAAGACTTTTGTGGTCTATAAATATTTCCACTCTCTCTCCATAGAGGTAGTGCTTCCACAACTTCAAGGCAAATATCACCGCTACAAGTTCCAAATCATGTGTGGGACAGTTCTTCTCATGAGTCCGTAATTGCCTAGATGCGTAAGCAATTACTTTCCCATGTTGTTGAAGAACACAATCCAAACCTTTACTAGAAGCATCACTGTAAATTAAGAAACTGTCGGTACCTGCGGGTAGCGCAAGTATCGGTGCCGTTGTAAGTCTCTTCTTCAGTTCCTCAAATGCTGACTGGCAAACTTCAGTCCACACAAATTCTGCATTCTTCCTGGTGAGCTTCGTCATTGGCTCGGCAATTCTGAGAAAGTCCTTCACAAATTTCCGGTAGTAGCCAGCTAAGCCTAAGAAGCTTCTGATTTTTGCAACTGAGCTGGGTGTAGTCCACTTCTCAATAGCAGCTATCTTCTTTGGATTTACCGAAATTCCTTCTCCTGTGACAACATGGCCTAAAAAATCCACCTTGTCTAAGAAGAATTCACATTTAGATAGCTTACCATAGAGCTTCTCCCTTCTTAAAGTTTCTAGAACTTTCCTCAGGTGCTCTTCATGCTCTTCTTAGGTCTTCGAGTAGATCAAAATGTCATCGATGAAGACAACAACAAATTGATCTAGGTATTCGTGGAAGACCTTGTCTATGAGGTTCATGAATACGGCAGGGACATTCGTCAGTCTAAACGGCATGACCAAAAATTTATATTGTCCATATTTGGTGTTGAACACCGTCTTTGGAATATCCTCCTTTCTGACCTTGATTTGGTGGTAGCCAGATCGGAGATCTATCTTCGAGAATACCTTAGCTCCACTTAGTTGATCAAACAAGTCATCAATCCGGGACAGAGGGTACTTGTTCTTGATGGTGATGTTGTTCAGCGCCCGGTAGTCGATGCACATTCGTACAGTTCCATTCTTCTTGGGCACGAACAAAACTGGTGCTCTCCAGGGTGAAGCTCCATCTCTGATAAATCTCTGGGCCTTCAGTTCGTTAATCTGGGCCTTCATCTCCTTGGCCTCCTTGGGGTTAACTCTGTAGCATCCTCGAGAAATAGGAGAAGAGCCGGGAACTAGGTCGATGGTGAATTCCATACCTCGATCTGGGGACAATCTCGGAAGACTATCAGAAAAGACGTCCATAAATTTTACTATAATAGGATGCGGAAGCCCGGGGTCTTCGGTGATAGAGGAGTAAGTAACACTCTCCATATCTTTCGGAGCTCGAGATATTTTAAACTCCGGCTCTCCAGGTGGGCTGAAGACTACACATCCTCTGTGACAATCTATCAGCACATGCTGCTTACTTAACCAGTCCATTTCTAGGACTACATCATAGTTAGATAAGGGCATCACAAGTAAGGGTACTAAGAATTTGTGTCCTGAGATAGTTATGGGGCAGTTATAGGTCTCAGTGATGGGTATGGGTCCACCACCAGTCATAACTCTACATATCTTCTTGCTAAATCCCGTAACTAGGTGGTGTACAGAGATGAATTTTGTTGCTATCAAACTGTATGATGCACCCGAATCAAATATTGCTAAAGCAGGATGCAAATGCACATAAATAGAACCTGTGATGACATCAGCGGTGGGTTCCTGCTCTGGCTCTTGATTATCTGCTGTTAGGACAAAAGCTTGCCCAGTCTTCTATTGGTGTTGTCCAAAATGTTGTTGCTGGGTGGGTAGGGGAGCTTTCTGCAGTGTTGTTCCAGTCCGGTTGAATACCGTGGGGCAGTCCTTCACTTGGTGGGTGGCAGACCCATAAACTAGACAATGTACTAGTCTTTTCCTGCAGATGTTCGCCTAATGTCCTGGCCTCTTGCAGAAATCGCAGACAGGGATCTGCTTCTGAGGTGCTCTGTCACTGGTCCTCGCCTGATGGTGCTGCTGCTGGTGGTGAGAAGGCTTGTTGTTATTGTTGTGGTTGGGCCTCTTCTGGTTACTCTGGAAGTTGCTAGTTCCAGAATACTCTCTTTTTGAACGAGCAGGCTGACTCTTCTCTATATCATGAGCTCGTATTAGGATCCTCTCGTATGTCTTGGCGCCGCCTGTGATCACAGGGGTGCGAATCTCTTTCCTCAGTCCATACCTGAATCTTTCAGCACGATCTGCAGAGTCAGCAACCAAGTTCTTGGAAAAGAGACTAAGTTGACCAAACTCTGCCGCATATTCACCAACCGTCATGTTCCCTTGCTTCAAATTCTGAAATTGTCTTTCCATCTCCCTTAACTCTGATGTTGGGAAGAACTTCCTGCGGAACAACCTCTTGAAGGTGTTCCAGTTAAGCTGCCTGTCCTGGATTCGGGTTCATTCCGATACTAGGTGCTTGCTACATCTAGCAGTTGGAGTCCTACGGCTTCAACTTGGAGGTCATCTGGAAGTCGACCGACACTGAGGAGACGCTCCATGCTGTCGAGCCACTCGTCAGCATAGATAATACCCTCGGTTCCCTTGAATGGTCGAGGGCCCAACTTCTTGAATTTCTCAATATCTCCAACTTTAGCAGGCCTTGGTTCCGATTGTGCTGCTTCTCCTCTCTCGAGGGCAGCCATAGCCACGTTGTGAGCATTCTCCATGTCTTCTCTCATAATCGCAGTCTGCTCGCGATGAGCTTCAGCTTGGGTTCTCTAGGCCAAAAGCACTCCTCGTAGCAGGCCTATGAGGTCGGTGGGGTCCACGGGCACTGGTAGGGCAGCTGGATCGGACACTACCGCAGGGGCTTGCTGTTCAGTCTGGGAAGATGTAGGATCTGTCACTTGAGTTGTAGTAGTGTAAAATCCACGGGGTGCTGGTGCATTATGGGGACGATCGATCAGCTGTCGAGGTGTAGGATCTGGACTTGATTGAGGAGGTAGGGTGTGATCGGGTGATGACAACCCATCGCCAGCAGTGTTGGTCTTGTCTTTGGCCATACTCTGGAAGGTTTAGGATGCAAAACAAAAGCAAGGTAGCCTACCAGTCTATAACAAACAAAAATATTTATTTATAATATATTTCGGTTCTATTTGTGATAAATTAATGTTCTAGTGTTCTAATTATTTCTAGATATGTTTACCTAAGTTGTTGATCTGACCTGCATGGGCCACCACTAAAAATATGTCACGATCCGATCCCAAATTGTTGGGTCGAATCGGATCATGCCCAGCCTGCACCGTTGTGTGACGACGGCAGTAAGCTGTTTCCACTTGCAGGTAATCTCAACAACAACTAAACATTTGTCACAACTTTAATATTTCGAATATTAAAAAAAACTTTAATTTGTCCAACACAGAAAGATACAACTGATAATAAAATACTGAAATAAGAGTTCAACTCCAACACAAAAAAACTAGAAATAAACAACTATCTAGATAGCCGACTCATCAGCCTCATGATCGACGTCTTCCAAGTAGGAATCTGGAAGCACCGCAGGGTAGAGCACCGGATCATAATAGCTATTATACAATAGCTCAGCCTCATCAATGTTACCTATTGGGGGTGGGGGATCCAGTCAGGAAATGAGCAAAGTACAATTATGAAAATCTAACAATTCAAATAATATTGGAATAATTGCAATCTTAACAGTTTGAAATACTTGAACAACCGGCTTGGGTTATACAATAGTATCCTAGCGATACGATACGGCGTATCCCCGTGTGTAAGAGGGATAAGCTCGCATAATTATGCAATATGAAGGTATTGGTCATAAAACACTACACTACTCTCCCAATATTCCACAATCAATAACAGTCAATACTCTAGGAGAGAGTTCCGTATAGCAATGTGGTTTAAGCATGCAAATTAATAATTACTAATCAAATTGCCAAATAAACATAACCGTACTTGCCTTAGTTTATGACTGGATTGGACGTCGGTACCGGGGAAGTCAAACTCGTCCTCGAAATTCTATAGTTGAGAATCCCGTCTTAGAATCATATTTGAACCATATCTAGGTGTGCTAGTTACAATCTCTAAAAGAAAATCCTAATCAAATTTTAAGTTTGTTAAAATTGTTCTATCGGAACACGTTTATCGTTGCGATCTACTATTAATTTACGAAGTAAAAGTCAATTTAATATTTTAAAAAAAATGGTAATTACAGGTTATTTGGCAAAACTTGGTATTTTCATAATATATATAAAACTAGTCTTTCTTTTTAATGAGAAATCATGAATTTATTAAATTACAAACTTGTAATTTTACTATTTATTTAATGTGAAAAAATCTTATAAATTTTCTATATAAAAAATAATACTCATTTAATATTTTACACGTCTACGACAAAACCAGAAAAGAAAGTTAAAAAGCTACGCTACACAAATACAGGGCCACAGAAATAAAGATAAAAACTGGGCTTATGCCCATACAAATTATTACATAAATTAATTAAATAAAATACTGGTGAACTCTGAACGTCGGAAAGCAGTCCATTCAGCAGGCCGAGGCCCTGCACCAAAATACTTTTGGCCAGTAACAAGCTCTAAATAATAATTTAATTATTATTTATAAAAATAGGCGTCTCAGACTTGGTCATAAAATATCATGTTGTATTTTAGCTTATGCCTCAACGTCCGAAAATGTCGGGTTCATTTGCATTTTGCTAAGGCCCATAGACCGATACGGTCGTCGCCCAAAGGTGATACATAATCCACAAAACCAACAAATCCAATTGTTTTACAAAGACCGAAGTTTGGGAAAAATAGTTTTATTCGAAACTTTATAGAAATCCTTTTAAAAAATATTTTCTGAAAATTTGGGCAGCACCTCCTCTGTAATTGGGATAACCCAATCATGGGATGATACTAACCAACACCAAAATAACTATCCTAACACAGGAAACACAAATCTCCAGCCAAAATATCCAATCCAAATATGGATATTTATTCTAAAACCAAAATTGATAATCACAGCACAAATATATAACCAATACCACAGAACCCTTCCGAAATAAAATTCGGAAAAATCGAATAACACAGAACCATTCTAAGAAGAATGGTCACAGAACTAAAACGAGATAGTTTCGAAAAAATCCGAACTTTAACTCGAATATTCCGAGAAACCACAGAAACCAAGAACAAACCAACCAAAGACTTTTCCGAAATAAATTTCAGAGAGTTTGAAATCACCAACGCAATAATTCGAAAACCGAATCCCATAGCGGGATCGGGACCGCGTCATCATCGACACTATAGGAGGGACATGGGAACACGGAAATATACCCCGAGTGCTCGGCTAGAGCTCTCAGATGCAAAATAGGGAAAAAGAAAAATCCATGCGGACTCGAAAAAAGTCCAGAAGCACACGGACAGCGTTGGGATAGCACAAACGCGGCCACGGAGAGTGGATCGGGACCCGCAAGGTGCTGCGGACAGCGGATCGGGGCACGGGCGGCCGGATCGGGGACGGGGCGGCCGGAGCGGGGCGGACGCGCGGAACAGCAGCGACTGGGATCGCCGCTCGGGGAGGATCGGCGCCGGGGGTCGTCGGGGTGGCACGGCCGAGCGGGAGGCGGAGGAGGGTGCCGCGTTGGAAGGTGACGGGCTCGGGGGTCGCCGGGCTCGGGTCGGCTGCGGGATTGGGCTTGGGTTTGGGGCTAGAGTTTGAGGAAAGGATGAGGAGGAAAAAGAGGGGAGAAGGCTTTATATAGGGGAAGAGGGGCTGGGGTTACGGAAGAGGAAGGGGCGGTTTCGCAGAAAAGGGGAGCCGAGGGATCGCCTTCGGTTTGGAAGAGGAGGGGGTCGTGACAGCATGAACGGGTGAGAGAGAGAGAGACTGAGGAAGTAGAAAGGAAAGGAATTCTTTCCTTTAATAAGGGAAAAATGAAGTCTTATATTACTTTGAATAAAGAAGAGAAATGAATAAATGAATATATATAAAAAGAAGGTTTAAAAGTTGGTTTTCGTAACAAATCGAGATTGGGTTCGGTTCGAACAGGTCCAGCCAGACAATCAAAAATCCAGGGATTAATTTTTTAAAAATACTATTTTCCTAACTGACTAATAATAACAATAAATTAACAAAAATATATCCGATCAATTTCAAAGTGCTATCAAATCCGAAAAATCCAGTAAATCCTGAAATTACGGGTTTCACAATTAGCGACGTTATAAACGTCGCTAAATAACGTCGCCCTAGCGACGTTTTGCGACGTTTTCTCGATTAGCGACATGCTTTTTTCTGTCGTTTAGTAAACGTCGCTGAAAATGTCGCTAATTTAGTTTAGCGACGTTTTGGCCGAGTTTAGCGACGTTTTGGAACGTCGCTAATCTGACAAATTTTTGTAGTGCAGGCAGTTCGTTGACGAGAACGTGTACAACCATGTTGCTAATATTGAGCACACGAAGATGTTATGGGATAAGCTGGAATCTTTGTACGCGAAGAAGACCGGGATAAACAAGTTGTTCCTGATCCGGACGATAATGGGTCTACTGTACAAAGATGGGACGTCTATTACAGATCACTTGAGTGATTTCCAAGGCGTGGTTGACCAGCCATCCTCGATGGGAGTCAAGTTTGACGACGAGGTTCAGGAACTATGGCTGCTGTGTACATTGCCAGACTCGTGGGAGACCGTACGAGTATCTATGATCGCTTCTGCTCCAGAGGGCATGGTCAGTCTAGAGTTTACCAAGAGCGGGGTGCTGAATGAAGAGATGCGGAGACGTTTTCAGGGTACTTCATCCAAATCCTACCACTCAGAGGCACTAGTTTCAGAGAGCCACGAAAAAAGCAAAAGCAGGGGTCCAGGTGGTGGCAGAGACAAAAGCAGAGGAAGGTCCAAGGGTCGGTACGAGGACTCGAAGTGTTACCATTGTGGCAAAAAAGGTCACATCAAGCGAAACTATTTCACTTGGAAGAGAGAGAAGAAGGGTGACAAGGGGAAGCAAGATGAGAACACTACAGTGATGGCCTCGATATATGGAGGCGATGTGATCATCGTAGGTGATGAGGTTATCACAAACCTTGTCTGCGATGACAATTCTTGGCTAGTGGACTTAGGAACTTCAGCGCACATATCTCATAACATGGCACTATTTGCCACATACACGACAGGTGACTGTGGAGTGTTGAAGATGGACAATAGAGATGTGTCGAAGGCGGTTGCCATTGGAGATGTGCATTTGAGAACGAAGACGGGTGCAGTTCTTGTTCTCAAAGATGTTCGTCATATCCCTGATATCCATTTCAACCTGGTGTTGGTTGGAAGGTTGGATAACGAAGGATTCTTCAATCTCTTCGGGAATAGTCAGTGGAAGCTTTCCAGAGGTTCGATGGTGATTGCCAGAGGAAGCAAAAAGTTCGGTCTCTACTATATAGAGGGGAGCGCACAGGGGGCACATGAGGTGAACGCCGTCAGTGATGCATCTACCGAGTTGTGGCACAGGCAGCTCGGCCATATCAGCGAGAAGGGGATGAGCTACTTGGTGAACATGAAGGTGATTCCAGGGCTCAAGTCTATAAAGTTGGAGAAGTGCACGCACTGCTTAGCTGGAAAGCAAAATAGGATATCTTTTTAAAGTCACCCAAGTTCAAGGAAGCCGGCGTTGCTCGAGTTGATTCACTTGGATGTCTGCGGTCCTATGAAGATAAAATCTATTGGTGGTGCTTCTTACTTTGTAACTTTTATTGATGACTGTTCCAGGAAGGTTTGGGTCTATGGCTTAAAGGCCAAGGATCAAGTGCTGCCCACTTTCAAAGAGTTTCAGACCTCTGTTGAAAGAGAGACGAACAAGAAGTTATTGTGTGTTCGGTCCGACAACGGCGGCAAATACATTGGTCCCTTTGATGCTTATTGCAGAAAGCAAGAGATATGATGTCACCCCCAGTTTTCGAATTAGGGATATTTTTGTCATTTTCAAGTTTTATAATTTTTTAGAAATTTTATTTGATTTTATATAATTTTTAGGAATTTGTTTGAGTTGGTTTGAATTTTATCCAATTTGGACTTAAGTTGGAAACCCGGGTAGCCTGGACCCTAGTGGGACCCACATACTAGCTGGATTTGGCCCACATACTATCCTAATTAGGCTAGAAACCATAAATCCTATTTCCATGGCTTAATTAGTCATTTTAGAGCTTAATTAGTTGATTAGAATTTGACCGAATCGAACCGAACCAAACCCGAACCAACCTAAACCAAGTCTATTGGGTTTGGGGGCCTAATGGGCCTCACCCAAACCCAATAACCCCTCCCCCTTTGGCCGGCCAAGTAGAGCCCCCCCTCTTTCTTCTTCCCTAAGAAATACTTCTCTCTCTCTAATTTCTTTCTTTCTTCAAGCTCTTCTTCCTTCAAGCAAACCAACCTTAGGTAAGCTTCAAATTTCCCCATTTAATTCTCCTTTACATTTATTTCCTTCACCATTAATGTTGAGAAGAGAATTCTCTACACTTTGCCCACAATTTTTATAGGTTTTCCTAGAAATCTAGGTTAGGAATTTTTAGGGGTTTTTATATTAAGAATGATATATATATATGTGATATATATATATATATATGTGTATATATATAATTATATGTGTATATGTGTGTGTGTGTAGAGGAAATGGTAGTGGTGATGGTGTGTGAGAGTTGTGGTGGGAATGAGTATCATGAGATGGTGGTGGTGGTGTGTTGTGTGTATGTGAATGTGCTTGAGTGAGAGTGTATGTGTTTGTGTGGTGTGAGAGTGGTGTGAGAGTTTGTGAGAGTTTGTGTGAGTGTGTGGGTGTGCTTGTGTGAGTGTGTGTGAGAGAGTGTGTGTCATGAGGGTGGTGGTGAGAGTTTGTGTGAGTTTGTGTGAGTGTGTGCTTGTGTGAGAGTGAGTGTGTATATATATAAATGTGTATGTGTGTATGTGTGTTTACATATAGAAGTGTGGGTGTTTATATATATATATATATAGTGGGATAGATAGATGGTTAGATGGATAGATAAGTATATATATATATATATATATATATATATTTTTTATATATATATATATATATATATATATATATATATATATATATATATATATATATATATATATATATATATATATATATAAAATATATATATATATAGAGGGAGGGAGTGAAGGAAAATAGGAGCAGCAGGGGCAGCTGCTGTGGGGGGGGGGGTTAAGGAGCTGCTGCCCCCCCCCCCCCCCACAAACCGACAGCAGCAGCAGCAGTATTGCCAGTAGCAGCAGCAGCATATAGGGCAGCAGCAGCAGCACATAGCCCCCATATAACCCCCCCTACATACATATATAGGTATATATATAGATACGTATATATGTGTATATATATATGTATATAGGTAGATAACTAGATAGTTAAGATGAGAATTAGAAGAAGAAGAGAATTAGAAAGTTAGAAGAAAAATAAGAAGAAGAGTTAAAAGAGAATTAGAAGAAGAAAAGGAAGAAGATTTAAGAAGAAGAATTAGAATAGGGAAAAGATTGAGAAGGAGGAAAAGGATAAGGAGAAGTAGAAGAATAAGAGTAAGGATGAGAAATAGAATAAAGGAAAAGGGAAGGAAAAAGAAGTAGAAGGGAAGGAGGAGTAGTGTAGGATACGGGGAAGGGAAAATAGGAAATCGATTTAGGAAAAATCGAGTTAGAGGGTGAAATCGAGCTCCGAGTATCGGAACGCGACGAAACTTGGTGTAGGCCTAGAATACGTGAATTAGATTTTGCGGGTAGGCTCCCGAGTTGAAATCGGGGTCGTAGGGTGCCGGTATCGCGCCGTACCATTGCGTATCTTGAAATATTCAAGATTTCGCCAATGGGCCGTAAGATGGACTGGATGTCCACTTTACCTAGGTATCTTGGTAGGTAACGTATGTATAGGTTAGTATCTTACTACCCTAGGGAGCTCGGGTCGAAATACCAAGCGTAGGTAGGCTAACTTGATAATTGCCTAAGTTAGAATTTTATCCTTTTTAAGGGTAAAATAGGATCTTGGCCTACGGCCAAGATTTGAGTTTCCAAGTCCAAGATGGACTTGGATATTGGTTGTAGAGGTTGGTAATGAGTAGAAATAGTTGTCTAGACCTAGTCTTAACCTCGGTTGACCACGGTTGACTTTTTAGACCAAAAGTTAACTATGGGTCAACACTTTACCCAATTTAGTCCCAAATTCTGTTAAACTTGAGCAGTTGACCAAAAGTCAACTATTAGTCACCATTGACCTAGGATTGACCTAGAGTTGACCTAGAGTTGACCTAGAGTTGACCAGAGTTGACACGATGACCAAAAGTCAACGGTAAGCCAACTTTCGACCTAGTTTGATTCGGATTGACTTCCAATGTCCTCCTATGACCAAGGTTGACCTAACTAGACCTGTCTTGACCTAGTATGACTTTGTTAGGCCTAATATGACTTAGATTGACCCTGTACAATCTAGTTTGATCTAGTTTGACCTAGTTTGACCTAGATTGACTTAGTTTGACGTGTCTTGACCTATTTTGACTCAGTATGACTTAATTTCACTTCCAAACCATTATATTGATATAGTATTCTATCTATAGGTCCTCGAGGCACTGATCTTGGACTCAGTCGACTTATCCATCACAGTACAGGCGAGTACATTCTCTGATAATATTTCTGTTTTATGATATCGTCTTTGTTTTTAGTATTTAGTGTAGATTATCCTTGTTTTCTTGACACATTGTTCACACGGATTGAAATTTGTCTGGATCCCGTCATAAGATGTTATTCCTCTTATATATGGTATATACTGGGTAAGTCTTCATTGCTTATTGTTCATTGTATAGATATGATTCCTGCGTAGGCTCGCGACCTCCTCAGAGAATACGTATCATGACGTGTCATGACTGGATCCACTATATTAGTCAGGGATGGGGGTGTTAGCGTAGATATGTGATCAATACCCCATAGTATTATATTGTATCCTCATTGTATCACTATAGTATTCTCATTGTATAGTGTTAATCATACACTCACGTATGATTAGCCAGGCCAAACATTGTATCAAGTTCTAAGCTGATCACATGTTGAAACTAATACTAAACTCACATAGATATAGTTCCAGATTTTTGTACATGAGTTATACTATTTTTTCCTGTTCTTACATTCAGATTACAGTCTTGACATGCCTTACCATGATTCATGTACACATCATTTACTTCATAGATTCTCTCTATTTACTGCTATATTTTCAATATCGTCTAACTAGAACTGTTATTGAGATTTGTGCTCGTTCCATCCTGACTGGATATGTTGACAAAATTTTACAGATTATGGCGAGGAGGATTGTCCTACCTACTACGGTCCGGTTGACGTAGTGGGCGTAGACTTGGAGACCTTGGTTCAGCAGGGCTTAGCTCTGCCCGACGAGCCTCTAGCTTAGTTTAGTTAGACTAGACATTTTGGACTGGACCTTGTCTCCAGCTTGCTACTTGTGTTATTATATTATATTTTGGATTGTATTAGAGACTTGGACTTAGACTTGTATATTATTTGCGTTTGGACTTGACAGGTTATATTTTATAGTCTTGTTGTCTTTATCTTTCAGTCTTTACTTATTATCTTAGAGTTGTGATTGAGTATTCATATATTGTCATTGCTTGTCCTCCGTTCGGAATTGACCATATTCTCGACAGGTTTTGATATTATATATAAACTGTTTAGAGTAGAAAACCTACAGCATTCCATGCCATTTTTACGGTGAGGGCTAGGCGTTGTCACATGCACGTGCCCTTATAGCGGGTGCGGGTCATGACATATGACACCAGAAGACTCCGCCCAAGACACCTCAGCTCAATGGTGAAGCGGAGCGCATGAACAGGACATTGATGGGGAGGGTGCGGTGTTTGTTGTCAGAAGCAAATTTGCCAGGCAGTTATTGGGGTAAGGCTCTTCTCACAGCTGCTTATGTTATTAATTTATCTCCTAGTGCTCTTTTGCAGGGTGATGTGCCTGACAAAGTATGGTACGACAAAGAGCCGTTATACAATCACCTGCGAGTGTTTGGCTGTAAGGCCTTCGTGCATGTACCGAAGGACGAGAGGTCCAAGCTTGAGCCGAAGATGAGGCGATGCGTCTTTGTCAGCTACGGTCGAAATAAGTTTGGCTATAGACTCTACGACCCGGTGTGAAGAAATCTCTACAGAAGCAAGGATGTGGTATTCGTCGAGGATCAGACCATGACCAACACTCAAGATTCCGAGACGTCTTTTGAGGCTGAAGAATTGCCTGAGTTAGAGTCATTTCGCTTCGAGCAGTTTTCAGAGGAACATAGTAGAGGATCCAATTATGGAAGAGCCAGTACATGGAGTTGCTTCCAACCTTGATCAT
The DNA here is from genome assembly GCA_029216955.1 of Iris pallida. Lineage (NCBI taxonomy): Eukaryota > Viridiplantae > Streptophyta > Magnoliopsida > Asparagales > Iridaceae > Iris > Iris pallida. Next base: position 347,388 of record JANAVB010018196.1, on the reverse strand, counting down.
CAGCCTGCTGATGGTTGTCAGGGTGTTCCTCAGGAGGATAAGCATGCCGGGGAGGCAGTTTCTGAAGATGAGGAGGTTGTTGGTATACAGCCAGCACCAGTGGCTCTAGTAAGAAGGAGCGACAGAGAGCGTCGACCATCTACGAGATACTCATCGGGTGAGTATGTGCTACTGACTAACGGAGGATAACCCGAAAGCTTTGCTGAGGCAATGGAAGACGAACAAAGGTAAGAGTGGATGCGGACTATGCAGGAGGAGATGAGTTCCTTACACGCCAATTCCACTTATGAGCTGATGCGGTTGCCAAATGACAAGAAGGCTTTGAAGAATCGATGGATGTTTAAAGTGAAGCAGACGGATGATGCTACTCGCCCTCGATACAAAGCGAGGCTGGTAGTTAAAGGCTACGGTTAGCAGAAATGCGTAGATTATAATGAGATCTTTTCGCCTGTCGTCAAGCATTCGTCTATTCAGGTGGTGCTAGCATTGGTAGCCAGTCTCGACTTGGAGGTCGAGCAGATAGATGTGAAGACGGCATTCCTTCATGGTGATCTTGAGGAGGAGTTATACATGGAGCAGCCAGAGGAATTCTGTGAGAAGAACAAGTCACATTTGGTCTGCCGGTTGAGGAAGAGCTTGTATGGTCTGAAGCAGGCTCCGAGGCAGTGGTACAGGAAGTTTGAGTCGTTTATGGGGGAGCATGGTTATGCACGGATGACGTCAGATCACTTTGTATTTGTGAGATATTTTGCCGAGGATGATTTTATCATTTTATTGCTCTATTTTGATGATATGCTATTAGTGGGTCGGAATGCCACTAGGATAGCGGAGTTGAAGCGCCAACTGGGCACGACCTTCTCTATGAAGGATTTGGGCGCATCAAAGACTATTCTTGGGATGGAGATCAGCCGAGAGAGAGAGAGAGTCCAAGCTGCTACACTTGTCCCAAAAGAAGTACATTCACCGGGTACTTCAGCGTTTTGGGATGGACGGGTCGAAGAAAGTGAGTTGCCCCCTTGTGGCTCACTTTAAGTTCACTGAGGAGCAGTGTCCATCTACCGAGGACGAAAAGGAAGATATGGAGCTGGTTCCATATATATGCCTCAGCTATGGGAAGTCTTATGTATGCTATGATGTGTACGAGGCCAAACATCGCTCATGCAGTCAGAACAGTTAGCAGGTATCTTTCAAATCCTGGAAGGGTGCATTGAAGAGCGGTCAAGTGGATTCTACGATACCTTCAGGGCACTGCCGATTGGAAACTTTCTTTTGGTGGTGATGAGCGGAAGTTGGTTGGGTATACCGACGCTGATATGGCTGGAGATGTAGACACGAGACGATCGACTTCGGACTATGTGATAATGTTTGCTGGAGGAGCGGTATCGTGGCAGTCGCGATTACAGAAGTGTGTTGCCTTATCGACGACAGAGGCAGAGTACATTGCGGCGACGGAGGCTTGCAAGGAGTTGCTGTGAATGAAAAAGCTGTTGCAGGAAATGGGACTGAAGTAAGAACAGTATACTTTGCTTTGCGACAGTCAGAGTGCTATTCGCCTCGTAAAGAACCAGACATTTCATAGTCGGTCCAAGCACATCGAGACTCGGTATCATTGGATACGGGATGTGGTTGAGAAGAAGGACGCGATGCTTGAGAAGGTTCATACTGATGACAATGGAGTGGACATGCTCACGAAGGTTCTACCGAGGGGGAAGTTTGAGTACTGCAGACGGATCGTCGGGATGACGAGTTCCTCCACCTAGTTATGAAGGGGGAGATTTGTTGGAGTGAGTGGAGTTTCCAACCTATGTGGAGAAGACCCCGGAGTGCGACGAGCACCGTCTGTGTGTCAGAGAAGTTCGGGGAGGTGACGAGGCCAGTCGGTGGTGACAGAGTACTCGGGGGCTGACAAGAGGAGCTGCTGGAAGGAGGGGCCGAACTCTGCCCCAGGACAGAGTTCTGGCCGAACTCTGTCCCCTGGTTCCAGAAGTTTGCTGGTTGCCAAACACAGAGTTCTGGCCGAACTCTGTGTCGTCGGGGCTGAAGTGTTTTTCATGGTGATTGATCACCGTTGGATCGTATCCTACGGTCCAGGTTTTGTTGCAGGATTAGGGTGTTTTAATATGGTGTTTCCTAACCCTAATCTCATACGTAACACACACAAGAGAGAGAAAAGAGGCAAGAGTGTCATTGCAACTTTGGGAGAGAAGAAGGAGGATTGAATGCCGTTTTCGAAGGAGGATCGTGTTCGGGTAATCTCTACTCATCGTCTTTGTTCTTCGTAGCCTTGTAATCATTATTCTTGCTTCTAAGTGTTGTGGGGATTCGATTTGGATCGGAAGAAGTTTGTAGATGGTGTACTCCTTTATTTTATTAGTGAAGGCTTCTCAGGATTGGACTCCGATCGTCCCGTGATTTTTTCCCGCAAGGATTTTCTACGTCAAAAAATTATCTGTGTCTGCGTGGTTTGTTTTGGTATTTTGGTTCGTGCGTTGTATTGCTCGGTTCTCTCGCAGATATTCTCTACTTTGAAAAAAGTTTCCACATTTCTTTTCCAACAGAATTAAGGAAGCTTAAGTCTAGGACAATGGTATCCAACTTTTCTTTTCTCAGATCAGCAGTAGTATGCTATGGCAGCCAAGTATCTTCATCAGATATATTATCATATATAGCGACCTTTCTCTCACTCTCAGTAGCTATTGTCGGCAAGTAAGGAATAAATGACAGCTAGCTGATTAATTAGAAATATAGATAAATTTATAGCTCTATCAAAACTGAATCTCAATGTATATATATGATCTGGGAATTGGGATTGATGGCTATTATTAATTTTGGAGATTCAATTATAGAGCTTATAGTACTTTTGTGAATTCAATTTAGATAGCCAAGCTTGATCCTTATATTCCAACCATTTCCATCTCCATCTCCAGAAGACAATCGAAGCATCTCCATATTCTCTAAGTTTGTGATTTGCAGGTACGTAAGCCCCAACATACAAACTCAGACCAATTAAAAGAAAAAATTCATCTCATGCTAATATGTTGTTACGTTTATTTTTATGTTTTTTAATAACTTTTATAAGTTTAATTAACTCGGATCGATATAACCCTGGCGTTTATTAAAGTTTTCTTTTCTTACTTGCACCTTCTACGTACTTCTTAATTATGTTCGAGAGGTGTCAACTATTTTCAACTTCTTTTTTCGCTGATACACAACACACGATACAAATACTTTATATCTCATAGATCACAACTGTAGAGCGGTCTTATTTCATTCAGAATGAACAAAAATCGTAGACTTGCATGTCAATCACGTGTTCCACAAATAATCAATTATGTGTAATGATCATATCAAATTGTAAACAAAGTGACTTGCCATTGGCACTCCATCATTTATATTTTTAATTAAAATAGAGACAATTTTGATAAATAAAATATAGACTATACATTAACTTCATCATATACTATTTATTATTTATATTATTTTATAATTCCAACACATGATTGTGTGTCTTTATTTAAATATTTTATTTGCTAATCTATGTTTAGAATTTAATCTAATCTAAATTATATTTCAATTTCAATTAAATCAATAATATTAATCCAATGAGAAACATCTTAATATTAGCCGTCTAATATACTCTCTATTTTTTTTTTATCTTCATTGTTCTTCTTCTTCTTCTTTTATATTTTGGCAAAAATATTTTTCTGTTTTATTATATAGATTTATATGTATTCTAACACCGCGGTGTCATGAAAGAATTTAACACATGTTTGCTATAGTTTTTATGTATTTCTTGAAAATTATATTTCTTTCTTGCCAATAAACTCAAAATAGTATAAACAAACAAAAATAAATATATAAAAGTAGTAAGTTGCAAAGTATAGCATGCCAACGAATTATGAGTTCGAAGACTTTTCAATATAGACGTGACATGTGAATTTTACTAACATTATAATCATAATTATTTTTCTCTTTAGCTTTCTTGAAAAAGTTAAGAAATAAGATGCATATAATCCAACGACTTTTTATGGCCGAGTTTTACAAATCAAAAATTATGGATCTTTTTAGGATTTTTGACAAATTAAATACTTCAGCTATAGACTTTTATTTTATTTAGTTTTTGAGATGCTCGGCGCTACGTACGAGATTTTATACACGTTATTTTATTTAGCTTTTAAGATGTTCGACGTTACGTACAAAACTTTATACACGACACATTGCATGTCTTTGGGGCCCACTAGGCTCCCACCACTTTTATAAATGGAAGAAATAATGCGTACCCGTAGCTTGATCGATTGAAGATACGTACGGGACTTTATACACGATACATTGCATATCTTTTGGGCCCATTAGGCTCCCACCACTTTTATAAATGGAAGAAATTAATAATACGTACTCATAGCTTGATCAACCGATCTTCAGTCACCCAGCTATGATCTTATGCCTCTTCCAGGTAACCACAATGGTCACTCGAGTTCGACAACTTTAAACTTTTATGAAAGCTGTTAATGTCTGCCGAACTGGGGGGCTGCATGCGGCGGACCGTGTTGACGTAGCACTTTTCAATTGGCTCTAACCACCTCATGTTAGCACCGGCTCCACCCCCACCGATGGGGCTGCCACGTCAGCGCAATCTGGTGCCCCTCCCTCGATTCAACAAGCAGATTGATCAAAAAAGTTTAATTAGACACGTATAAGTCTGACATAAGACCTAATTATTTAAAAAAAGAATCCAAATAATTAGAACATGTTTCAATATTAAAATGAATAAGACCCATGAACACGCGTAACTCGGAGAAGAATTTCTCTTTCCCTAGAGAAGAAGAAGTTACTGGAATTGAAGTTCAGTAGGAATTCGTGAGCGGTGAACTTGCTGGGATCGGAGGTATCGCCGCCGCTCGTTGAACCAGCGATCGCCGTCGGGTGCGGTCTAGATTCTTCCATTTTTTCTTCTTCGTATCTACTTGTGTCGCGGTCTCGTCACCGCTCGGCCGGGGGTGGAACACGTGACCGCCGACTGATTTCTGGGAAAGGTCACATCCGCTGTTGGTATATTATGTGTAGTCCTGAAAATAGGGTAAAGTGCAAAAAACCCCTCGTTAAATATGTTACTTTTGCACTAAAAGATTTCATGCTCTTAAAATTTCCAAAAGTTTGAAATATGCTCATTTTGCCCCCAAGTGACAATTTTACCCCTCCCTCCCCCCTCCTTCTTCGGTTGTGTTCGCCGGCGGCGACGGAGGCGGAGGGGGGGTCGGGTGGGGGGAGGGGGGGGGGGGGGGGTCGCTCGCCGGCGAGGGAGTCGGGGGTCGGGGCCGACGAGGGAGCGGGGGGGTCGGGTCCGGTGAAGGAGGAGGCGAGGGTCGGGGCGGCTGGGGGATCGCTGGCGGCGGGGGGGAGGGGGGGTGGGGGGGGGGGATCGCCGGCGATGGGAGGGGGGGTCGGGGGGGCTGGGGGATCGCCAGCGACGGGGGGTGCGAGGGGGTCGGGAGGGGTGGGGGCGGGGGGATCGCCGGCGATGGGAGGGGGGGTCGGGGGGGCTGGGGGATCGCCGGCGGCGGAGGGGGGGGGGGGGGCGAGGGGGTCGGGGGGGTCGGGGGTGTAGTGCCCCGTCCCGCTCAGTCAATCGGAGGAATCGAAACGTCGACGGCGTTCGGCTTGGCCTTACAACGGCGACTCGAAGACATCGCTCAGGTGGGGTAGTTTCGGTGAACTTGCCTCATCTTTGCCTTCACATAATAATACGTATGTTTTCAACTTGCACAAGTAGGCTTAATAATAAAAGAGATGACTCCACATAGCTAAAGGGAATAATCCCGACGGGTTGAAATGAGTTAGAACATGGAAAAAGATCCAACGGTCGGCTTAGAGTTGGTGCACGGTGTGCTTTGAAAATGACACTCGGCCCTTCGTCCTGTGGCTTGGGAGAAGGAATGTTGGTCTTCGGTGCAAAAGCTAAGAGTTAGTCTAAGTCATAGGCGTCGCCCACATAAACGCTTGATAAATCGTGCACGGTCCCATTGAGCAAGGCTTGGCATAGCCTTTGCTCGTCCCTCGGGTTAAGTCGTAGGCTTGAATAAGTTAGGCAAAGTTATGCCGGTCGACCTAAGTCGTTCCAAGTGCTGTCCCGCCCATTCTGCGGTTGTCAAGTTAAGTAGTCCTGCGATCTCAAGGCCCGTCGACTTGGGCAGGAGTATCACGTAGAGCACGATTGGCTTAAGGCACGATGCACGGGCTTAGTGTCTAAGGCAAGGACTATGATTCAAGGTGAGTTTTAAGGAAGGGATATCAAATAGGCATTTATGAGTTGAACCAAATGATAGGGTCTCAAGGAAAGAATGCTCGCGACCGTGGGTCGTCGAGGGGTCTCAAGGAAAGGAATGCTCGCGACCGTGGGTCGTCGAGGGGTCTCAAGGATGGAAGTCTTGGTTTTAGTAAAGGAATGACTGTGTGAGACGTCAGTTTGCATCGAGTCTTGCATGGTCATTTGACAACTTGTCGACAAGGGCGATGAACCCTCGAGCGGTAACCCCTGGGCCATGGGGGCCGACTCGGCCTAGGAGGGAACAGGGTATAGTCGTGCGTAAGGTTTTGGCACAGGTTAAGCGGGGACTTGCGACGGGGCTAGCTACTTGCGTCGAAAGGATCCCGATTAACAAAACTATACGTCAAGGTACAGCTTGTGATGCTGGTGGCCAAGTTCATATAGATGTCGGCAAATAGCGGCTAACCGCGGGTATGCCTTTGGATTGAGTTGAGTTGAAGGTGTGGATAGTTAGAACACAAAGTTCGGGCCTTAGATTGGAATTCAACATAAGCGTCGTGCTTCGGCACGAGAGGTGGCGTCAAGTCTTGAGTTGTCGACATATAAGTTCCTTAAGTTGGTTGAGTTGTTTGAGTTAAGTCGGGAAACCGCCGCAAGGCAAAAGTGGGTCGACATAAGTTCAGAAGTCTTGATTGGGTCAGTTGGTGGTCAAATAGCAAGGGCCGCTAGGCGGCGAGGGCCGCAAGGCGGCGATATGGTTAAGTCTTACTGAATAACGAGGCACAGCCTCAGTAAGGGTTTGAAGCATGGTCACACAGGGATGGGATCTCATCGCGTAGTTGCGTCTCTGATTTAAGCCGTAAGGCAAACACGACTCGATAGGTTAACGTTGTTGGCACGAGAAGGGTCTTGAGGCAAGGTATGAGTTAACGTCGACATTGTTGTGCAAGCACGGGATGGTCTAAAGACACAAAATAGGCAAGGCGTCGGTCCTAAAATTGATCCTAAGACAAGAATAGAAAGACAATCATAAAGGGGACTAAGATGCACAAAAGTAAAGTAAACGTGCGGGTTTTGTATGGGTGGGCGAGGAGCTCATTCCACCAGTACAGTGGTACTGACACCCACATAGTTTTCATGTGCAGGCACAGGTAGAAGCTCGTGGCGCGGAGCTCGCTTGGATGCGTCGAGGCACGAAGTTCCTTGGCGACTCGAAGCGTGCGGCCGCATGGAGAAAAGACTTATACGGGACATAATGTATGGACGTCGCCTTTCGAAGCTTCCGCTGGATCGAGCATTTGTATTGAGAGATGAGAGAGAGCAGAGTGAACTTGTAAATGTGAGGAGAGTGAGCTTGAGTGATTGTAATTTGGCCTTGCGCCCACAAATGTAACCTTGTATTCAGTATCAATAAAAGAGTTTCCTTTGAATGACTTGTGTTCATGTGTTTGCTTCAAATTCCGCTGCTATTATTCAATGTCTCTGCTCGGGACTTCTGTGCGACGACCCCGTCGCAGCCGCTGAAATCGGCCGTTATGGAACCCGCCTTGCACGAGCGCAATCTAGGCTCGTGCGGCATCACGCCTTAGCGAGGACGATCGCTCCTACGGGAGCGGGGCGTGACATAATGGTATCAGAGCACGGCTTTACATCCTTGGACTATCGATTGAATTCTTTAACTCGTTGTTTCCGCAAACTCTGGATTGTGCTTCCGCAAGTTGATATCGTTGGTGCGCTCTCTCTCAAATGTCCTACGGGATGTCCATACAATAAGTCTATCTATTTTGCAAAACATAGGTGAACAGTTTTCAACAAAACAAAAAGAATGGTTCGCGTAAGCACGGTTGGCTATGTCGGGCTGGGCATATACACCAAGGATTGTGTCGACCTTAGCAAAGTCGAGTGCGGGATTCGTAACGTTTCGAACTAGATTGGGTTGGACTTGGTTGAGTAAGTGGGATGACTGTCGATAGGGGTGCTATCGAGCGACGATATCGTCGGTGCGATATTGATGGTCGTGCTTGGAAATTTAGGAATGGTTCGAACGGGATTCGAAAAGTTGATTTTGATTCAAAGGATAGTTTTGAGGATTTGTTGAATGACTTCATTCCTGAGTGGTGTATGCGATAGGCTCAGGAATGTCGATCAATCAATTGAGGATTCGGGGTGTCGGTGAGTCTATCAGCAAGCGTCGCACACATGCAAAGCCTTAGATCGGGTGCGATTGAATGTGTCGTGGTCTGGAAGTTTGATAAGTGGATTCGAACAACTTAGAAATTGACGCGCACGGAACGTGCACGAGATTGAGGATTATGCGAAGTATGAAACGCAAGAATGATTGAGTAGGTGAAATCGAATTGAGGAAAAGTTAGGGTGTACAAATGGATGACTTGATCGAGAAAATTGATACGGATCGTATAGAAAAAGTTAGCACGATGAGACGATAACGTGCATGAAAAGTTTGGGTTTTGAAGTTACACAATGACTCTAAGGATTGGATTGAATGTTGCTCGATGATTTGAGTTAGCAAGGAATGATACGAATTGAGGAAATACGTTGGTCGATGACCTAAGATGGACGGATGAACGATGTGCGAGTTTGGTTCGAGGAAATGGATGTTGTGAATGAATCGAGGGATAATGATCGAACTTGAATTTGAATGTCGAGGAAAGTATCCAGTCGGACGATGGCACCATTCGCACGACTCAGAATTGGTTGCAAAGGAAGATCGTCAGGTTACGCATGTCGTCGATGGTATTGAGGCGTATCAAAGATCGATATGCGATAACTCGGGGGTACTCTAACTCGGCGAAAGACGATCGTGCAAGTGCTATTGTTCGATTGGATGCTATGCTTTGGATTTTGATTGAGATGAATGTTGGATGGAAGTGATCGTGTCTTGATGGTTACGTAGATAGCCACAACGTCGACGATCTTGTCTTGCGCAAGTGCAACCCCAGCCTCGCACATGCGTTGCATCGAATTTGGGGCGATCGTTCCGCGTGAGCGCTGACATGGTGATTCATGTCACGGGAATGATCGAACTCAGAAAATTAGGATGCGACAACTTTGATTGTCCCGACTGGTTGGCTTGATGCGAAGGTGAACTCGAGGATTTGTAGGACTTGCGACTGATGAATGAAAGAAACTTGAGGATTGAGTAGGTCCAATCCGCGCATCGAGAATGAACTAGTCTAGACGCAAAACAAGAGTTACGTCCTGATGAGGATGATTATCCTGCGGGAGCGTGCATGGTGATTCATGCCCACTGTGGAAAATCTGACTCGCGTGAGATCGGGGCGCAACGTATTGTTAAGTCAGATGACCTTGTGATCGATTTCGTGGATTGGGATAAATGACTTGGGAGTATGAAATGTGAATTATGGTTTAGCGATGTGTTGTGTGTCGTAGCGTGCTTGAATTGAGAAGGATTGATAGGTGGATTATACCGAACGTGTTTGAAGGGATAGACTATACGAAATGGCTTGATGAAAGAGCAATGTGTTCATGTCGAGTATTGGTTGAACGTGAGTTGTTGTAGGATGGCTTTGCTGAATGACTCGGACCCCGTGCGACAAAATATTGGGATATGTGTAGGCGATCTATGCTCGATGTTTAAAAATCGGAGTGATGCGAGCTTGGGTAGAAAACCCCGTACTATTAACTTGGTTTGACCTTAGGATGGGGTCAGTGTTGATATCGTTGTTTGGGAACTATGATTCCAATACTGACGGAAAGACATAGCCTAGCAGTTAGGCAGACGTTCCGGTACGGAGTGATAGGAATGGTGAAGGTACCACTCATGAGGCTCGGTTGACATGCATGTATATCAAGGACGCTTGAATGCGTGCACGATCCGACTCGAGTGGTGATGGCGGGATTCGCTATCACGAGGCTTGGTTGAAATGCATGTATTTTGGGGACGCCTAAGATATGTGCACGATCCATACTAAGCGATACGTTGAATTCAAGTGAGACTTGAGGAATGGAAAAGTGTCGAGGATGTTGAACTTATTTTGAAGAATAGATTGTGGGTAGCACGAGCGTGGCTCGGATTTGAGGGGACGCATAGGAGGAGTGTATGCGAGAGCTCCTGAATGTTGAGTAAGGTGATAAGTCAATAAGTAAGTACTCAGTAAGTCTCGAGGACGAGACTTGTTCTGAGTGGTGTATGTTGTAGTGCCCCGTCCCGCTCAGTCAATCGGAGGAATCGAAACGTCGACGGCGTTCGGCTTGGCCTTACAACGGCGACTCGAAGACATCGCTCAGGTGGGGTAGTTTCGGTGAACTTGCCTCATCTTTGCCTTCACATAATAATACGTATGTTTTCAACTTGCACAAGTAGGCTTAATAATAAAAGAGATGACTCCACATAGCTAAAGGGAATAATCCCGACGGGTTGAAATGAGTTAGAACATGGAAAAAGATCCAACGGTCGGCTTAGAGTTGGTGCACGGTGTGCTTTGAAAATGACACTCGGCCCTTCGTCCTGTGGCTTGGGAGAAGGAATGTTGGTCTTCGGTGCAAAAGCTAAGAGTTAGTCTAAGTCATAGGCGTCGCCCACATAAACGCTTGATAAAGCGTGCACGGTCCCATTGAGCAAGGCTTGGCATAGCCTTTGCTCGTCCCTCGGGTTAAGTCGTAGGCTTGAATAAGTTAGGCAAAGTTATGCCGGTCGACCTAAGTCGTTCCAAGTGCTGTCCCGCCCATTCTGCGGTTGTCAAGTTAAGTAGTCCTGCGATCTCAAGGCCCGTCGACTTGGGCAGGAGTATCACGTAGAGCACGATTGGCTTAAGGCACGATGCACGGGCTTAGTGTCTAAGGCAAGGACTATGATTCAAGGTGAGTTTTAAGAAAGGGATATCAAATAGGCATTTATGAGTTGAACCAAATGATAGGGTCTCAAGGAAAGAATGCTCGCGACCGTGGGTCGTCGAGGGGTCTCAAGGAAAGGAATGCTCGCGACCGTGGGTCGTCGAGGGGTCTCAAGGATGGAAGTCTTGGTTTTAGTAAAGGAATGACTGTGTGAGACGTCAGTTTGCATCGAGTCTTGCATGGTCATTTGACAACTTGTCGACAAGGGCGATGAACCCTCGAGCGGTAACCCCTGGGCCATGGGGGCCGACTCGGCCTAGGAGGGAACAGGGTATAGTCGTGCGTAAGGTTTTGGCACAGGTTAAGCGGGGACTTGCGACGGGGCTAGCTACTTGCGTCGAAAGGATCCCGATTAACAAAACTATACGTCAAGGTACAGCTTGTGATGCTGGTGGCCAAGTTCATATAGATGTCGGCAAATAGCGGCTAACCGCGGGTATGCCTTTGGATTGAGTTGAGTTGAAGGTGTGGATAGTTAGAACACAAAGTTCGGGCCTTAGATTGGAATTCAACATAAGCGTCGTGCTTCGGCACGAGAGGTGGCGTCAAGTCTTGAGTTGTCGACATATAAGTTCCTTAAGTTGGTTGAGTTGTTTGAGTTAAGTCGGGAAACCGCCGCAAGGCAAAAGTGGGTCGACATAAGTTCAGAAGTCTTGATTGGGTCAGTTGGTGGTCAAATAGCAAGGGCCGCTAGGCGGCGAGGGCCGCAAGGCGGCGATATGGTTAAGTCTTACTGAATAACGAGGCACAGCCTCAGTAAGGGTTTGAAGCATGGTCACACAGGGATGGGATCTCATCGCGTAGTTGCGTCTCTGATTTAAGCCGTAAGGCAAACACGACTCGATAGGTTAACGTTGTTGGCACGAGAAGGGTCTTGAGGCAAGGTATGAGTTAACGTCGACATTGTTGTGCAAGCACGGGATGGTCTAAAGACACAAAATAGGCAAGGCGTCGGTCCTAAAATTGATCCTAAGACAAGAATAGAAAGACAATCATAAAGGGGACTAAGATGCACAAAAGTAAAGTAAACGTGCGGGTTTTGTATGGGTGGGCGAGGAGCTCATTCCACCAGTACAGTGGTACTGACACCCACATAGTTTTCATGTGCAGGCACAGGTAGAAGCTCGTGGCGCGGAGCTCGCTTGGATGCGTCGAGGCACGAAGTTCCTTGGCGACTCGAAGCGTGCGGCCGCATGGAGAAAAGACTTATACGGGACATAATGTATGGACGTCGCCTTTCGAAGCTTCCGCTGGATCGAGCATTTGTATTGAGAGATGAGAGAGAGCAGAGTGAACTTGTAAATGTGAGGAGAGTGAGCTTGAGTGATTGTAATTTGGCCTTGCGCCCACAAATGTAACCTTGTATTCAGTATCAATAAAAGAGTTTCCTTTGAATGACTTGTGTTCATGTGTTTGCTTCAAATTCCGCTGCTATTATTCAATGTCTCTGCTCGGGACTTCTGTGCGACGACCCCGTCGCAGCCGCTGAAATCGGCCGTTATGGAACCCGCCTTGCACGAGCGCAATCTAGGCTCGTGCGGCATCACGCCTTAGCGAGGACGATCGCTCCTACGGGAGCGGGGCGTGACAGGGGGGGGGGGGCCCGGGGGGGGTCGCCTGCGTTAGGAGGGGGGGGCTCGCCGGCGCCGGCGCCGCCAGAGGGTGGGGAGGGGTATTTTTGGTATAAATTTTTTAAAATTTGGCTGGAGGAGCCTAATCGAGCGGATATATAATCTAAGGAGGGATAAACTGAACAAAAAATTCTAAAAGGTCTTTTAGTGCAAAAGTAACATATTTAACGAGGAGTTTTTTGCACTTTACCCCCTGAAAATATTATGTCTCACTTGGAAATCAACGTCTATCACAATCTTTAATAATGTTGCCCCTATGGAAGCATTAAAACTAGTTTCATTTTTTTTTTGTGAGTGTTCTTTCTCCAAGCTGGACCATGGCCACATAACTACATAAGCCATCTAGCCTCCCGAGAGAGGATTTGAACCAAAGACCTTCGACGGCCCCCCGCACTACCACTAGACTAGTGCCTTAGAAACAAAATAATAATATTTAAAAAAAATACTATATTCATTTTTTAATAAGCTTATTAGTTTGTTAACCTTATCGTGTGTTCCACTTTGAGTCCATTAATTTTGGGATATTTTGTAAAACCTCCCCTAAATAATGGGCTAATTTGCGAAATACCCCCTAAAGATCTCGAATTGGTAAAACCTCCTTTCCGTCAAGACGGTGTTTAATTTTGGGTGACGTGGCAATTGTTGCATACGTGGCCACAACTCTGTTTTCCAAATTTTATGAAATTTCCAAATTATCCTTCCTCCATCCCCCTTCCCCTTCTTCCTCCTGGAGCCACGTCCCCTTCGAGCACCCGGCCACGTTCGACACGCTCGCGATGGAGCCCCGCCGGAGCAGCCCACGCCGACCCAGCGCGAGGAGCAGGCGTCGGGGCCGGTCCAGTTGGAGGCCAGGTTGCCGTGGGCGTCGACGAGGGCGCGGAAGGCGGAGAGGGAGTCGGTGTCGCTGGTGGACGAGGAAAGTAGTGCCGTGTTCGACAACAACAAGAAGAAGAATGTGTGTGAGAGTTTAAGTTTCAAAATAAAAAATGTCCAACAGCTTTGAGCTTGGCTGGGCTGACTTTGGTTGTCTTTTTCGCTTGCTGCTTAATTTGTGTTTTCTCCTTACTGTAAATAGAATAATTTGTGTTTCCTCCTTACTGTAATTAGAATAATTTGTGTTTCCTCCTTTAATGGCAGAAATTGCCTCCTTCTCTAGAGATGAAGAAACACCCCCATGTTTGTAGGAAACTGATCTTTGGTAGACAAGTTGTACGCTGGAAGAGGATCAAGTGAAAGATGAGGAAGATGATCGGTATAAATAGGTTAGAGGAAAAGTAAGAGAGGAAGAAGATGACCGTTAGAGAGAGAGAGAGGAGAGAGAGAGGGGGAAAAGCCACGTACGCAGGGGTATTTTCGTCTGACTGGGAAAAGCCACACACGGATAGCCACGTCATCCAAAATTAAACACCGTCTTGACGGAAAGGAGGTTTTACCAATTCGAGATCTTTAGGGGGTATTTCGCAAATTAGCCCATTATTTAGGGGAGGTTTTACAAAATATCCCATTAATTTTTGTTCAGTTCGGCTAAAAAAACTCAAAAGAGAAACTAAAAAGAATGTAATGCAATGATTATTCTTTAAAAATTTAAGAATTTATGAGTTCCTCTTGGATTTTTTTTTCGATGTTTTTTTTTTTCAAAACTAGTCCATTTACTAACTATGATGTCAAAATTTGGAAAAAAAAAAAAAAAAAAACTATGATCTCAACCGTCAATTTCTTATTCTGAGGGGCCTAGAATTGGCGCCCATCCCTTCCTCCAGCAAAATTCCACTCCCTCGAAGTTACATCCTGCCTTCGTCCCCCAAAAATCTTCCATACATACCGAAATAGTAATTGATAAAAATTGGAAAGAGCACCAAAAATAGCAAATTGCGCGGGAAATTAATTCCTCAGAAATTAGCCCACCTATAAAACGCTAAACCTAGATAACTGCACTGTCTTCTTCTTCCTCCACCAATTTCTCTGTTTTTTTTTCTTTTGCTTTTCTTTTGGGAGTTGATTTTGCTTAATTTCTTGCTCTGTTCTTGTAGAGCTTTCATCTCTCCTGCGACGGCGAATGGACGACGGACCGCTGACGCCGTCGCCGAGCCGGTACCGCCGGCACCGGGACATCGAGTCCGCAGGCAGCGGGAGCTTTGACGAGATCTGCTTGTCCGACGACAGGTTCGATATCCCCCCGAAGAACGCGCCGATCGAGCGCTTGCGCCGCTGGAGAGTAAGTAACTTGATCATGCAGAGTTGCTTTATCAATTCGATTATAAACATAGTACTAGTTCTCTGTTTGTGTAAATTTTCATTTAGAATTGTAGTTTAGGTTGCTTTGATCATTAAAGTTGAATAAGTTCATGGTAGAAATTCAATTTACTTTGATTTTAAAAGCACATTTTGAGTGATTAGGTTATTTGATCTTAAATTTAGATTATAATGTAAATTTCATGGTAGAAATTCTAGTTACTTTGAGTGTAAGCACATTTTTGATTTTTCAGCGATGAGGTTAATTTGATCTTAAATTTTGATTACAATGTATTTTTCGTGGTAGAAATTCAACTTATTATTTTTATTTTGAAACATATTTTTGGTGATTAGTTTGCTTAATGTTAGTAATTTTTACAGCAAGCAGTGCTAGTGCTAAATGCTTCGCGTAGGTTTAGATACACATTGGACTTGAAGAAGGAGGAACAAAAGGAACAGGTTAGGAGGAAGATTCGAGCGCACACACAAGTCATAAGGGTACCTACTTTAGTTTACTCTTGCATTTGTATTTGTTTTCTTGTTCGCCTGATAATTATTTGTTATGTTTTCTTTTGGCTAATTTTGTTGCTGGATTTATCAGGCTGCACTTCTCTTTAAGGAGGCTGGGGAGAAGTTAACGACAGGTACTTCAACGTCTCTCATATATATATATATATATATATATCTATATATATATATATATATATATATATATATATATTTGGAAGAAGAGTAAATTTTATTCCAAAACAATGCAATAATCGTACAACATACAACCAAAGTGGGACTCCCACTCATCAAATTCCCATAACATTTACATCAAATTCGATGTTATGAAGCATGCCCACCAGAGGTGTGACCAGTCTCTCAAATATCCGACGGTTTCGTTCCCGCCAGACATGCCAAACTGAAGCAGCCAGACGAACTCTGGCGGTCCGGAACCAGTCCTCTCCTCGACCTCTACTATCCTGGATCACCGTGATGATGTCCCCTATACCCTTCCCGGAGTCGCATCCTCCCAACACTCTACTCTGCTCCTTCCAGATCTGCCAAGCATATATATATATATATATATATATATATATATATATATATATTGATATTTTTAGGCTATATATTAATTGTTGTGCATTGTCTGTGTTCTTTGCTTTTGGTTATAAAAACTTTGTTATCGATATTGTTGTCCTCTTGGCTTTTCTTTATGTGTGTCATATCCTTTGCACTAGTAGGAACTTCTGAAGCACCACTGCTTACTACTACCGGTTACGGAATTGGAGATGAGCAGCTTACTTCAATGACCAGGAATCATGATTTATCCGCTCTACAAGAATACGGGGGAGTAAGTTTCTTCAACATTATGAGATGTTGTAAATAATTCTATTCTTTGGTAAAAAAAATTATAATTCTGTGTATAATATTTTTCAGGTTAAAGGCATATCAAATTTGCTGAAGACCAACTTAGATAGGGGAATTGCCGGGGATGATACGGATATAGTACGTAGAAGAAATGCATTTGGTGCCAACACTTATCCTCGGAAGAAAGGAAGAAGTTTTTGGGTATATATATATATTCACTCTTAAGTGTATTCAATTTTGCTTTCATAGTTTCCAATTTTCTGCTTTTATTGCTTCACAATTTATGGTAATATATTATTTCATTTATTTTTAGGTTTACTTATGGGAAGCTTGGAAAGATATAACCCTCATCATCCTGATAATTGCTGCTGCTGTATCTCTAGTATTGGGGATAGCGACCGAGGTGAGCTTTGTGTGGAAAATAGAAACTCTTTCCATCTTTTGATTTGAATCTCCCTGTTTCAATTTATAGCTTCCTTATTTTAATAAGTAGAATCGAAACTCTTTCCATGTTTTACCGACTTTTATAAACTGATATATTGTTGAAGCTATGTTAGTTCCCTGATCACATGGTTGTGGCCCTTCAATTAACTAGTCTAATTTTTTTTTTTTTTATCTATATTACTTAGGGTATTAAAGAAGGATGGTACGATGGTGGGAGTATTGCCTTTGCTGTTCTTCTTGTTATATTTGTTACAGGTATGTTTTTAATCATGTGATGTAGGGTACTTTGTCTTTGAGCTAGAGGCTTTGTTGTTGTTGTTGTACATTTGTAGGATACTTTATCTTGATAATGTTCAGCCGTTTCCATGTTACATATATATTCTGTAATTCTGAAGTAAGTAGAATCGGAACTCTTTCCATCTTTTGATTTGAATAGCGACCGAGGCGAGCTTTATGTGGAAAATAGAAACTCTTTCCATCTTCTGATTTGTATCTCCATGTTTCAATTTATAGCTTCCTTATTTTTCATAAGTAGAATCGAAACTCTTTCCATGTCTGTGTTAGTTTGTATCACTTGCTCTGACATATATGTAGAAAATAATAGTTTGTGTAATTTTATTGATGGACTACTTCACTACTTATAGGGAGTCTAGCTCCTCTACATACTACAAATTCCGATGTGGGACTAAAAGTCCCTTATTGATTCTCAACACTCCCCCTCAAGATGGACGATAGATATTGATCATCCCCATCTTGTTACATAGCTTCGACAGACTTAATGAACTAAGACCCTTAGTCAGACAGTCTGCCACTTGTTCTTCTGAGCGGACATGGCCAATCTTCAGTATCCCTTGCTCCAGCTTCTCCTTGATAAAGAATCGATCGATTTCGATGTGCTTCATTCTGTCGTGCTGAACCGGATTATTCGCTATACTTATTGCGGCTTGACTATCGCTCAGAAGATACAACGGTGTCCCCTTATCCAACTTCAACTCTGTCAGCAGTGCTTTCATCCATAGTAGTTCTGACACCCCTAAAGCCATTGCTCTGTATTTTGCTTCAGCTGCCGACCGTGCTACCACTGACTGTTTCTTGCTTCTCCATGAAACCAGGTTTCCTCCTACAAAAATACAGTACCCCGTGGTAGACCTTCTGTCGTCTATGCAGCTTGCCCAGTCTGCATCACAGTATCCCTCAATATCTGTGCATCCATTCTTCTTGAACCACAGTCCTTTTCCCGGCGTCCCTTTCAGATATCTTAGGATCTGAAATACTGCATCCATATGACCCGTTCTTGGATCATGCATATAGCGGCTTACAACGCTTACTGCAAATGAGATATCAGGGCGAGTATGCCCTAGATAAATCAGTCTGCCTACTAGCCTTTGATACCTTTCGCGATCAACAGGCTCTCCTGCTTCTGCTCCCATCTTGCACTTCTGGTCAATTGGAGTGACTGCTGCTCGGCATCCCAGCATCCCTGTCTCCTTCAGTAGATCTAGTACATATTTCCTTTGTGAGAGAACAATTCCTTGTTCACCATCACACACCTCGATACCTAAAAAGTATCTCATCTGTCCTAAGTCCTTCACCTCAAACTCCTTAGCGAGTTTCGACTTCAGCTTAGTGATCTCATCAGCATCATCACCTGTGATCACTATATCATCCACATATACAGCAAGTATAGTTATGTGGCCTCTTGCATGCTGGAGGAAGACCGTGTGATCTGCATTTGTCTGATGGTACCCCATGCCAGTGACAGCCTTTCTGAATCTGTCAAACCAGGCTCGAGGAGATTGCTTCAGCCCGTACAGCGACTTCTTCAGTTTGCACACTTTTTCATGTGACGTTCCTTCACCTGAATCTGACACAGAGTAGCACCCCGGAGGAGTCTCCATGTATACTTCTTCTTGTAGGTCTCCATGAAGAAATGCGTTCTTTACGTCTAACTGGTGTAGCTTCCACCCATAGTTTGCTGCAATGGAGACCAGCGTTCTTACGGTACTCATCTTCGCTACTGGGGCAAAAGTCTCATCATAGTCGATACCATATGTCTGGGTATAGCCTTTTGCAACCAGTCTCGCCTTGTATCGTTCAACTTTTCCTTCTGGTGTCTCCTTCACTGTGTAAACCCATTTGCATCCCACAGCTTTCTTCCCTTCAGGTAATGGCACCAGCTCCCATGTCTTATTTTTCTCTAGTGTCCCAAGTTCTTCCATCATTGCAGCTTTTCATCTTGGGTCCTTCTTTGCTTCCTGCCAATTCTTAGGTAAAGAAGTGGAGTCTAACGAAGTGAGGAAGGCTTGATAAGTCGGAGAGATATTAGAATAAGACAAGTAGTTGGCGATATCATGTTCATAATCTCGATAACGAATAGGAGCCTTTCCCGCATTAATGCGAGAAGACCTCCTTAAGGGAGCAATGGGAGGTGGGGAAAGCATACCATCCGAGTCGGAGAGACCCGCTTCCGAATCCGAGTGATCCGATACGGGAGTAACATCTTCAGGAGTTGGGGCAGGAGTAGACGAGGGACTTGGCACATTTGGCACAGGGCACGGCACAGTACTGGACCTCTGCTGTCGTCTTCTGTACACTTGGAGCTCTTTTTCCCTTGTCTGCTTCTCCCCCTGCGTAATATATGTATCGTCTTCTTCATCCTCCGTATCGGTATTACTGATGCTTTCTCCTCTTTCCTTCCAATTTGCAACAACATGACAAGGTACCGATCCGACGACCACGCTTGGACGTATTATCTCCCCCTCACGGCTAACACCCGCTGTGTTAGGTGTGTTTCCAAACGCGGAGCCCTCATCTGAACCATAATATGGTTCCACCTCTCTGAATGTAACGTCCATGCTTACAAACAGCTTCCGTTCCACCGGGCTCCAGCATACATACCCCTTCTGTGTCCCGGTGTACCCAACAAAGATACTTAACCGCTCTAGGATCCAGCTTACCAACTCCAGGTCTGTTATCATGGACAAAGCATACACATCCAAATACTTTCGGAGGAACGGTGTATGCAGTTGTCCCCGTGAGCATTTCCAACGGCGTCTTTCAGTCCAGCAATTGAGAGGGCATCCTATTGATGAGATAAGAGGCTGTCAAGACAGCCTGCCCCCACAAGTATTTAGGCACATTCAAAGCTAGCATCATCGTCCGAGCTACTTCCAGCAGGTGCCTGTTCTTTCGTTCTGCAACACCATTTTGAGCCGGTGTATATGCACAAGAGGTTTGATGCAGTATGCCATGAGAGGATAAATATGCAGCAAACCTCGTATGGGTATATTTCGTCCCATTATCCGACCGGAAACACTTAACACGAGCATTATATTGTGTCTTTACGCGTTGATGAAAGCTCTGAAATGTTTCAAAAACGTCACTTTTATTCTTCAGTAGGTAGACCCACGTTACGCGGGTAGAGCAGTCAATAAAAGTGACAAACCATCTATAACCGTTAACACCGGTTGTAGGACAAGGACCCCACACATCTGAATGAATCATATCAAAAGCAACAGTACATCGATGCCCAGAACTCACATAGGAGCTTCTGGTATGTTTTCCCAACTCACAAGTATCACAAACTAACAACTCTTTATTCGCTTTTTGATATAAGGATGGAAACATGCGACTAATAACAGAAAAGGAAGAATGTCCTACACGCTGATGGTGTAGGAGTAGATCGGCTTCGACACTTCGACTTCGGACTTCTGGTTGTGTGTCTGCAACCAATGATGCCAGTGCTCTGTCCAGACCGTTCCTGTCCAAGTACCATAGACCCTTATGCCATGTGCCAGTGCCTAGTCGTCTCCCCGTTCCCTTCTCCTGAAAGATTACCTTAGGAATATCAAAGGAAACAATACAGTTTAGATCAAGGATAATGGCGCTAATGGATATAAGATTGACAGGAAAGGAAGGAGCATGTAAGACATTAGATAGAGTGATGGAAGGAGTGCAATCAATAGTGCCTTTACCCATAACAGGCCTGGAGGTACCATCAGCAGTCTGAATGCTTTCTGGCGGCGTTAGGTTAGAGTATTCCCGGAACTCACCTCGGGACCCCGTGACATGGCGGGATGCCCCAG
This sequence comes from Iris pallida, assembly GCA_029216955.1. Lineage (NCBI taxonomy): Eukaryota > Viridiplantae > Streptophyta > Magnoliopsida > Asparagales > Iridaceae > Iris > Iris pallida. The sequence continues at coordinate 326,500 of JANAVB010018196.1, read as the reverse complement.
AGTCCATAATCCAGACTGGCTGAGAGACAGATGTAAGAGCACGCGGAGGTATACCGTCACTGGTTTGGGAAAAGTAAGTGCAGTAATCTCCTGAGGTGGGCGGCACCTCAGAATTGACTTGTCGGTCACCAGAACCAATTTTTGAGCCCCGCAGTTTCTCAAGAACTTCTCTCTCAAATGGAGTTATGTCCGCCAGCTGATTGTCCCGGCCTTCATCCGCCAGATTTGCCGTGTTGCCTCCAGAGTAAGTGCCCCTTCCACCAGTGTAGCTGCCTTGACCACCTCGTCGTCCACCCCGACCACGCGAGGAACTCCGTGCTGGTTTTGGACAAAAGCGGATGTAATGCCCTGTGTCACCACAGTTGTGGCAAACGCCTCCCGCAGAAGGAGGCTGGTTGAAAGCAGCAAGAGCAGATGTGGCAACTCCGACTTGCTCCCCCTGGGAGATGCCCCTGGTGGGCATCAGCTGCAACCGTGCTTCTTCTTGTGCCATGGCAGCTATGGCATCCTCTAAGGTCGGCAGCTTCGGTTGCGCAAGAAGTACATTCCTCCGTTGCTCAAATGCAGGGTTGAGCCCCTTCAAAAACTTCATCATCCGTTGCCGCGAGATATAATCCAGAAATTTCTGGAAATATTTTGCGAAGGACGGTTCAACCTGAGCATCCTCCATTCCAAGAGGATCATAATGGTCAAGATCAGACCAGTACTTCTTCAACAAGGCGGCGTACTCAGATATTGTACGATCGTCTTGGACTACCCGCTCGAGTTCATCCTGCAGTTGGAAGACTCGCATTGGGTTACCTGAACCGGAGTACATATCTTTCAATGTTCTCCAGATATCAGCAGCTCCCTCCATTGCTTCAACATTACCCGACACTTGATCGGTTAAAGAGGCTGTCAACCAACCAGCCACGACATTGTTGACAATCTCCCATACAGCAAACTCCTTCGAGGAGTGATAGACCGGGGCCTTGGTGTGGCCATCTACATAGCCAACCAAGCCACGTCCCTTCAGCGTCCGCATCGCCTGCCGCGACCATTTTAAGTAGTTGGTCGTGCCTTCCAGCTTCGTCTCCAGTTTGTCCAACTTTCCCATTCTATACGGTGACGGATCCACATCAGTATGGGTCACGCGTGAGGTTGCCTCCGGTAATCTCTTGGTCAGGAGATCCTCGACCAGGGCCTTCATCTCTTCTGCTGTCAACTTCCCATAGATGGAATCCATGGTTTCTGCAACTGTAATCAGTGAGGTTTTGTTGTTCCCTGAGTCGTCGTCGTTTGCTTCGTCTTCGTCTTAGTCGGCAATCTGCTGTGAATCCTGATCTCAGGTAGCGTCTTCGTCAACTGTATATTCTGACAGTTGAGATAGAGATCAGGGGGGGAAACAACAAACTAGCTTCCTCACTGATATGTTGGAGTGTATGCGACCAACTAGAACCGCGTCATTATGACGTGTTCGGACAGCCCAAACTTAGTTGTGCCTCCTTGCATGGCGAAGTATGCAGCACGCCGCAACAGAAATCCTAGAAGGATTCTGAGTGTACGAAAATCTAAAGAGATTTCGTAACAGAAGCAAGACGAAAATCTAAAGAGATTTCGTATGCGTAGCAGTAGGTCTTCTAAAGAGAAGATACTGAGTCTCGAAGACAACAACAGTAGAGCTTCTAAAAAGAAGGTACTGATTCTCGAAGGCAACTGCAGTAGATCTTCTAAAAAGAAGGTACTGATTTTTTTTTTTTTTTTTTTTGGCGGCTAGGGTTAGGGTTAGGGTTTTGATGGGGCTGTTAGGGCTAGGGTTAGGGTTTCCATGTCGAGAGTGGGAGAGGGAGGTAGGGGGGGGGTACTGCTCCGGGAGGGGGGGGGTCGGGCGGGGGGGGTGGGGTTGCTCCGGGGGGGGGGGGGGGTCGGAGGGGGGGTCGGGAGGGGGGGGGGTTGGGGGGGGGTGGTTGCTGCTCCGGGGGGGGGGGGGGGGTCGGGGGGGCTGCTCCGGGGGGGGGGGGGGGTCGGGAGGGGCTGCTGCTTCGGGGGGGGTGGGGGGTGGGGGAGAGAGTTAAATTTTTTTTTTTTTTTTTTTTTTTTTTTTTGTGGAGAGAGAGAGAGAGAGTTATGGCTCTGATACCATGTAGAAAATAATAGTTTGTGTAATTTTATTGATGGACTACTTCACTACTTATAGGGAGTCTAGCTCCTCTACATACTACAAATTCCGATGTGGGACTAAAAGTCCCTTATTGATTCTCAACAATATATATTCTCCATTCTTATATGGGCATATCGGAAAGTTCTAAAGCCAATTAAATAGCAAATTTGTCTTGGAGTCTACATAATTAAGGATATTGTAAGCATCTCCTAGGGAAATCATGATGCACACGGAGTTGAGATCCAATTAAAGAGTGATTTATAATAAAATAAAAGGCGATACTAGCACAAATTCTGACTTAGTTTTCAGGAGTTACCAATGTGCTTCTGCCTTCTAGTTTAGCAATGCTACCATTGTGGAAGATATATACACGAAGGTCCTTTGATGCTTCCTGCTATTCAATTAGTTATAGTGAGTCTAGTCCTAATTGAGGTATATTTGATATGGTCTTATGATAATCAACCTGCTTTGGCAAAAGTAGAAGTAACTCTGTTCTGTATTTCACCTTGTTTCCTGTTCTCTATTCTCTATTTCTTTTCTATTTTTTGTCAGTCCGAATAATACTTTTTCTGTCCTGGTTGAAAAGTAGAAATGTGAGATCAAATGCCTTTTATCTTGAGAATACGACAAGGAATCATGTTTCTGATTCTCCAATTGTAACAAGGCTTCAGTTGAGTACTATATTCACTGTGAAATATCACACTAGTGATGTTCGGTCTTCGCAAAAGGGTACATTTATCAGTTGAACTGCTTTGTGATTGAGGAGGTTAAGAAGATATGCATATTGTGTAAGGTTGTTTATGCATTGGAACAGTCTCCTAGAGCATGGTTTGGTCGGTTTGGTTTAGCGTGAAGAGAAATTGGTTTGAAGTGGTGTTCTAGAGTGACTACTTGGTGTTTTCTATAACAATTTTTTACCGAAAAGTGACCTTAGGTAATACACTTAGATGACAACTTGTTTCTATTAAATCTACAATTTCTGGTATTATAAATGTAATTTGGTCAATGATTATAACATGAATGTCAATATCTTCAAATGGATAAACCTCCAGGACCGTGGTCATGATGAAAGTTGGCATCCAATCAATGTTTTAAAAACTCTTGTGGCCTCGTTTCAGGGTGGGGCACTCAAAAAAGTTCTAGATCTTGTTTAACTAAACCATATGCCTAGGAAATGCACATTCTTTTATTGACGCATACGTTTCTTTTACATAGAGGGATACATTTTTAACGTCCCATGTAGAAAACTTATATGCCTAATAGGAATTTACTTCTTTGGGGTCCTTTATAACAACACATGACCCAATTATCCACTTACCTACTCGAGATGACTAAATTGCAACAAAATCCTCTTTCAATCTGAGGCTACAAACACCAAAACCTCTTCTTCTCTCATTATGGTTAAAGCACTGACACACCTTTCAGCCGTACTAGATCCATGTGTCGCCACCCCTCCAGTTGAACCATACTCCCTCGAGATATCAGATATGCAATGACATCAACATCCTAAATCTAGGTTTTTTAAACTATTTTTTTTCTATTTCTCTATTTCTTTTAATCTTTTGTGTTCCTATACATCTAATTCCATGTAGATTAGTAAGGCTTGAATTTTGACATTTTTTTTTGTTATTTTGACACTTTCGAGTGTGCATTAGCTACTTTTTTGGTTTCTTGATAAACAAGTTGCTAGTTTTGTTAATTGTCAAAGTATTTTAGTCTTCGACTCTTATGGCTTTTAAAGAAGGGTCTACAATCTGTTTGATAATTACCCTCTAGTATTTGGATCATATTCTTATATTACTTTAGTATTGATTATTTTCACTCGTTTTTCATTACTATTATATGTAATAGATTTTTTTGATAAAGTTCTTTAATACCAGAAAACTTACGCCCCACGTTTTGGGACTTACGTATCTCTCTGAGGGAGCCTAAATGGCTCACCTTAAACCTTTGCCTTGTAGACTCTTGTGACTTTTAAGAAGGATTTACTATCTGTTTGATAATTACCCCCTAATATTTGGATAATATTCTTAGCTTATGTTTTATTATTGATTATTTTCACTCATTTTTTAGTACTATTAAATGTAATATAATTTTTTAAATAAAAAATTTTAATACCCGAAAGGCTTACGCCCTCGTCTTGGGACTAACGCCTCACCCCGAGGGAGCCTAAGTGACTCGCCTTTTAAAACATTGTGTCTAATATAAGGATTTCCCTTTTGTTCGTTTTAAGTTGTAACATATTCTTTTTGTAAGCTTCCTGCTTAACTATGATTCCTGATTCTTCGTTGGCAATTATTTATGTAGGATCACCATGTATAACTTCCTCGATGTAATGTTGTTTCTTCTAATTATCTATTCAGTTTTAAGATTTTCTTCTTCCCGTGCTTCAAAATGATACTAATGATTGCTTGAATATTTTTCATTCTTGTTAGACTAGTATTTTTAGCACTATTTTGCTTAGAAGCTGGAGCGGGGATGGGAGCGGGAGCGGGAGAGGGAGAGCGCAATTACTTATAAGAATCTAAAGTTGGGAGCATGATGATAGCGTGCACTAATAAATTTTATGTTTATTAATAATTGTTATCAAAATTTATAAATATCTTAATATTTATTAGAATTTACAAAGTTCAGTTCAAAGTTACAGAGAGATCATTCTCATGGTGATTTTTATGATGTCAAGATAAGTAATCCTTAGTTTCTTGTTACTTTGATGGACATATATTAAAAAATTCAACTTTCTTTCCAAAATTTTTGTCCTCTTTTAAAATTATGGTCATGTTATGGGAAGCGCTCCCGTCGCCGGAAAACGAGCTTCCAAGTTGCTCCTAAGTAAGAAACGTCGAATCGTGATTCTTAATGAGATTCGTTGGCCTACTAGGAGATTCTGGCTTCTAAGATGTTATGTTGTTAACTATTACTTTAATTCAAGAAAGAAATGAACTTCTTATTTTGACATGGTGTCCCTATCAATTGTGATTTTCATTCTTCAACGGGTTCTAAATGGTGTCTATTATGAATGTTTGTTTATCCTCCATCTTATTGTTATACTGATATTGGCTCATCTCTTTTCTATTTTAATTCCTCCAGCTATCAGTGATTATAAGCAATCACTTCAATTCCAAAATTTAAATGAAGAGAAGAGGAATATACATATGGAGGTGTGTGTTACCGCAACATGAGAATTTTTTATGGTATTTACGTATTTTTACTTGTGATTTTCATTTTACAGAAATTTGTTAATAAAAATATATTTTTCTGTATGATAATCAGGTGATTCGAGGTGGTAGGAGAATTGAGATCTCGATATTTGATATTGTAGTTGGTGATGTCATTCCTCTAAAAATTGGTGATCAGGTTCGCAAACAAGATTTTTCCTTTTCTTGTTTGGTTATGTTATTACTTATTACATTGCCTTGGTATGTCTGTACTTAAGCTAATTCTGGTTTCTAGGTCCCTGCTGATGGCATTTTGATCTCTGGTCATTCTCTCTCAATTGATGAATCTAGTATGACCGGGGAGAGTAAATATGTGAGTTTTCTGGATTCTTAGTGCAATTATCTCCTTAATGGGCTCCAATGTGCTTTTATTGCACAGGTCCAAAAAGATCAAAATGCACCATTTATGATGTCTGGATGTAAGGTTGCTGATGGTTATGGTACTATGCTGGTGGGTGGTTTTATATATATTGCCAATGTTCAGATTTAGTTTTTTGTTTAACATATACCAATTCCATGTCTTACTTGATTCAGTGGTTGCCTTGGAGTACACCAAGGCCTACCACATCAAGATAGGACCTGCTATAGGTTGTATCACGTTTGAATTTCCATGAAAGAAATGAGCAAGATTTACATATTTTTACCTGTATGATGGTTCTTGAAAAGTCATGCCAACGTTCTTTATTTGGACCATTACATATAGCTTTGCAGAAAGGAGCTTTAACTTTTGAAGGGATGAATTTGGAGAGAGGAAGAATAAACTAAGTTAACCATAAGCAATAAAATATAACATGCCAACAATTCTAATTTCTAAATAATGGAAAGCATGCTCATTAAACGGTATAGGAATTTGTTTGGAACAGCTGGCATTGAACTGCTACTTTTTGGGCACACTTCAACCCTAGTTGTGCTTGGTTAGAGGAGCTGAAGCCAGATAGTACCTAACAGCTTGCAGGGCTGTGCTGTTGGGCCCCAAATATTTCTGATCTCACTCTCTCTGAGATGCGATTGTGAGATGGAGAAAATTGAGCTCTCATTACGTTGTTATCTTTTCCAATTGTCCATCATTTTTCAAACCAAAAAGGCCTTCACTTCGTTTAACCAAAAATTACCATTCTCCAATTTGTGTGGCACTCAATTCTGTTTAGTACTGACACCAAAAGCTTTCTTGATTTACACTTCCAAGGTTCCAAAATTATAGCAAACCAAATATTACCAAACACCATTAAACAAAATGTTGCAATTTTAATAAGCGACTTTTGTCATTTCTCTCCCCTGTTTGCTAACATGATCTAAGGGATGTAGACTGGAAAATCATAAACAATGATAAAAGTAGTTATTAGATTGATAGCGTAATATTGTAAACTTGATCTTAAATGATGTAGAAATGACTGTTTCTGTTCTTTTCCTCAAGTATTGAACTCAACAATTTTGACTAAAGTTAAACCTGTGAGTTTGAGGATAAAAGTTTTTTTTTTTTTTAGATAACCCATCAAAGCATATAGCACTAACTAATAAAGGAAATTTTATTGTTATATGAACTCGTGCCTAGGGGTGAGCATTCGGTTTATTCGGTTTAAACCGAACCGAATAACCCAAAACCGAATTGGACCGAAACCGAATAAGCAAAACCGAAACCAAACCGAATTGGCCCAAAACCGAATCAAACCGAACCGAATTAAATCGGTTCGGTTTTCGGTTTATTCGGTTTATTCATATTTTTTTGATTTTTTTGAGCTTTTTTTTTGTTAATATATATAGTAACTAAATATACATAGGCATGTTTAGTATATACCTATATATATTTAGTATGTACCTATATATATTAATACTTATATATATAGTACACACACACACACACACACACACACACACACACACACACACACATATATATATATATATATATATATATATATTAAATTTTCTTATTCGGTTTTCGGTTTTGGACCGAAACCGAAACCCAAAACCGAAACCGAAACCGAATAAGAAAATTTAGTATTTTCAAAACCGAAACCGAACCGAATTTTTTTAAAACCGAACCGAACCTCTTATTCGGTTCGGTTTTCGGTCCAAAACCGAATAATGCTCACCCCTACTCGTGCCTAGGTGGTGATTTGGGGTTCAAAGGCTCCTAGACAGTTTTATGGTTAGTATGTATCTTGTTTTTACTATTGCTAGAGCTATGGTTAATGATAATAATCAAACTAGAGTTTGAGAACAACATTTGTACATGTGGTATATATTATTGAGAGGGATATGCAGGCTGAAGACCTGCCGAAAGAGGAGAAAATATGATCTCCTTAGTAGGCCCCACTTTGAGGGACTGGATATTCTTGTAGCTTTAGGAGTATTTAGGTTTTTGTTACTTTTGTTTTGTTTACACAATATTTGGTTTTATTTTATTATTGTTTGACGTTTATAAATGGGATTTTTTTGCATGAACTGTCTTTTGTATATGCCTTATGAATGCATGCTTATGTAGATTATTTAATTATATCAGGTAACTGCAGTTGGAATCAATACTGAATGGGGTTTACTGATGGCCAGCATATCTGAGGATACTGGCGAAGAAACTCCTTTGCAGGTTGCCTTTTCTTTTGATGTTTACAATAGCCGAGCTTATTTTATAGCCTTCTCCACTCCTCTTTTTCTGGTTTTTCATTTGTGATTCGTTCTTTTACTGAAAGGTACGCTTGAATGGTGTAGCTACTTTCATTGGTCTAGTAGGGCTATCAATTGCTGTTGTAGTACTTGCAGTTCTTTTAGTCAGGTATAGTGGTTTTTTACCCTTCTTTTTCCTGTAACATATCATTTTCATGCAACATTATTCAATTCTTCATTACGATATTCTAGATACTTCATTGGACATACAAGAAATGCAGATGGAACAATTCAATTTGTTAAGGGACACACAAGTTTAAAGGATGCAAGTTTCGGGGCCATTAAAATTCTAACAGTTGCCGTATGTATCGTTGTCCTTATTAAGTTATTTAATTTCTGTTATAATTACTGAATCATCAAAATGTAACTAGGTGACTATTGTGGTTGTTGCTGTGCCCGAAGGTCTTCCATTGGCTGTAACCTTGACGTATGTGCATAATTTCTTGATATTCTTCTATTTGTTCTGCAATACCTAGAAAGTTTAGTCCATATCTTTTATATTTATGGTTCATGTTTACTCTTTAAATTTCCAGCCTGGCCTATTCAATGCGGAAGATGATGGCTGACAAAGCTCTGGCATGTATCTTTGTCCTGTATTTTATTTCTAGTTTTTGAAAACTTTTGAATATTATCTGATAATAGTAGAGGGGTGGTTTTCTAGGTCCGGAGGCTTTCAGCCTGTGAAACCATGGGATCAGCTACAACTATTTGCAGTGACAAGACAGGAACTTTAACCCTGAATCAAGTATATGTCCTTGCACTTTATTGGTATTATATTATTATTTATTGTTCTGTTTCCTACCTTTTTTTTTTGTGATTAAACAAACTGTTGAAAATTTTATTTGTGACTTCACAAGTGATTTCATGCAAAAAAATATGCTGCAACAGTTTTTAACAGTGATGTTATCAATATGCATTTTACCATACCTGACCTTATTTCTTACTTTTTGACCTCTTACGATTCTTTTTAAATGTTTAAGATGACTGTCGTGGAGGCATATGTTGGCGGAAAGAAGATGTCTTCCCCAGATAATGTTGATTTGTTGTCTCCCATTGCATCCTCTCTATTGATTGAAGGCATTGCACAAAATACAACTGGCAATGTCTTTCACCCGGAGGTAGATTATCTTTTTGGTCATCTAAACTATCTATGCCTGGATTTATAATATTTGAAGAATGGTGAATGGTACTTTCCCCAGGTTGGTTTAGTTACGTCTGTTGCACCAAATTTGTATGTGCCTTCTTTATCTATTCAAAAGTATCAGACACTTATAATCGAAGCTAAATTGGTAAAATTTTGCACATTTATCAGTCATCTTAATATGTTGTTATAAAGTGACTGGTTTATCTATCTTATTTAAGAGAGTTGGTTCTCAGAAATATGTTGCTCTTATCTATCATTATAATGGTCATCGGGGTAAAGTTAGTACTGTATGTATTATTTATAGGATCTTGATTGTCTGATTTTTGAGTCTAAATTCAATTATTAGTGATGGGATAATTTGTCTTTTTAACACTTTTATGAGTTGTATTTGTGGATGCTACTTCTCTTTTTCTGCTTCTCTAATAAGGGCCTGTTTGGTAAACCGTAAGTGTTGGAAAATATGGATTTGCACTTTTAAAGATGGATTTCGTATAGGAATCCACTCACTTTCTTGTCCCTTAATAGGGAACAAATGTGTTTGGTTGGAATAGGAAAGTGAAAAGTGGGAAGTGAAAGATTAAACAAATGTGTTTGGTTGAGATAGGAAAGTGAAAAGTGGGAAGTGGAAGATAACATTATAATAATAGTAAATTATAATTAATTCACACAACAATTTAATAAATTAAATAATTAATTTAATAAATTAAGATAATTAATTAAAATTTTATATTTAAAAAGTGGATTAATTTTTATATTAGTTATTAGTTATTTTAATAAATAATTAGCAACAAAAAATTATTAATAATTAGCAACAAAAAATAATAAATAATTAGCAACAAAAAAGGATGAAAATGTTGATTTTTTGATTAATTGCTAAGTAATTGAAACTGGATTCCAAAATTTAAGAATTAAGAATTAATAAGTAATTAGTGTTGGGAAGAAAAAAAATGTGGCAGCACTCGCATCTGGCTAAGTAATGCTAGGTAAATTTTATTTTGAGCAGTGGTTAATTGTTAAGTAACTTTATTTAGTCCGGTATAGTATGAATAATTTGCTATGGTCTGAATAATTTGCTATGCATCTGGAAGCCAAAAAAAATTGGATTACCACCCACATCCGGCTGCCACCTCCGGATGTGGAAGCACCCCAAAACCCAGCCTTATGCGCGCGACAGGAACTGGCAGCAGTCATATCTGCCAGTTCCAGCTGCAAGTCCCTCCTTCAACCAAACGGTGGATAACCATTTCCCCCCTCCACTCCCTACTTTTTACTAAGTACTTCTCCATTACCATTTTGCCAAACAGCCCCTAAGGTATATACACAGACAAAGCATTATATATGCCACTACCTATGTAGGTACATATATAGATATAATGAAAATTAGAGAATGGAACGTAGAAAAATAATAATATTATATGGTATAATATATCGAGTTGTATCAGGAATGTGGAGAAAGAGACTCTAGGAGTTTCTGAAGGTAGTAAATGAAGTTTGAAAGAGAGTTGGTGGTGGCCAAGGAAGCCCACAAGGTAATTGAAGCAAAAGATTTCCTATAAAGATTGAAAAAGTGTAGAGAGAATGAAAACTATGCATGAGAGACAAATTAGCAAAGAAATATGTGAAGAAGGCAGCTGGTGAAGCTGAATCTATGGCCTAAAGTCTGTGGATGGCATTTTTCACAGTCTTACCACCATATTTTAGTAGAGAGTTAAAATAAAGTGATATTAAGGAGATGTGGAGGAATTATTTACGTAAGTTGTTTAACTAGAGTAACCTAGAAGTAACATAGAAACGTATAAGCTAGTTCATTATGGAACATATTGCTATTTTGAAATGTTTAGGAGAGAAATGATCGTGGCTATATTCTAATAACTAGAAAAATGTCCTGGGCATGTTATAATTACCTAAAACAATGTAGATATATAAAGATGTACAAACTATCAAATCAAGGAATCAGTTGAGCTACACCATAAAACTCTAGGAGAGAGCAATGGAGCAAAATAAAGAAAAGAAACTATTATTTTTGATAACCTATCTTGTTTTATGCTGGAGTAATAGATTTGAAAGCACTTTATTTAGCAAAGAGACAAGTGGGAAAATTTAGAGGAGAGATCTACATTTTTTTTTATTAACTTAGATAAAACTTACAACAGAGTACCTAGGAAGAGGATGTGGTAGACTTTAGAGGTTAGACAAGTCTCTTGTAGATATATATTGAGATTATAAATGATGTGATGGAGGTAGTACGGCTACAGTGCAATCGATATTAAGTCAATATATATACCATCGATAGGTTGGCTTATATCAAGGATCAATATTAAGAGTCTAAGACTTCTCCCCACGCACTAGTTATGGGTGAATTCAGTAGGCATATTGTCACGCCCCGCTCCCGTAGGAGCGATCGTCCTCGCTAAGGCGTGATGCCGCACGAGCCTAGATTGCGCTCGTGCAAGGCGGTTCCATAATGGCCGATTACATCGGCGGCGACGGGGTCGTCGCACAGAAGTCCCCAAGCAGAAACATTGAAACATGCAGCGAAAATTTAGAATAAGCACACATGAACACAAGTCATTCCAAAAGAAGCTCTTTTATTGATATTGAATACAAGATTACATTTGTGGGCGCAAGGCCAAATTACAATTCTCTCGTGCTCACTTTTCTCTCAATTACAAGTCAGTCTGCTCTCTCTCATCTCTCGATTACAATGCTTGAGCCAGCGGAAGCTTCGGAAGGCGATGTCCATACATTATGTCATGTATAAGTCTTCGGTTCCACGCGGCCGCACGCTTCGAATCGCCAAGGAACTCCGTGCCTCGACGCACCAAGCGAACTCCGCGCCACGAGCTTCTACATGTGCCTGCACATGAACACTGTGTGGGTGTCAGTACTCAACTGTACTGGTGGAGTGAGCTCCTCGCCCACCCATACAAAACCTACACGTTCATTTACTTTGTGCAGCTTAAATCCCTTTCGATTGTCTTTCTAGTCTTGCCTTAGGATCAGTTTTAGGACCGACGCCTTTGCATACTTGTGTCTAAGGACCATCCCGTGCTTGCACAACGACGTTAACTCACACTTTTGCCTTAGACCCTTCTCGTGCCAATAACGTTAACCTATCAAGTCGTGTTTGCCTTACGGCCATAATCAGAGACGCAACTACACGAAAGACTCCATTTCCTTGCCTCTAGACCTTTCTCGTGCTTGCAATGTCGACGCACCGACTTATACTTGTCTTTTGTGCCAAACTCTGGGACGTAACGACTCGGTCGTGCCATGAACTCGATTCGTGCTTCAATATCTCCGAGGCAGCGCCTCTTCGCTTAGTCTCGCCTACACTTGGGTTGTGACAACGCGGCCGTGCCTCATATTTCGAGGTCGTGCCCAGCAACTCAACGTAACTTCACACAACTTGCCCTACGGCCCTTCTCGACTTAACTCGCAACAGCTCAAGCCTAACACATGCAACTCTATGCCAACAACTTAACACTCGACGCCACATCTTGTGCCGAAGCACGCCGCCTTCGTTATAGCCAAATCTTAGGCCCGGACCTTGTGTTCTCTAACTTCATACATATCCAACTCAACTCAATCCAAAGGCACACACGCGGATTGCCGCCCGTGCCGACACATCTATATGAAAGGTCACTGGCATTAACTAGCCATCGTGGACATAGCCTGGCATTCGGGACCCTTGCACCGCCGGTTGCGATCCTTGATGCAAGTCCCCGACCTACCGGTTGCCTATTACCCAGCTCGGCTATAACCTGTTTCTTCCCAGGCCGAGTCGGTGCCCATGGCCCAGGGCTGCCGCTCGAAGAAACCATTGCCCTTATCGACAAGTTGTCCATGACCACGCGCCTACGCTAACTTCTAGACTTAACGTAATGCATGGTCACATCATCATCATTTAGCTACTTTGGTTTACTCCTTTCATACTTCCTTTGCAGAGCCCAAACCAGGGTTGCCTCGGCGACTGAACCACAGTCCCGACATATTTCCTCACGGCGACTAACCATCGCTTAGACTTAACGTTCTTTGAACTCAGGGAACGGCTACTGCATAGCCTTCCAACTTAACTTGAACATAACGTGTTTCCTTAAGTATCGTCCGACCGTGGCTAACTTTTCACTGAACCAACCATGGCTCGTGCCTCTAAACCGACTCATGTTCTACGCAACGTTGTCGTCCAAGTCATACTTCGTATGACGGGCCTTGGAATCGTGGGACTATTTAACTTGACAACCGCAGAATGAGCGGGACAGCACTTGGAATGACTTAGGTCGACCGGCATAACTTTGCCTAACTTACTCAAGCCTACAACTTAACCCGAGGGACGAGCAAAGGCTATGCCAAGTCTTGCGTAGTGGAACCGTGCACGCTTTATCAAGCGTTTATGCAGGCGACGCCTACGACTTAGGTAAGTTCATAGTTTTGTGTCAAAGACCAACTTTCCTTCTCCCAAGCCACGGGACGAAGGACCGAGTGTCATTTTCAAAGCACGCCGTGCACCAACTCTAGGCCGACCGTGGGACGTTTTTCATGTTCTAACTCATTTCGACCCTTCGGGATTATTTCCTTAGCTATGTGGATTCGTCTCTTTTATTATTAAGCCTACTTGTGCAAGTTGAAAACACGATTTATTAGGTGAAGGCAAAGATGAGGCAAGTTCACCGAAACTACCCCACCCGAGCGAGGAGTCGCCTCGGACGAGCGAGCCTTCGAGCAGCCGTTGCAAGGCTAAGTTCCAACGCCGTCGGCATTTCGATTCCTCCGATTGATTTTGCGGGACGGGACACTACATCATACACCACTCAGAACAAGTCTCGTCCTCGAGACTTTCCTGAAGGCAAGCCATCCTACCATTTCTATGGCCAAGACTTAATCGAGCCTAGACACGGGACTATAACAGTCGATCGAGATACGCCTACGCGTTTCCTTGAGTCCGAGCCACGTTCGCCCTATTATCATTCTTTTCGTTAACATGATTTCAAGATCTCGACACACTCCCATCTTTCAAGTCTTGCTTGAACTCATTGTATCACTTGGCTGGATCGTGCACGTATTCCAAGCGTCCCCAAAATACATGCATTCAGCCAAGCCGCATGATAGAGAATTTGTCATTCTTACTCGAGTCGCCTCGTACATATACCCAGGCGTCCCTGAAATATATGCATGTCAGCCGAGTCTCGTGAGCAGGGTTTCCTACGTTCGTGATTCATGCTATCCATTCAAACCAATCCTCAAGATCAATTTTTCGATTGATAACTCTGCAACAGGGACGTTTCGCCTAACCGCTAGGTCAATCTTTACGAGGCCAAGTCAATGTCAGGATTGGAATCATAGTTTCCCAACAATAATGCCAACACTGACCCCAATCCTAGGGTCAAACCAAAGTCGGTAGTACGGAATTTTCTACCCAAGCTTGCGTCACTTAGATTTCTAAACATCGAGCACGATCACCTATTCGCATCAACGCATTCGTTGCGCGTATTCGAATCCATTCAAATCACCAATTCTAACCAATTCATGTATTCGATCACGAGGTCATCTAGCTCGACAATACGTTGCGCCCCAATTTCACGCGAGTCCGATTATCCACGGTGGTTCATGAATCACCATGCAACGCACCCGCGGAATAATCATTCTCATCGGGACGTAACTCTTGTTTGAGTTTAGACTAACTCATTTTCGATACGCGGATTGGACCTACTCAATCCTCAAGTTCGATTCTTCAAGCACACAAATCCATTCTCGAGTCACCTTCGCGTCAAACCACAATTCAAAGCACACAAATTGTCACGCCAAGCTAGGTCAATCACCCCCGCTGTATGAATCACCATACTAGCGCTCACGCGGAGTGATCGTCTCAAATCGGCGCGACGCATGTACGAGGCTGGGGTTGCGCTCGCATAAGACAAGAATGTCGAAGTTGTGGTTATCGACGAAGCAAATCCAAACGTTTCATTTTCATCCAAGCCAAGATTTCAATTTGATATTCCGACCGTCATTCATTCAACCAGAAAATCCTCGAGCCAAGTTTCTCTTTTCCTTGACACGTTTCATTATCCCGAGTATAGCATCCATCGGAACAATGACATTTGCACGATCGTCATTCGCCGAGTCAGAGTACCCCCGAGTTATCGCATATCGATCTTTGATACGCCTCAATACCATCGACGATATGCGTAACCTGACGATCTTCCTTTGCAACCAATTTCGAGTCGTACGTTGATGCTATTGTCCGAGTTGGATATTCCACAATCTTTCTCGATATTCAAGATCAAGTTCGGTCGCTATTCCTCAAGCTCGTTTCAAGATCGTTGTTCAAAACTCAAGTCACATTTCATTTGAATCAATCCGAAATCGTACGCGCGATCCTCTAAGTTTCCTCGATCAAGACCATTCATTTTCATTTATCGTTCCGAATCATTTTCTAACACGCGTTGCCTATTCTCAAGTTGTCCGAACGAGATGCTCGTTTGGGACATTCGAAGTCACGACCAACTAAGCGTGACGCGTTCTATGGCTTTGCGCGATCGCATCGCCTCGTCGACATACTCGAAATCCTCAATATTTGCTCGAATGATTTCCAAGAAAATCCATACACCACTCGGATTCGAGCCATCCGCTCTAGCCTACAATCACGTTCGCGTCATTCGCTAAAACATCCTTCGGATTCGTTCGACGAATCTCTAGCGTAATCGCTTACGTCGTATCGACGTACTAAGTTGTTCGCACTATTTCCTCGAAATCCAAGTCAATCTTTCGTGTACGCCTAAGCGTTAGTTCGATAGCGTTCCTATCGATAGACACTCTAAGTGTATCTTCGTTCCCGACCGAGCGGTACTTATTATCGCTCGCGATTCATTTGCACCAAGGGTCGAGGTGCGCGACGCGAAACACAACTTAGCCAAAAGGCCGTGTGCATAGTTATCCCGTACGGACTTTTATTCGAGTTTGCATGCTTACATGCTAAGGTCAACGCAGGACTAGTTAGGTACGCACGCGACATGTTAACTTAGCATGTGTTCTCTATCGAGTCAAGTTTACATCGTTCGGCACAAAGGCCTACAGATGCGTTCGGCGATAGCCTACCGATGCGTTCAAGTGAACGCTTGTACGAGCTTTTGAAAATATTTAGACTTATTGTATGGACATGCCGAGGGACAATCGAGAGAGCGCACACTTATTTTCCAACGAACAAGCTTTCAAAACTGAGAAATTCGACGTGAAGTCCAAGGACGTAAAGCCGTGCTCTGATACCACTATGTCACGTCCCGCTCCCGTAGGAGCGATCGTCCTCGCTAAGGCGTGATGCCGCACGAGCCTAGATTGCACTCGTGCAAGGCGGTTCCATAATGGCCGATTACATCGGCGGCGACGGGGTCGTCGCACAGAAGTCCCCAAGCAGAAACATTGAAACATGCAGCGGAAATTTAGAATAAGCACACATGAACACAAGTCATTCCAAAAGAAGCTCTTTTATTGATATTGAATACAAGATTACATTTGTGGGCGCAAGGCCAAATTACAATTCTCTCGTGCTCACTTTTCTCTCAATTACAAGTCACTCTGCTCTCTCTCATCTCTCGATTACAATGCTTGAGCCAGCGGAAGCTTCGGAAGGCGATGTCCATACATTATGTCATGTATAAGTCTTCGGTTCCACGCGGCCGCACGCTTCGAATCGCCAAGGAACTCCGTGCCTCGACGCACCAAGCGAGCTCCGCGCCACGAGCTTCTACCTGTGCCTGCACATGAACACTGTGTGGGTGTCAGTACTCAACTGTACTGGTGGAGTGAGCTCCTCGCCCACCCATACAAAACCTACACGTTCATTTACTTTGTGCAGCTTAAATCCCTTTCGATTGTCTTTCTAGTCTTGCCTTATGATCAGTTTTAGGACCGACGCCTTTGCATACTTGTGTCTAAGGACCATCCCGTGCTTGCACAACGATGTTAACTCACACTTTTGCCTTAGACCCTTCTCGTGCCAATAACGTTAACCTATCAAGTCGTGTTTGCCTTACGGCCATAATCAGAGACGCAACTACACGAAAGACTCCATTTCCTTGCCTCTAGACCTTTCTCGTGCTTGCAATGCCGACGCACCGACTTATACTTGTCTTTTGTGCCAAACTCTGGGACGTAACGACTCGGTCGTGTCATGAACTCGATTCGTGCTTCAATATCTCCGAGGCAGCGCCTCTTCGCTTAGTCTCGCCTACACTTGGGTTGTGACAACGCGGCCGTGCCTCATATTTCGAGGTCGTGTCCAGCAACTCAACGTAACTTCACACAACTTGCCCTACGGCCCTTCTCGACTTAACTCGCAACAGCTCAAGCCTAACACATGCAACTCTATGCCAACAACTTAACACTCGACGCCACATCTCGTGCCGAAGCACACCGCCTTCGTTATAGCCAAATCTTAGGCCCGGACCTTGTGTTCTCTAACTTCATACATATCCAACTCAACTCAATCCAAAGGCACACACGCGGATTGCCGCCCGTGCCGACACATCTATATGAAAGGTCACTGGCATTAACTAGCCATCGTGGACATAGCCTGGCATTCGGGACCCTTGCACTGCCGGTTGCGATCCTCGATGCAAGTCCCCGACCTACTGGTTGTCTATTACCCAGCTCGGCTATAACCTGTTTCTTCCCAGGCCGAGTCGGTGCCCATGGCCCAGGGCTGCCGCTCGAAGAAACCATCGTCCTTGTCGACAAGTTGTCCATGACCACGCGCCTACGCTAACTTCTAGACTTAACGTAATGCATGGTCACATCATCATCATTTAGCTACTTTGGTTTACTCCTTTCATACTTTCTTTGCAGAGCCCAAACCAGGGTTGCCTCGGCAACTGAACCACAGTCCTGACATATTTCCTCACGGCGACTAACCATCGCTTAGACTTAACGTTCTTTGAACTCAGGGAACGGCTACTGCATAGCCTTCCAACTTAACTTGAACATAACGTGTTTCCTTAAGTATCGACCGACCGTGGCTAACTTTCCACTGAACCAACCATGGCTCGTGCCTCTAAACCGACTCATGTTCTACGCAACATTGTCGCCCAAGTCATACTTCGTATGACGAGCCTTGGAATCGTGGGACTATTTAACTTGACAACCGCAGAATGAGCGGGACAGCACTTGGAATGACTTAGGTCGACCGGCATAACTTTGCCTAACTTACTCAAGCCTACAACTTAACTCGAGGGACGAGCAAAGGCTATGCCAAGCCTTGCGTAGTGGAACCGTGCACGCTTTGTCAAGCGTTTATGCAGGCGACGCCTACGACTTAGGCAAGTTCATAGTTTTGTGTCAAAGACAAACTTTCCTTCTCCCAAGCCACGGGACGAAGGACCGAGTGTCATTTTCAAAGCACGCCGTGCACCAACTCTAGGCCGACCGTGGGACGTTTTCCATGTTCTAACTCATTTCGATCCTTCGGGATTATTTCCTTAGCTATGTGGATTCGTCTCTTTTATTATTAAGCCTACTTGTGCAAGTTGAAAACACGATTTATTAGGTGAAGGCAAAGATGAGGCAAGTTCACCGAAACTACCCCACCTGAGCGAGGAGTCGCCTCGGACGAGCGAGCCTTCGAGCCGCCGTTGCAAGGCTAAGTTCCAACGCCGTCGGCATTTCGATTCCTCCGATTGATTTTGCGGGACGGGGCACTACACATTGATGATGGGGTCTTATGGTGTATGATGTTTGTTGATGATATAATGCTACTTGACAAGAGTAGATACGGATTAGCTTCTAAAATTAACCTTTGAAAATAAATGTTTGAAATTTAAGGGTTTAAAATTTAAAATTAGTAGGACAAAAACAAAGTATTCGAGTTTAGCTTTAAGCAAAAGTCGAAAAGAAATCTGGGAGAATTTCATATTGACCAATGAAAGATACGGAATGATGGCTTATATACTTATGATCAATCTCATGATGGAGGGAATCTTTCTCTTAGGAGAGTTTAAGATATTTAATGAAAACATGATGGTTGGAAAGAATGAGTGTTCTGTAATTACAGGGTGCCCTTGAAGTTGAAAAGACAATTCTATAGGACACTTATGAGACCAGTCATGTTTTATAGATTGAATTGTTGAATAATCAATAAACATGGCAGGATGAGTGTTTTGTAATTGCAGGATGCCCTTGAAGTTGAAAAGACAATTCTATAGGACACTTATGAGAACAGTCATGTTTTATGGATTGAATTGTTGGATAATTAATCAACATGGCTAGAAAATAAGCACAGCTGAAATAAGTACACGAAGATGGCTTAGTGGCAATACATTGAAAGATATATGCATATTCATGAGAAGTTGAAGGTGGCGCTAACTGAGGATAAGACTGAAGAAGATTATCTCGGTTGTATGGACATGCATGTAGACTTATAGATACTTTGCTTAGGAGTGATGAGATATTAGTTAAAGGATTTTCCAGAACAAGGGGTAGGGATAAAAGAACTTGGAAGATATGGTTTTGTTGATGTTACAGAAGCCTGACCCTTGTCAGATATAAACAATGTTAGTGTTCTTTATTCATGTTTTGCATTCAAATAAACCACCTGTCTTGCACTAGATCATGTTTTTTATGCGACAATATAGAATCTTTATTTAATATTTTCTACTAAGACGTATTTGCATGTTGATCTACGTCTGATTTAGGGTTCCAATGTTACAGGGTGATGGAGATATTGAGGTTACTGGTTCACCTACTGAAAAGGCGATCCTTTCCTGGGGAGTCAAGGTAACAGTATTCTGTTATTTATATCTTCTTGTGTCTTTCTTTTTTATCTGCTACTTATGGTTTGTCTATATTATGTATAGCTGGGAATGAGGTTTGACGAGGAAAGGTCTAAATCTTCGATAATTAATGTTTTCCCTTTCAACTCAGAAAAGAAGCGTGGGGGTGTAGCTGTGAATGTGGTAATCAGATTTTTTATTGTTTGATTGAGAACTAATTGAATATGATGCTATGTTACTTTCCTTGACATTCTTTGTTCAAGCTTCTGTTTACTAGTGGTAGTCTTCTTGCCATCACAGGCAAACTCTGAAGTTCATGTGCACTGGAAGGGAGCTGCAGAAATAGTCCTTGCCTCGTGTACCAATTGGCTAGATGCAGATGGCTCAGTGCAGTCAATGACTTTTAATCAAGTAAACTTCTATTGAAGTCTTGATTCTCTCTTCTTTTTCCTCAAACTTTTTTATCCTAAAATTTTAAGCTGTCCTGGCCTATCATGTCATCACAGGTGAAGATTTTCCTTTTTTTCCCCCTCTCTATTTTGTTTTTATCTGAAAATTTTGAACTGTCCTGGCCTATCATGTCATTACAGGAGGAAGAATTCAGTATTCTTTCATCCTATTTTCCTCTTCTTTCCCTTTTTCATTTTGGTCTTAAAATTAAGCTGTCTTTGCCTGTCATATCATTACAGGCAGAGGCATTTAAGAAATTTATTGACGATATGGCAGCAGT
The DNA here is from genome assembly GCA_029216955.1 of Iris pallida. Taxonomy (NCBI): domain Eukaryota; kingdom Viridiplantae; phylum Streptophyta; class Magnoliopsida; order Asparagales; family Iridaceae; genus Iris; species Iris pallida. The sequence continues at coordinate 305,844 of JANAVB010018196.1, read as the reverse complement.
TAGTCTTCGTTGTGTTGCCCTGGCTTACAAATTGTATGAATTGGAAAAAGTTCCCAGTGAAGATGAACATAGCAGGTGGATATTGCCCGAGGATGACCTGATTTTGCTTGCTATTCTTGGGATAAAGGTAAGTCGTTAAATAATTAAATCCATGGAGCTACTAGATGTTCTTATCAAAATTTGTCAGCTTTGGTCAAGGTTTTGATGTTCTCTTTGTTCATTAACCACACTATGTAACTAATGATAATTCAACTATGAAGGATTATTTCTAAATTATAAAGAGCTTGGCAATGCTTAAATTGGTCTTAGAGAATGGAAGAGAGAATATATTCACAATTCTTAGTACTTCAAAAACAAAAGAAACGTTATCACCAAGAAGCAAAAACATATTGATTATTATTTCCCACTGTTAATCTTCTGTTGGTGTGTTTTAGAATGCTAATGCAATAACATTTCCATAATAGTATTTTAAGTTCAGTGGTGTCATCTATTACTGTCTAGTTTCATTGACTTTGCCTTGTTCTCGGTAAATATAGTTTGTATAGTATTTCATGCATAGATTCAAAATCTGAGATCTTGTTCTAGTAATACATTGCATTGCAACAAATTCAATTTTTCCTGTAATGATGCCTTACATTACTTAATGCGGTTTTTTTGTGATAGAACAATAGGAATAAGCTCCCATCAAATTTGAATCTCCTTGATCCCATCATTTATGTCAAAAAAAAGAGGATAAAAAAGCTTTCCATGTGTATCGTTAATGGTAATCACGGAAACATAATCTTGACATCATTTTGATTTCATATAAATGAAAATTCAGAATATCACACACTAACTGATCAAACAGAGATTCAACAACTAAAAAAAGATCGATTCTTTGGGATCCTTTCATCAACTGAACGAGCAGAGATAGAACTCGATCTATTCCCAAAATGTTTTGGATCTTCCTCAGTGTCCCGACTATTCGAGGAAACTGAAAAGCATATTCATAATTATATGCTTCCTAGAAGAAATCAAAGAATTTCTTTGGAATCATACACAATCAATTTGTTTTTTTATCTTTGACATATGGTCAGAACTTCATCCGGGTTCGAATCCTACTGAGAAAGTCCACTAGTGATCAGAATTTTTTTTCTTCCATACTTAAACATGCAGTTTGTCATGTGGGTCACAAGCGAGACTAAAACATAACTCTTTCAGTAACCTTCGTCCTCTGTTACACTCTTACTTCGTAACTCCATGTAGGAGGAAAAGACATCTAAAGAGAAACAATATAGGTATCTGGCCAAAGCCCCATTTGACGTGTCTCCTTAGTCCTCCCCTTTATCAAATCCTTGCCCCTTTGTCGATCACTACTTGATGTGTCATAGCTTGATGTGGCTCAACCTACTCATTAAACCCCTTGCTTCGATATTTGATGTGGCTTGTCCTCATTCATCAAGCATTGACGAGCCTTGCTTTCTGAATCAAAGTTTGATGTGGTCCATCACATCATGCATGATCTCTAGCCTAGTCTAACTCATTACACAAGTGTTTCATTTGACTCGTCCCATTCACAGCACCCCGATCATACGAATGAGTCTCGTGGTATGGACAATCCAATTTATCTACCAAAACTAACACATCCCCTTGCCTCCCCATCACTATTGGCCCCCATGCTAATTGCCTCCATTGCAACTATTTCTTTGTCAACCATGTATATGGTCCTTCAAAAGCCTGTTGCTGATCTCTGAAAGCTTATTGTTGGGTTATCCTCCAAGCCCAAAATGAAAAAGCGTTTATTATTCAATCTTGTCGAACCAAATCACTTCCCCTTTGCTTGGCATTGAGTGACACACGGAAGCATTGCGCAAATCCTGAACTGACTCTTGCGCACCAAACCCAAGCAAGCCTGCCCACCCCAGGGCTGGCCATCCAAAATAAATGTGCCCGCCAGCACTTTAGTTTCCCTAGTATTCCAGAATGGCTTACAAGCACCACGAAAATGTTGGATCACGTGTGGACATGCTATGGGCTTCATTGAAATCGTGCATAGGCGTACAGGATCACAAAGGCAGGCCCCCCTGCTCTCTTCTGGTACCTGGTATTAGGGTCGGCAAGCTTAAGTAAATGTTAGTGGTTGCTCCTTGCTGGTGTCGAATCATTGTGCAGATGCACTGTCTACAAGTACTAGCTGGCTTGAAGAGTCAAAATTCTTAATATAGTGTATATATATTGTGTTCATAAAGTCCCTTTTGTCCCTTCAAATCATGACTTGCACTTTCCGGTAATATCGATACATATCATCTCTATCGTATCGGTTTTTACATTGCCATTCCAATACCAAGCCCGAGTAATACCAACATTGGGGCTCTCTTTTTTGTTCAATTCAGTCATGTAACTAAAAGAACAAGAGAACTATGAGAGAAACAATGTGTACACAATGATTCAAGTTCTAATTCATAGTGCACATCATCTTAATTCATAGTACAACAATGTGTCCCTACGACACCGTCAACAGGGACTTCCTCTGTCATTTGATGGGTGCAATGGGCTTCTCCGAGGCTTGGGTGGATAGAGTCAGAGAGTGCATCACCTCTCCTACTTTCTCGGTCCTCATCCAGGGTATCCCTTACGGGTTCTTCGGCAGCAGCAGGGGGCTTCGGCAGGGGGACCCGCTTTCCCCCTACCTATTCACCCTTGTGATGGAGTATTTCACTTGTCTGATGGACATCGCGGTTCATCGGGAGAGGATTGTACCGATATACAGCAGGGTCTCTCCGGTGGTCTCTCATCTCATTTATGCAGATGACCTTTTGGTCCTGTTGAGGCCTTCCATGCGAGGGATGAGGGAGCTTGCGGCAGTGATGGAGGAGTTCGGACAGCTATCGGGCCTCCGGCTGAACAGGGACAAGAGCAAAGTCTACTTCAGCAACTCTTGCACTTTGAAGGCGGAGCGGGCCATGGAGCTTGGGGTGGAAAAGGGGGACCTCCCGGTGAAATATCTGGGGGTGCCCCTTTCCGTCAACTACGCGAAGGATCGTGACTGTCAGAGTCTGGTGGATTTTGCACAGAGGAGGGTTGAGGGCTGGCAGGCGGCTGGCCTATCATTTGGAGGGCGTATTGAGCTGGTCCGCTCAGTCATTTCTGCTATTGCGCTGTTCTGGCTCCAATCGATTATGGTTCCTCTGGCTACTATCAGAAAGATTGAGGGCATTTGTGCCAAGTTCATTTGGCATGGGGGGATACATGCAATCTCCTGGGAGCAGCTCTGTCGGCCTAGGAAAGAGGGAGGTGTGGGTCTGCGATCACTTGTTTCTGTCAGGGAGGCGGCGGGGATCAAGCTGGCATGGAGGTTCCTTCAGGGTGATTCTTTATGGTCGGCCTGGATGACTAGTCGGTATCTCCGGGGCAGAAACTTCTGGGTATGTGAAATTGACAACAACTTCTCTGTGTCTTTCAAGCATATCCTGAGGACCCGTCCTGTTCTTCGGACGGCTTTGCGGAGGAGGATGAGGGAGGGAGGGGAGACGGATCTTTGGCTCGATCCGTGGATCTCAGGTCAGTCTCTCCTGGAGATTCTGGGCCCCCAGAGGGACGGCGTGGCATACAGAGGACTGACGTGTCGGCACATCATCCGTGGTGGGATATGGAGGCCTGAGGAGTACCGGTTCACTGCTACGTTAGTTGAGGAGATCAGACAGGTGCAGATCACTCCTACGGCATTGTCTGATGTATGGATGTGGGCCCCTCTCGGCCGCTCGGAGGGTGCTGGGGAGTTCCGATTTAGCAGCTGCTACGACCTTGTCCGCCCCCACTTCGATGATATTGAGGAGTACGACTTTGTCTGGGGGAAGGGGCTTGCCAGGAAGATGCAACTGTCTGCATACAAACTGGTGCTGGGCAGGTTGCTCACTCGGGACAGATTGCTTCGGTTCGGGGTTTCTGTCCCTGACCCTAAGTGTGTTTTGTGTGAGACAGAGCCTGAATCGATTGGGCACCTGTTCTTCCAGTGCCATATGGCGTGGAGCATATGGGCAGAGCAGTGCCGGAGACACTTGGGAGGGGTTGGCAGGGAGCGGGACTTCAGAGAAATCCTTAAGTGGATTGGTGATTGCAGGGGCAAGGAGCAGAGCTGGGCTAGGCGTGCTCGATTGAGACTTGCTGCGTCAGTTTGGCATGTCTGGCGGGAGAGGAACCGGCGCATTTATGAGGGACTTTCCACCCCAGTGGTGGGCATCCTCCATAACATTGAGTCGGATGTACTAGTAATGTCCCCCTGAGTTGGGATTGTACCTTTATGTTGTAACCTTATTGAGATGATGGAATAAAATTTACCCTTTTTCCAAAAAAAAAAAATATATATATATATATATATATATATATATATATAGGATCGGGGTCAGATGACACATACAATTTGTCAATCATGCATGGAGAATTAATGCATAAAAAATTTTCATGCGTGAAAATTTTGTATGCATTAATTTTCCATGCATGGTTGTCAAATCTGAACCATTAATTTCTATTGATGTGTGGTTGAAATTGCGTGTTTTTTTAGATGTCAAATTGTACGTGTCACCTAATCCCGATGTGTTTATATATATATATATATATATATATATATATATATATTAAGCACTCCTAGCCCAAGAGGCATCCCCCCCATAGCTCTTGGGTTCAAGCCTTGGGGGAAGCACTCTTAACATATCATGTGTGGGGAATTAATATGGTGCCGCCAGTGGGTGTTGTGGGTGCGGGCCAGGTTGTGGGCCTCCGGGCCGGGTTTGAGTTGTACTAATAATAAAAATTACCATTTCATTATATATATTGATATATAATGATATTTACTCGTATATCTATGTTTTGACTTGTAGGATCCTTGTCGGCCTGGGGTTAAAGATTCGGTAACATTGTGCACAAATGCTGGTGTAAAGGTATTTCACTTAACAATTTCTTTTATGACAGACTGGCTTATGCATGCATTTGATAGTTTCCTCATATTTATTGTCAACCATTGTCAAATATAAATTTGCATTTGATAATACCTTGTTAATGGTTTGTTATCCTCTGGGTGATGCTGGTATGCCTATTTTCCCATTATACTTGTGATTTCCAAGTTCTATCTTTCTTTAATATTATTTATTTTTTACTTAAATCTTAGTACCTTCAACAGCACCGAGGTTCCTCTCTTCCTTTTGCTATTCTTAGAAAGTAACTTTTTTTTTTCCCTTTTTTTAATTTCCTTTTTTTGTATAAATACAGTAAACCTTAGTTTAACTCACTAGCTCAAAACCCTGTGTTGGATAAATAAGTAAATATAACTTTTAATACCTCTAAATCAAATGCGTCGTACACATGAGACACTATGGCTATTAGGTAAAACTAAGTTGAAGGGAACATTTGCTTATTTTTGTTTATGAAATTTATAAAAAAGTTGATTTTTTATACATGCTTGAAACTCTATGCTATGGATATTTATCTTTTCTTCATTTATTGTTTTAAGTGCCATAATTGTATATTTCCATGTGGTTGAGGTCCTATAGCTGACTTATGGCAACTGTGACTGATTAAATAGGTGCGCATGGTCACCGGTGATAACCTTCAGACTGCTAAAGCCATTGCTTTGGAGTGTGGAATACTTGATTCAAATGCTGAAGCAACAGAGCCAAATTTAATTGAGGGAAAAACGTTTCGTGCCATGTCTGAAAAAGAAAGAGAAGCAATTGCCGAAAAAATATCTGTATGTTCATAAAACCAGTGCCCTTTGCATTCAACACATTTGAAGTTGTTCACACAGTAAGGGTAGCTTACCTCGTTTCCATATTAATTTTGTAATTATAGTAGATGTGGGAGAATACTAGATAGATATTGGGTAAGTTTTTTTAAAAAGAAGTAAAGGAAAAAATTGAGGAAGAATAAGCGATAGTAGAGAACTAGAGATATCTATGCACATCATCATTTGATTCAAAAAATTCAAGGTATCCTCATCAGAAATGTCAGTATATGTAACGGATAGCGCATGCCAAAGAATTTCATAATATTCTTGTCAGACATGTCAATAAATGTTAGGACTGAATGCTTATATGCTATATGTGTGACAACTATCTGTCCATGTCCTTGTATAATAATGGTAAAGAATCGTGTCTCTTGTATATGATACTCTATTAAGTTGCCTATATCCCTTTTTGAACTGCCTTAACAAGGCTAAGCCTGTTAGGCTTGCAGATCACCTACCTCCTTTAAAGGGCATGTTAGGCACCAGTAGAGGTTTTCTGTTCAGGCACCATGCCCGATGCAAGATGCCTATGTAGTTGCTTCATATGTGCGACATTTTTTAAGAAATGTATATATGTATATGTTCACTTTTGATTTGTTGGTTTAACCTCTAATTTATGTATACTATGTAAAATGAAGAAATCTTGTTTCCAATCCTGTTGCATCCTTGAAATATCAGTGTCAATTGACTTGATTTTGAAATTTTTAGGTAATGGGTCGGTCGTCCCCCAATGACAAGCTTCTACTTGTTCAAGCATTGAAAAATAGAGGACATGTTGTTGCTGTTACAGGAGATGGGACAAATGATGCTCCGGCATTGCATGAGGTGTAATCCAGTGGTAGAAGATATTATATTGTATACAATAACATAATCTGTTTGTCCTTTTGGTTTCAGGCAGATATTGGTCTGGCAATGGGAATTTCGGGAACGGAAGTTGCAAAAGAAAGTTCAGACATTATTATCCTGGATGATGATTTTGCATCAGTTGTAAAGGTTAGACTATAAGCCGTTTGGATTTAATTGTATTATAATTGATAAAGCTAGAGGACTTAGGGAAATCTAGTAACTTTGTGATTTTGGTTTTAGGTTGTCCGTTGGGGTCGTTCAGTATATGCAAATATCCAGAAATTTATCCAGTTCCAGCTCACTGTCAATGTTGCTGCACTTATTATTAATGTTGTTGCTGCTATTTCTTCTGGCGAGGTTCCTCTGAATGCTGTTGAGGTTAGATAAGTGAGTTCCTCAAATATTTGTTTTGTTATTTTGGAAGCAACTTTCAGCCCAATGCCAATATATAACATTGAGAAATAATAATCATAAAAAAAGACCATGTTGTCAGTTGGATATGATTCTGGTGATGTTATCTTTTCCTTTTCAAGTGATGAAGTTTAATTTTAGAAATTTGAGTTATTAATTCTACCATATTATTTTTTTCTAAAACTTTTTTTTTTCTCTTTCTTTTCATTCAGCTTCTGTGGGTTAACCTTATTATGGACACTCTTGGAGCACTTGCCTTGGCAACTGAGCCACCAACAGACCACCTTATGATGAGAGCCCCAGTTGGTCGAAGGTAGAATTCATTTGTTAATTTTATGTATGTAGTAAAATTTTGCCTGAAGGTTCTTATGGATTTATGTGAATGACAGTTTGTTCATCTTTAGGCATTTTCCTTTTTTTTTTTCAAATGTGCAATTGTTTTCCTTTTTTAAGATAACTATAATGAAGTTTGGCTGGTATCTCCTTGATCCCATCCTTTTTTCTCAAAATAAAAGCAATATTACTAATATAGTTTAAGATAAGAATTCTCTTTGTGAGCCTACTTCAAGTTAATAATAATAACTTGCCAATATTTCTTCAGCGAACCTCTTATTACAAATATCATGTGGCGGAATTTGTTAGTGCAGGTAAATTTTATATCAGGCGTGCATTAGTCATTGAGAATTTATTTTAATTTGACAGTTATCTTTTTATTTTTGCTGCTTGTTTAATTCCTTGCTTCAATACAATTGCAGGCGGCATATCAAGTGACAACTCTTCTCGTACTTAATTTCGGTGGCAGAAGTATTTTGCATTTAACCAATGATACAAAACTGCATGCCGACAAAGAGAAAAATACCTTCATATTTAATACTTTTGTCCTTTGTCAAGTAAGCTTATATGATCTTCCCTCTTGATTTTACCAATTAACTGTAGTATTGGAATTAGTTTTGCCTAAAGCTATGCCTCTAATCCTTCCTATTGATTTGGCTGCGTAAAAGTGTCTCTAATTCTGTCATATATTAAATGTTTTCTCTCTTAGGTATTTAATGAGTTCAATGCTCGAAAACCAGATGAACTGAATGTCTTCAGGGGCGTCACAAGGAATCGACTCTTTATGGGAATAGTGGGGATAACAGTTGTACTTCAGGTAGAGATGAACTTAGTGAATGCTAAGGGTGGGTATCATTGTTTCCCAAAACTTGGCTATTTACTAATGACCTCCTTGCTGTAGGTTCTAATCGTTGAGTTTCTTGGGAAGTTTTTTAAAACAACCACACTTAGTTGGAAGCTCTGGCTGGTTTCAATTGCTATTGCTTTCATTAGGTATGTTCTGTTCCTTCCAAGCTTATTGTTGATGGTAGTTATTATTGACGGATGTGACTGCAAGCTATTCTATCTTGTTGTTCATATTATTTAAAATAACTTCAGGCAAATAGCACTCTATTTTTTCTAATATGCTAATGTCCTTTCACACTGATTTTGCTATATTTTGCATTTGTTGCCAATGATTCTGTTCATTAACACAAACATCTCAGTTGTGCATCCATATACTAATGATATATCTTTACATTCTATACACTGTTTGTTATGACCTTTGTCAAATTGTAGCAAGGAATCAGCAAATGCTTTCTAGGTACTTTTTTTTTTTCTAATTACCTTTTGATCTTAATGTCCTATATTTTCTTCCTCCTCCCAGCTGGCCTCTAGCTGTCCTTGGAAAGTTCATTCCAGTGCCAGAGACTCCTTTTTCAGAATACTTCCTTAGGTGCTCGAGGTGTTGCTGGAGGAAGCGACAAGGTCTCTTATCTTTGATTTTTCAGGCTTATATTCATATTTGTTGTACAGTTTTGCTTTTGGTGAATTATGGCTAATAACTCACATGTTTCTCATCTCTGCAGATGATCCAAATGGAGAAAAAGAGCTTCCCAATAGTACATAACTTGTTTGCATAGGATAGCGATAACAATGTATTCAAACCACAGAATCAGACATGTTTCCAAATATGTAATTATATTCAGAAGATTTATTTTGCCTTTGAGTATATTATGATCACGGATCGCATACTTTTGTTTTGGTTTGCCTCTCGGCAATCCCAAATATAGAAATTCTTGTTTGCTCCTGGAAAGTTTCTGCCGATCTTTGTTTGGTTTTGTGATCATTATTAGATATTGCATCTAAACTTGAATCTTATTATCATGGTCTGTACGACTGCTGTATGGTGTTGGTTTTGGAGTTCACAGTGACTTATCTCATCCATTTGCCCGCCCATTTATTCAGTCTTAATTAATAAAGCTGAACAGTTCCCAAGTCTGGTTCAAAAGCTTTACTTCTGTTGCTGCAAATCAATGTATACGATTAATCTCAAATGACTCAGGCATATGTATGATGAAAAGCCCAAAAGTTATGCTTGGTTTCAGAATTTATTTATGATTGGATTCTTTCCACTTTGCTAGCTTGCTGATTCCAGTTTCTTTTTCTTTTTTTATGGTGTCTGAATTGGCTAATATGATGTCACCAGGTTGACCTACAACTTCCTGCAGGAGTTTCTGTTGTAATGTAGGGTTTTGAAATGCCTTGAATTGCAAATTGCCGTAGGAGGCTGACACTCTTCTTTCTCATTACAAATTTCTATGGCAGCAACACATTTTGATATTATTATAGGGTTGTTTGTTAAGTATCCAATTATGAGGTTTTGAATGTTATACTTATCACTAATAGTAACATAAACTGAACTGAACATGCGGCAAGTAGACCTGTCAATTGGGCCGGACCGGCCCAGCCCGGCACAAGCCCGGCTTGGCCCGATTAATCGTGGGCCCGGCCCGGTCTAACCCCGTATATTGGGTCGTTCTGGGCCACATATATTGGCCCATAATATAGGTCAGGCTCGGTCCGGCCCGAAGTCCAAGCCCGACCCGGTTGCAACATCCCCTGCACAATCTCTTTGATTTGTCCCAAATCCTACCAGCTAACACCAGTGTTGTCACTTTCACAAGGAAAAGAAAAAAAAAAATATGTGTACAGCAAACACTCTGGCCTCCAAATATAGTGTAGTAGTGAATTGAATTGAAATGAATGTTTGAACTGAATTGAATTGAAATTAATTTCATTTCAATATATATTAGTTGCAAGTTGCTGCAACAACAAGATACATGAATGCATCCATACATCAGCTTAGTTAGAGTCGTAGTTGGTTGCCCTCAGCTATAAGCTTCACCGTACATGTCTCACTTCACTTGGTCACTTATATATGGCCAACCATGAATTGATTGATCAATGAAATAAAAACCCATGAATGATATATGTATATACTGAACTGAACTCAATTAAAATGATGGCCTCCATTGCGACCCGGCCCAGTCCCTTATATTGGGTGGTGTCCGGCCCGGCACGACCTGAAGCCTACCGTGCCGTGGGTCATGTGCCGAGCTGGGCTTAAAATTTTCATCCATAGCCCGACCCGGCCCGCTACAGTTCATGGGCTCACACTACAAAAATTTGCCAGATTAGCGACGTCTAAATACGTCGCTAATCTCAGCGAAAACGTCGCTAAATCAATTTAGCGACGTTTAGGGCGTCGTTGCAGGAACGACGAAAAAAAAAACGTGTCGCTAAACGAGAAAACGTTGCTAGGGCGACGCCATTTCGCGACGTCAATAACGTCGCTAATTCGCGACGTAATTTGTGACGTTTATTATTTGACGCTAATCAGCGACATAAAAGGCGACGTTATCGCGTGGTCGCTGTTTAGCGACAGTTTTGCGACGTTTTGGCGACGACGAGCTGACATCAAATTTGGTGCCACGTGTTGCCACGTCAGAATTTAGCGACGCTTTTAGCGACATTTATTGACGTCGCTAATATGTAGCGACGAATACTAACGTCGCTAAAAACGTCGCTAAATTAAAAAATATATAAAAAAATAGGTTCCAGAAAGCAAATGATGCTGGAGCTGGAGCGTGAGCCAAAATACAGAATACAAAATACAGAATACAGAATACATATTCCAATCCCTGGGTTCGCCGACCCCCTCGGTGGAACACTCAACATCGGCACGCACAATACATTCCAGAATATACAAAAAATATAAAGAAAAAATACTATCCGCAACGAACAATGTCAATATATAATATCCTCAACACAACCAAATCAATATCCGCAAATACGTACAAACTCAGTATCCTCAACGAAAAAACTGACTATCCCCAAATACGTACAAAGTCAAAATACAAAATACAGAATCTAATCCCTGGGTTCGCCGAAAATACAAAAACAAAGATTGACGCACAGTTCTAATTCATGTGTTTTAAGTGTGAGAACGGATGGCTCAAAACACAACCCAAAATTCATTCTAGCATACATTAGTGTGAATCATCTATGTTCTATACATATGGTGTAGTATACGTTCTTATCGAATCTAGTATCTGAAGAATGTAACAGAATCAAGATGAACTCACATAATGTAATACTAAGACATCATCTACTACTATATAAGATATAGTGATAGGTTGTCGTATCATCATTGCCGAGGGATGAGGGTCGGAGGACAGTCAACTTTATCTACGGCTACATAGTTTCTGCCTCGCTAGTCGAATGGCTGCAGGGACTATGTCCTGATCACCATGTCGTACCGTAGATTTATGCAAATGGAGCTGGAGCTGGAGCCAAAATACAGAATCCAAAATCCAAAATACAGAATCTAATCCCTGGGTTCCCCCACCAATTCATTTCCTCCCATTTTACTTTCTCACTCTCCCTCCTCCCCCCCCCCTCCGGCGCTCTCACTCTCTCCGGCGCTCTCACAGTACTAATTCATATCTATTTAAGTGTGAGAACGGATAGCTCAGAACACAACCCAAAATTCATTCTAGCATACATTAGTGTGGATCATTATGTTCTGTACATATGGTGTAGTATAAGTTCTTATCGTATCTAGTATCTGAAGAATGTAACAGAATCAAGATGAACTCACATAATGTAATACTAAGACATCATCTACTACTATATAAGATATAGTGATAGGTTATCGTATCATCATTGCCGAGGGATGAGGGTCGGAGGACAGTCAACTTTATATATCTACGGCTACATAGTTTCTGCCTCGCCAGTCGAATGGCTGCAGGGACTATGTCCTGATCACCATGTCGTACCGTAGATTAATGCAAATGGAGCTGGAGCCTGAGCCAAAATACAGAATACAAAATACAAAATTCAATCCCTGGTTTCGCCGACCCCCTCGGTGGAACACTCAACACCAGCACGCACAATACATTCCAGAATATACAAAAAATATAGAGAAAAAATTATATCCGCAACGAACAATGTCAATATATAATATCCTCAACAAACCAAATCAATATCCGCAAATACGTACAAACTCAGTATCCTCAACGAAAAAACTGAAGGAAGGATCAGCGCTTTCTAGTTCTCTTACATCCATCCATTCCTCCGTTCTGATCAAGCCTCTTCCTTCTCCTCTAATCCACCATGGCTCTGGACCCATCTGCTCCTCCCTACTTCCCTTCTTCTTATTTGACTCTCTCAGCCACATATGATATCCAGCTCAAGTGTAGAGGCGGGAGAGAAGAAGTGGGCAGGAATAGGAGGCCGGGGAAGCAGCACAGCCAGCGGCATGACCTGGAGGAAGTACATAGGTTTTCTTCAACATCCGTAGGAGAACTATAAGGATATATCTTTTCACAACATGTCACATTGTCAAAGACCCTTAATGTGAATATCACGTTACCGCAGTGTCAGAAGACTAACATGTAATAATTTTCTAAGCCGGTGCTTCTGACATCGCAGTAACGTGATATTCACATTAAGGATCTTTGACAAGGTGACATGTTGTGAAAAGATATATCCTTATAGTTCTCCTACAGATGTTGAAGAAAACCTATGTACTTCCTCCAGGTCATGCCGCCGGTTGTGCTGCTTCCCCGGCCTCCTATTCCTGCCCACTTCTTCTCCCCCGCCTCTACACTTGAGCTGGATATCATATGTGGCTGAGAGAGTCAAATAAGAAGAAAGGAAGTAGGGAGGAGCAGATGGGTCCAGAGCCATGGTGGATTAGAGGAGAATGAAGAGACTTGATCAGAACGGAGGAATGAATGGATGGAAGAGAACTAGAAAGCACTGATCCTTCCTGTTGTGAGAACGGATGGCTCAGAATACAACACAAAATTCATTCTAGCATATATTAGTGTGAATCATCTATGTTCTGTACATATGGTGTAGTATACGTTCTTATCGAATCTAGTATGTAGTATCTGAATAATGTAACAGAATTAAGATGAACTCAGATAATGTAATACTAAAACATTATCTACTACTATATAAGATATAGTGATAGGTTGTCGTATCATCATTGCCGAGGGATGAGGGTCGAAGGACAGTCAACTTTATCTACGGTTACATAGTTTCTGCCTCGCCAGTCGAATGGCTGCAGGGACTATGTCCTGATCACCATGTCGTACCGTAGATTTATGCAAATAGAGCTGGAGCTGGAGCCAAAATACAGAATCCAAAATACAAAATATAGAATCTAATCCCTGGGTTCGCCGAAAAAAAAAAACAAAGATTGACACACAGTTCTAATTCATATGTGTTTTAAGTGTGAGAACGGATGGCTCGGAACACAACCCAAAATTCATTATAGCATACATTAGTGTGAATCATCTATGTTCTGTACATATGGTGTAGTATACGTTCTTATCGAATCTAGTATGTAGTATCTGAAGAATGTAACAGAATCAAGAATGAACTCACATAATGTAATACTAAAACATCATCTACTACTATATAAGATATAGTGATAGGTTGTCGTATCATCATTGCCGAGGGATGAGGGTCGAAGGACAGTCAACTTTATCTATGGCTACATAGTTTCTGCCTCGCCAGTCGAATGGCTGCAGGGACTATGTCATGATCACCATGTCGTAGTCCAATACAATCCAGAGATTGACACAATACTAATTCATATATGTAGTCCAATACAAATAGTCTAATACAAAAACAACCCACAATACAAATAGTCCAATACAAATAAGTACTAATAGCTACCGAGAACCACGCAGCTCACGCAAACGCTCAGTGATACGATCACGCAACCACCTCAAAAAAGTGGGATCGACGGCGTTTGGAGAGATGTAGTCCCTTGCAAGTGCTGCATCAATAGAACTCCCGGTCTCACTAGCTACCGGTGCCACTTCCTCCTTAACAGTAGGAGGAGCCACCTCAGCATTCACTGTTTTCCTCAAACGACGTGCCGCTCCTCGGGTCATAGGTGCCATCTGGTAAAATCAATATTCACAGGGGAGAGCGGTTGAAAATGAATGAGAGAACTATCAGAGAATCACATAAAACTAACTAGAACTGAAATATAGTAATTGACAAATAAATGAAAGAACTATCAGATGTGATACTTAAGTATCAATGCGATACTCGAGTATCGGTATTGTGATTGCGATACCGATACACATAGGAATGGTCTGATACTTAGAGTATCGGTATCGGACCATTCCGTATTACTCAGAGTATCAGTAATACAAAATGACAAAAATATAATACGTATAAAGAATTAGAAAACTTACATAAGCTTTGGCAGCCATCTTCTTCGTCATCTCTGTCCAGAAATTTGCTCTGAGTCAATCCTTTGCCCCAGAGCTCGAGTGGACATCCTTGAGTAGGACGTATACTCTGAGAGATCACTTTTACAAGAATGATATCAGTAGTGGGATTGAGTGTTGGAGGAGATATTATCAGAGTGTACGTCCTACTTAGATGGGTCTCTCACCGTTACTATTTTTTTCTGACAACATGATAGATGTGCTCCGTCAACAGATTCTTGTTCTGAGCCAAAACTTTGTCCCGGAGCTCAATTGGACATCCTTCGTATAGAGCTCGAGTGAAAGGTTCCTGACAGCATGGTGGTCTCCTTTGTCAAAGGATTCGTGCTCATCCCACAACGAATCCTTTGACAAAGGAGACCACCATGCTGTCAGGAACCTTTCACTCGAGCTCTACACGAAGGATGTCCAATTGAGCTCCGGGACAAAGTTTTGGCTCAGAGCAAGAATCTGTTGACGGAGCACATCTACCATACTGTCAGAAAAAAATAGTAACGGTGAGAGACCCATCTGAGTAGGACGTACACTCTGATAATATCTCCTCCAACACTCAATCCCACTACTGATATCATTCTTGTAAAGGTGATTTCTCAGAGTATACGTCCTACTCAGATGGATCTCTCAGGGTATCCTCTCCGGTTGGTTGTCCTAATTCATATGTGTTTTAAGTGTGAGAACGGATGGCTCAGAACGCAACCCAAAATTCATTCTAGCATACATTAGTGTGAATCATCTATGTTCTGTATATATGGTATAGTATACGTTCTTATCGAATCTAGTATCTAGTATCTGAAGAATGTAACAGAATCAAGATGAACTCACATAATGTAATACTAAGACATCATCTACTACTATATAAGATATAGTGATAGGTTGTCGTATCATCATTGTCGAGGGATGAGGGTCGGATGACAGTCAACTTTATCTACGGCTACATAGTTTCTGCCTCGCTAGTCGAATGGCTGCAGGGACTATGTCCTGATCACCATGTCGTACCGTAGTTTCTGCCTCGCCAGTCGAATGGCTGCAGGGACTATATGTCCCGATCACCATGTTACCAATTAACCAACCAACAAAACTACTTGTTACAAATATCGGCACTATCGGTGCGTTCGAATCGTAGTATCACATTTTTCGGTGTCGGAAAACAAATAATTATTACTAAATTATCAGATTTTTTGGCACTATCGGTGCCCCTGACCAAGCCACCCCCCTACACCACCCCTAGCCCTAACCCGAACCCTACACCTAGCTCCCCTCCCCCAGCCGCCCTCGTCCCCCCTGCCCCACCCCCCAGCCACCCCCCACTCACCCCCGAACCACCCGCATCCCCCTGCCCCTCCCCCCGAGCCACGCGCACCCCCCCAACCATTAACAACCAAAATAGCCGAAGAGAGAGAGAGAGAGAGAGAGAGAGAGAGAGAGAAAGGGGGAGGGGAAGAGTACCACGTACCGGAGAGGGAGGAGAGTCGCCGGAGATAGTGACAGCGCCGGAGAGAGTGAGAGCGTCGGAGGGGGGGGGGGAGGAGAGTCGCCGGAGAGAGTGACAGCGCCGGAGAGAGTGAGAGCGCCGAATGGGAAATGAACCCTAACCCGAACCCTAACCCTAGCTCCCCTCCCCCAGCCGCCCTCGTCCCCCCTGCCCCACCCCCCCAGCCACCCCCACTCACCCCCAACCACCCACATCCCCCCTGCACCTCCCTCCGAGCCACCCGCACCCCCCCCCAACCACCAACAACCAAAATAGCCAGAGAGAGAGAGAGAGAGAGATTGAGAGAGAGAGAGAGAGAGAGAGAGAGAGAGAGGGAGGGAGGGAGGGGAAGAGTACCACGTACCGGAGAGGGAGGAGAGTCGCCGGAGAGAGTGACAGCGTCGGAGAGAGTGAGAGCGCTGGAGGGGGGAGGAGAGAGAGTGAGAGCACCGGAGGGGGAGGGGAGGAGAGTCGCCGGAGAGAGTGACAACGCCGGAGAGAGTTAGAGCGCTGAATGGAAAATGAACCCTAACCTGAACCCTAACCCTAGCTCCCCTCCCCCAGCCGCCCTCGTCCCCCCTGTCCCACCCCCCCAGCCACCCCCACTCACCCCCAACCACCCGCATCCCCCCTTGCACCTCCCTCCGAGCAAACCGCACCCCCCCCCCCCCCCCAAACCACCAACAACCAAAACAGACGGAGAGAGAGAGAGAGAGAGAGAGAGAGGGAGGGGGAGAGTCACGTACCGGAGAGGGAGGAGAGTCGCCGGAGAGAGTGAGAGTCGCCGCCGGAGAGAGTGAGAGCGCCGGAGGGGGGGAGGAGAGAGAGTGAGAGAGGAAAATGGGGGAAATGAAACGTTGGGACGGGAATAATTAGAATTTAGCGACGCTTAAACTACCGTCGCTATTAGCGACGTCCCAGCGACGTTTCGCGACGACTGGGTCATGTGCTTAACATACGTCGTTGTTACGTCGCTTAGGTCGTCGCTAGTAGCGACTATTAGCGACGTTTATATAAAACGTCGATAATGTACACAATTTAGCGACGTTAATCGAACGTCGCTAAATATACGTCGCCAATTGAACAAATTTTAGTAGTGTCAAGAGGCCAGGCCTGGCCCACTTGACAGCTGTAGCGGCAAGTCATGGTCAATAATGTTGTTACGTTCAGTCATATGATGTGATATTTGGTATGTATTCAGTGGTGCCTCTCTATTTGTTGCAATCTTATTAGACTGTGGATGCTGCAACTTACTGCTAAAGTGGATGGTCCTGGTTGAGTTGTAGCTAAATCCAAGCATTCTGCAGTTGACGAAATGGTTCTTACTGCAGTTTGTCATGTAATTGCTTTTCTCAAAGAACCATGATTGTATAAATACCAGAATTCAGTAGTTAAACAGCTATCGCTCGGTGGATTCTAGCTTAGCTATGGCAAACTTCGACTAGCTGACACTGGTCTTTGTTTCATTAACTACTGAAACAAGAGTTTTCATCTTGTATTTTTATTTTCTCCTCGACCTTTAAACGATATATCTCGTTTTTGTTTTTTTGCCAATTGAACATTGATCGTAACTGATCATAATGTAATATGATTTGCTGACTCAAATCAAAACATGAGAAACAATAATATCGGTATGTTACATATTAGATCAAATCAATGTTCCCTTCCGATTTTGGGAACAGTATTTTTGCAAGTTACATATCTTGTTCCCATCATAACTAATATAATTGTGTTGGGAAATATATGTAAAATTTTGAAAATAACATCTCATGTCAGTAATGTAATTACAAGTCTTCTCAAAAAAAAAAAAAAAAAACGTAATGTAAATACAAGCCATATTAGCTATTTGCATCAGTTTTTATTCTTTTCTTTTTTATAAATGGAACATATACCTCCATTGGGGTCCCTCTAATTTTTTTTTTAACGAGTTTTCATCATTTGAGCCGAGTCCATCTTGTTAATGTATAGTCCATAAATTTAGTTTACAAGAACTAAACAAACACAAAATAAGTACTATTATTTCCATTGGTTTTTTTTAATGCTGTAGTTTTCGGTAGCCAACTTAAAGCTTATGGGATGTTTGTTTTTTAATAACTAATTAGTACAATTATTTAAAACATTGAACACCATAATGTACTAGTACTTTAAAGTATAAATGTTATTTCTTTTTCATAATTACACTTTAAAGTTCATCTTCAAATAACAATGAAATAAAAAATTATCTAATAATTTGGAAAAAAAATTATTTGGGCATCGAAATTTATTTAGTTGTTAATTTTTAAACCAAATGTCTATTCTGGACAAAAATTATATGATAATTTGGAAATTTTGAAACTACTTTTTTAGAACTAAAGAAAAAGAAATTAGGATTGTTTGGACATGTTTTGTAATAATTTAATTTGTTTAAGATTACAATGGTCTTTTTTGTACTTACAAGCTAAATGGTAAATTATAAGTTCAAGATTTGAGTTTACTATTTACAACTTAAAAAAAAAAATCGTAAGCTGATCGATCCCGCACTTGTCCGAACCATTTATATAGTGCAAAAAACAAACACAACTTTCTCTACTTGCTCATTGAAACAGCAGAAGCAGAAGTTATTAATTATTGATGAGAGTTGTTTATGCTTATTCTTGATAAAGTAGTTTACTTTCTGAATAGCTTTCGAAAGCTGGGTGCTTCCACTTGTACTTTTTGGAAAGCTGCATCATGCATAGAGTAAATAGTGGGGAAATAACTGTTGA
This sequence comes from Iris pallida, assembly GCA_029216955.1. NCBI lineage: Eukaryota > Viridiplantae > Streptophyta > Magnoliopsida > Asparagales > Iridaceae > Iris > Iris pallida. Next base: position 286,983 of record JANAVB010018196.1, on the reverse strand, counting down.
CAATAAATAAATAAATAAACGTGTCAGCAGCTACGGAACATGCGTCCTTACTTGGCAGCCCGCTCCTTCCTCTTCTCTCTGTTTCTGTCTTCGTATTAACATTCATTTCACGTTCCATATATGATCTCATTCTTTCAATATTTGCATATACATTCCTCTTTTCTTTCTCTTTCTCTTTCTCTATATATTGTTTCTCGACATTCATTTCACATTCCATATATAATTTCATTCTTTCTTCTTGAGAATACTTGTCATATACATATAATATATATATAGAGAGAGAGAGTGTGTGTGTGTGTGTGGGATTAGATTAATGGCTCATATGGGTGGATTGATTGAGGTGGAGGAGGAGGAGGAGGCTGTTCGGAAGGTTGACCTCAGTGTTTTGTCTCTTGATTCCATAGCAAACCCTTCTTTTAATCTTGCTGGAATCACCAACCTGGACATCTCCAACAACAATCTTGAGGTTTCTCTTCTTTTTCTTTTTTCAAATATTAATTTCATCAAAATCCATGTCTTAATGATTTTGTTATATAGATATCAAAATTTTCCTTTTTCATCATTTGACTTTTGTGGTGGGTGTCTTCATTCATGGATTCAAAATAGGGTTTGTTTGTTTGTTTGTTTCTTCTTTAGATATATTTTTGATGAATAATACGATGGGAAGTAGGCATGCAGGTTTGTTAATTCTTCTTCAAACAATGAAGATTTCCACATGCAATTAGTAAAATATTAATTCACGTTTATATATTTGTTTTACATATATTTACATTCATACAAACAAAGTAATGGCTAATTTGCACTTAATTACCTTCAACTTAAACAAGTTTCACTTCAATCTTCGGTATTAATTTGATCTCCACTAAGATAAGTTTGATGTTTTTAGTGCAATTTAGCCCAAACAAGTATAGAAAGATAGAACTTCTATGTAGCAACTTTCATCTTGATTCACAATATTCTAATGCCAACCCAACTATTTGGTCATAGATTTAATATTAGATTCCTATGCATAGAAGTTAATAATTAATTTGAAGGATGTGGTGGGTTTTGTGACTTTTGCCTATATTTTGATAAACATGTATCTTTTGTTACCCTTCGGTACATACCACTCGGTCCAATATTAATATTCAACCAATGTTAACTAATTGTTCCAGTGGTCATGATTTGGAGGCATAAACATTAGGTGGAGGTTCGAATCCCCTTGGAAGCGTTACTCGGGATATTTAACCAAGGTAATCCTACCAAGGTTGGGAGGGCTGTGTTGAGAGTGGATTGCCATGCGATGCGGATGCAAGTTGTGCATGATACGAATTGGTGAGTTTGAGTACGATGCAATGTGGTGTGCGAGTGTTTGAGGTTGTACCAAGTCCCATGCTTACGTCGGACAATTGTAACTAAGTCCTCAAAGGAATAACCCTTGATTTGTTCGGAGGGTGTGGAGTGGGGCCTTTGCCTTCTCCCCCAGGTAGTCGATCTCCAATCATGCCCATGGGAAATTGTGTCCCCGAGATTTTAAACTAATCTCGATTCTGACTGTTTCGTTCTCTCCATATATGTCAAACCACTGCAGCAAGGGTAATACACTTTAAATACCATGGCTGTCTGTTGCCTAGTAGTTCGCAAGTTCTCCAGTTCCCCTTCAAGACTGTTTTTGATACGCATCCCTTGCCCAAATCTTGTTGTATGACTTCTCTAACTGTTGTCCGTGACCAGACATTGGAAGTATAAATAATCAATACTTTCTCCCGCTCCTGGGCAAAGAACAGAGCTCTGGATCTGCATCCAAAGCCTACAAGTCTGTCTTTCGTTAGCAGTCTATGCCGGAAAAGTTCATACATACAAAGCTTCGTTTTTACGTTGTCCCTTTAATCCACGCAATCTCCGCCCAATCGACAATAGGGTGGTGTTGACTGGTTTTGTCAAATGCATCTTTGAAGGAGAAAACGTCGCCAGATGTGCCATTCCAGGTCCAATGATTATTCTTCTCACATGTCTCTATCAAAGATCTTAAGGATGTCTTCTCTAACCATATGTGTTGAATTGTTGATGGGATGCTCAGTGTTGATTGATGATAAGGCTACTTACTACGTTGAGGTTGCCCATTAGCTAGAAAGTCGGCCATGACAACCTCTCCGCTAGGCTAATCTTTTGAATCCAGGGGTCGAGCCATAAACTTGTGTCCCGCCCATTAACTATCACTCTGATCTTCAACTGTGTTGCTTCTCTGGTTCATGATTGTTTTGAAGGGAACAGAGTAATTGTTATTTATCTTCTGCATCCAAAAGCTTGACTGAGCAAGATAATGCCCTCTCAGCCATTCTGCCCATGGGATTTGTCTGTAACAAAATTTTCATATAAATCTAATGGCAGCAGTATCGGAAGATCCCGTAGAGATCCGAGCCCCAACAACCCCCCCTCCTCCTTTACCCGGCTTCCCCCGCTAATTAATAGCATGTGATCCACCTCGCCATATGAAGTTTGTGCACCGCTTCTCGATCCTATATATCGTGTGGACTGGAATTATGATTGCCTGGGGCCAGTACATGGCCACAGCTGCGATGATTGCCTTAACCAGTTCCAACCTACCACAAAATGATAGAATTTGGGTTGCTACCCCTCCAGACACACTTAAGTGCAATCCTCTAGGACACGATAGTCCTGAGCATCTACTAAGTTCACAGAGAGGGATTCCAAGATAGTTAACATGCAGTTGGTCTTCCTCATACCAAGCATCTCTTTCCAAGTGGTTTTATGCGGACGTGTTCGGTTAAACACACGGCTCTTTTCTTTATTCAGCTTCAGTAATGTCCAATGCCCAAACTTGATCATGAGTTGAGTCAGGGTTTGATACTTCTTTCCAAAGGTTCAATAAACACTAGTAAACTGTCAACGTAGATCAGGTAGGAAACACTTGGTCGAACTCGTTGCCAATTCCATCTTATAAGTATAGAACTCCATCAAGATAGCAAAAAGATAGGAAGAGAGTGGGTCACCTTGTGATACAAGCCTAAACAGTTATTCAGTGAAGCTCAGTAGTTCAAGAGTACAGAGTAGTTGAAGAGCACAAGCAGTAGCTAATGGTTGCAATACTACCTTCTAATCAAGCTCCATCAACCTTCAGTATAAGAGTGTACTAATGAAGAAGAGGAATGCTACACTGACAGTTTGGCAATTCAGCTAGCAGCTAGCCAACTCAGCATAGGGACAGCTCATAGTTCACATTTTGAGTCCAGGTCTGCACTAAGAAGCCAACTGGAAAGCCACTTGTACTGTCAAGCCACCTAGAGTGCCAGATCAGCCAAGATAGTTGTATCACTCCACTCGGGCGGAAACTGATATTGATATTCAGTTCTTATAAATAGAAGAATGTAGAGAGAGAAAGGGGATCAAGAAATGTTTTCCTATTTTGTTAGTTCTCTTTAGTTGTCCAGTTCTTGTAATCTCTTATTCCTGTTCCTCAGCAATTCAAATAGATATAGAAACCCTAGCTTGTTCTTCCCTAAATTGTCAAAACTATTCAATTCCTTGCAGTTTGTTCTTGATTCATGTCGAATAGTGTTCGATCTTCTCCAGTTCCTAGTCCTCTAGGAAGAGGTGCTAACACCTTGTCTTCTACCTCGGTTGCTAGTGAAGTACCCGTAGGACTGACCTTTGATAAGTATAGACGACCTTTGATAAGTATAGACCTTTGATCATTAATGAGAACATTGGTGAACTAATGCATTCCTTTACCCACTATCCACTACGGGTCTTTTCATGATATGGCACAAGAAGTTTCTGTTAACTGTGCTTTGCGAAGATCCAGTTTCAAACATGCCTTCTTGTCCCCTCCCTTGTTGAAATACCTAACAAGCTTGTTGTGACCTATGAAGACCGTTTGATTTGACGACCATAGGGAGAGTTGGAGATGTTCTCCAGGGAGAATGACTTCTTCCTCAAAATTTTCCTTAAAGAAATCTCGTGTGCATCTTAGAAGGAGGTCCGTGGACGATAAATGACCTCCTGCCTTATCATTCTTCGACGTTGGAATCCTGCGACAAACTTTGAAAGAGATCTTTTGGCCGCCATCCCCATATGGATTCGACTTCCGTGGCTCTCATTGCAGCTATTGAGTACGCCGGCTATCATAAAAATGGCCAATCTTCTAGGTACCCCTTAGCGTACCGACTTGCATACGACAACACAAAAACGTCTTGCTTATGCTCGTGTGTTTGTCGAAGCTGATGCTCGGTAGTAGCTTCCTAAGACGGTAAAGTTTCAGGTACCAACAAGAGAATTTATGTCAGCAAGTAGAATATGAATTGGTCACTCCCCGCTGTCAACAGTGTTATAGCTTTGGACATTTGCAAGAACAATGCTCAGAGGAGATCAATCGATCAGCAGTCTTGGACCACATAGATCTAGATAAAAGCTACTGTAACATATCTCAAGATGCTACGCCAGTGAATGTGACTATAGTCGAGAGAATAAGACAACGGTTGAAGTCTAGAATTTACTCCAACATCCTGTCTAAAAGACCCTCTACGGAACCGACGGATCTGAGCCTCACATAGATGCACCGCGGTCCTATAGGTGGGCCATCTGAGCCTGAGGGGACACCTTTGACAAGCGAACCTCGTCAGATGCTAAGGCGGAGGATGATTCTGGTAAAGGGAGGTTGGTGCATCCTAACGTGCACCACCTGTTGCCCCTATAGAGTCATCCAGAGGAAGACTATGGCTTCTTCAGCATGCCAAATGAGGAAAGTGAGGAGGAAGAGCTCCATTCAAGGACTACAACTAGTGATCTCATTACCAAAAAGTACAGTATGCAAATCCAATTGCATGACATCTCCAATTATGTGGATAAGGACCTCTCGATGGCTAAACTCCGATGGGAAGAGCGTTTATGTATGGCACCTCTTAAGCTCAAAGGAGTTGGACCTGTACGAAAAGGAGGTGTCAGGAAGCCTACTTCCAGCTGCCAACCGAGTCAGAGGAGCAATTTCAAAGTTTACACAAAGTAGGAGGCAACTAGTACTCATCCGCCTAGAAAATTCAGAAAAACTTTCGACATTGTCAAGTGAGGAATTACTAATTCCAGGGAAGCTTTCATTTTTCCTGAATTTATTAGCCTCCATAGTATCCTTAAGTTTTATTAATGACATTACTGAACAATTTCATATATTAGAAATTCTTCGATATGAGTTTTCATCTTATGTATTTTTTATGTGGCGGAATTTGGATGAACGAGCAGGCCATCCCGGAGTCGCTTACAGCCAGGTTGGTGAATGTTGTGGTTCTTGACGTGCACTCCAATCAGCTTATTGTGCTTCCCAACTCCATCGGCTGCCTCTCGAAGCTCAAGGTCCTCAATGTCTCTGGGAACCTTCTCGAGTATCTCCCCAAGACCATTGAACATTGCAGGTAATCAATCCGACTCCCTAACTTATTGACAAATGTGATTTATGCGCTACATCTACAATAGACCCAATTTTCATGAGCATTTATCCATAGGAATTGTACCTGAAATAGTTGGTTCTTCTTTATGCGGATTTGGTCATATATATGCTTGATGTTTTGAGTACTAAGTACAATATTAGCAACAGAAAGAAGTAACTGAAGAATTTTCTTTTCTACACTTTTAGGTTACGGCTCTATTAAGGTTGTAGACTAGATCGGGAAATGCCATGTTAAATATCAATTTATACAAATATTGTGTATGCATATATGTATTCATATTTAGTTGTAGGGGTTGTCCACTTGTTTATTCAAATCAACGTTTGAGATGCTTGAAGTATATTTCTCTCAGGCCCTTTCCATAACTTCTAACTTAAATATATCATTGTCATACTCTGATCTCAGCAAGCCATAGTATCATCGAGGAAGTTCAAATTGTAAATCAAAATTTTCACTTACTAATCCGGATACAATTTGCATCAATATTTCTTAATCATAACAAACAGAGCCTTAGAGGAACTGAATGCAAACTTCAACAAGCTCACCAAGCTCCCCGACACTATGGGCTTCAAGCTCATCAACCTTCGGAAACTATCGGTCAACTCCAACAAGCTCGTGTGCCTCCCCTACTCCACCTCCCACATGACGTCCCTCAGGGTCCTCGACGTGCGTCTCAACTTCCTCTGCTCCCTCCCGGAGGATCTCGAGAACCTTATCCGTCTCGAGGTCCTCAACGTCAGCCAGAACTTCCAGTTCCTCCAGTCCCTGCCTTACTCCATCGGCATGCTCATCTCCCTGCTCGAGCTCGACATCAGCTACAACAAGATCACTCACCTCCCCAATTCCATGGGCTGCCTCTCCAAGCTCCAGAAGCTCACGGCAGAGGGCAATCCGCTCGTTTTCCCACCGGTGGAGGTGGTCGAGCAGAGCGTTGAGGCCGTCAGGGAGTACCTGAGTGCCCGGACGAACGAAGAGGGTCGAGCGTGGGTGAGCCCTAGGAAGAAGACGTGGCTAGGGAAGCTGGTCAAGTGCGGGACATTCACCTCCGAAACGATTCCGAGCAGCGGCAGTGTGTTGGAAGAGCACGACGGGTTCTTGCTGTCCGACCACCGTTCGCTTGATGGGTTCACGTATCCAAGGTACGCAGGGATGTTCTCGCCTCGCCGCATCTTCACCCCAAGGAAAACTTTTCTTAGGAAGTAGAAGAGAGGGGGCTGCAGTACTGGAACTTGAAGAGAATGTAGGTTAGCAGGAACCTTCTTACTTAATGTTGCATACTTGTATGAACCAAGGGAAAAAAAAAACATTGCATGTGTACTATAAAGAGGAGGATGAAATGTCAGGAAGTATATGGCTGTAACGCATGTTTACGACCATTATTCCTGAAGAAATTTTGTTTCAATATTGAGCTGCAGTTTCATTCTTTCATCTAGTCTTTTGCATTCAAACTAACTGGAATTGTGGTGTCTGTCTTCTCTGCGTGTAGAATTAACTTTATGTGAAATTGTTTGCATCAAAGCAGTTTGTTAGCTGTTCTGATGTAAATGATTTAGAGCTAACTAGCAACTTCTACATTTCGTGTTGTTCTCAATATTCATATTGAGAATGGTATGTGTATCGTGATGGTTTATGATCCGATTCGTGGGGAAATAGATCTATGACTTCATATCCATAAGTATATTTGGTTTCTTTCTTATCAACTTTGGCAGATTCATTGTTACAGAAGGAGTTGCTTTATTTAATAAGAAAAAGGCCTATATATGTTGAGTTTCTTAATTATATCTTTTGAAAGTTTTCGGATTAATGCTGTAGAACTGAAGCCACTAAAAGATTGTACTTATGGTTAACATTTATGATTGTCTCATGTTTGATTGATTTACTTCTCGATCTTCTTCATCATGTACCGTTTCGACAAGAGCTAGCTAGCAATGAACTTGTTCCTAGGTGGTTTTTAGGCTTTTTCAGTTGAGAAATTACATCTTTGAGCCGGTGGCTTTATATGTTCTTAAGGGGGATAGACTTGTACTTCTCTGTTGCTAAATAGCATGCATGTTGCTTAACGTTTGTCAAAATGAAGCAAAGCTTCCGATGCATACCAATTCAATGTCGTAGACATTTTCTTCCTCCTAATTAGTTTTGGGATTGTTGTTGAATTGCTGAAAGCTTTGGTTAGTCTATGACATATGGTATTATGTTGTTGAAAATTTCGTGCCATATGTGTTAAACCTCTTTAATATATGGTTGATTTTCAGACTGAAGGAAGTAATAAAGTTCTTCAATACCTCTTTGTTCAGATATCATGCATTCCATCTTGAGAGCTCTTGTTACTTTGGAGTATATATATTGGCTATTTTCATGTAATAAAACTAGAATTTCAGAGTCACTGCCATTTGTCCAATCTTCTGCTTAATGCATTTCTGTCTGATTCTTTTTTACTTATATAAGGACAGCCTTGGTTAGTTGTTATTTTCTTGTCTTCTGCCTCCAGCAATTTCCAACAAGAATGTTATCATGATCACTTCAGTACAAGGCACATATATTAACACATTTACTGGAGCCTAAGTACGTGTTATAACCTAAAATAGTTTCCGTCTTTGAATGTGTTGTTGATCATATCGTTGATTTTGCAGGGAGGATGTGGTACGTACATGATGACTTGAAATGTGCAACTGGAGCGCTCACTTCATAAGGATCGATGGTGATGATGCCTGGTAGAATTAATGTTTATCAAACTGATGCAAAATGGTAAATACTACATATACATACTAATAGCTTCTCATCTGATGCATACCAATTCTTTATTAGATCACTCTAAATTAATTAAGCAGAATTAATGAAGGTACTGGCACTGCAGGCAGCCTAACAGAGTGCGGAGCTTCAGCTTCAACATCTCAGCTAGTCTACTGATGGGAATTGGAAGAGTTAAAGAGAGGAGAGCAGAGCAGAGGAGGATGAACTGGAAGAAGAAGAAGAAGAAGAGAGAGGGGACTCCAATGACTAAAGCCAGTTCAGTTGTGAGTACTTTTAATTACAAGTTCAAGCATTTTGGATCATTAAAAGGCCTCTTAGGCAGGCCGCTTTCTTTTCTAAGAATTTTGGATCCGTTTAAGCTTTAAAGGCCCAATTAAAACATGACGAAGCCTGCGATGGCCATGCATGGTAGTATCAACGTGAAATACGTACCCTGGATAATCAGTCTCAGCCCCACCCTCCTCGGCCTGGCGGGTGCACCGGCTATGCACCTGCGGGAGCCAAATAGAATTTTCTTTTACCAACCTAACGCCAAAGACTCTGGCCCAATGGTAGGCATCTTAATACATACCTCAACATATTGAGATATGTGGAGGATTAAAGGGATTAAAGCTAGACTCAATCAAAATTCACTCTTAGGTCATGTTTGGTTCGTTGAAAGGAAAGGAAATGAAATTGATCATTCATTGATATTTTTTCTTTTGAAATATTACAATTTCAATCAAAATTTTTTTTTTCGGTGTTTGGTAAAACCAAGAAAGTTGGGAGGGAAAGTGAATTCTTAGAGGGAGACGATGAATCTTCGAGTTGAGGGAGGAATCATTTTTCTCCTATTTTTCATCCTCTTGTGAATTAAATTCCTTTCGGGCCTCCTCATTTTCTTTGACATCCAAACAAAGAAAAGAAATTATTTTTTTTCCCAAGTTCTAATTCCGCGAACCAAAATTTGCCTTAGTTTCATAAGGAGAAATCTATGTGTGTTTCAATATTATTATCTTTTATTTAACTTTATGTATGTGAAGTATTGGCCTACCAGTGAGAATAGTTGGGTGAGGTTTGTGATGCGACTCTAACATTGTACTCTGTAATTATTATTATTTGACCACCTAATACATCTAGAGTCGGTCATGAGAATATTGGGGTCCTGGATGTATGTTATAATATAATACCCTTTTACTATACTAGTTATATTACATAGATTGTATAATATATTACCTCTTTACTATACTAGTTATATTACATTGAAAAGTATCTCAATACTTATAAATATACTCTTTCTCATTATTATTATATTTTGCCAAAGTTAAAATAATTATTTGAAAAATATTTCAATTTTTCAGATATTTCAAGAGTACTTGAACTAAAAGAAGAAGAAAGAAAAATCCAAAACAAGTTTTTTTTTTTTTTTCCACATCTCAAACTAAACAAACCAGCATTCTCTTGGCTGAATTACTGTTGAGAATCAATAAGGGACTTTAGTCCCACATTGGAATATGTAGTATGAAGAGGAGTTGGAACCTCTATGAGTAGCAAGTAGTAGCTCATCAATAAAATCATCCCATTATTCATTTCTACATGGCATCAAAGCCACCCTTCTCTCTCCACACACACACACACACACAAAAAATCCCCTCCCGCTTTCGACCCCCCTCCCGACTCCAGGCCCCCCTACGCACCCCGCTGACCCCCCCGGTTGCTGATCCCATAAAGAGATCACCAACCCCCCCTCTGCTTGAGTTCCCCCTCCCCCCCTCCCCCCCCCCGCTGCCGGATTACCCCCCCCCCCCCCCCCCCCCCCCCCCGCGCACCCCGCTGCCCTCCCCCCAGTTGCTGATCCCATAGAGAGATCACCAACCCCCCTTCCCCGCTGCTACCGGATCCCCCTACACCCTCCCGCCTTCTTGTTTTTACTTGGTGTGCCGGATCTCCCCTCCCTTTTCGCTTCCTTGTTTTTACTTGGTGTGTCGGATCTTCCCCACTGCTTCCTTGTTTTTACTTGGAGTGTCGGTTCCCCTCCCCTCCTTGTTTATACTTGGAGTGCTGGAACAATCGATCATGCAAGGAGTAAACGACCCACGTCGTTGTTCCCCTTGTTCGATGTAATGTTGTTCTAGTTGCTCGTATACCTGAGGAATATCTGTGAGGCGGCTCCTTGTTGTTTTCCCCCCTCCCTCCCCTCCGGTCTCAACAGTTGACTACGAAGACACAAGAGATCGGTGTAGTGCCCCGTCCCGCTCAGTCAATCGGAGGAAATCGAAACGCCGACGGCGTTCGGACTTAGCCTTGCAACGGCTACTCGGAGACATCGTTCGGTCGAGGCGACCACTCGCTCAGGTGGGGTAGTTTCGGTGAACTTGCCTCATCTTAGCATTCACATAATAAATCGCATGTTTTCAACTTGCACAAATAGGCTTAATAATAAAAGAGATGAATCCACATAGCTAAAGAGAATAATTCCGACGGGTCGAATTGAGTTAGAATATGGAAAGGTCCAACGGTCGGCTTAGAGTTGGTGCACGACGTGCTTTGAAAATGACACTCGATCCTTCGTCCCGTGGCTTGGGAGAAGGAAAGTTGGTTGAGTAGGCGAAGTTATGATCGTAGCCTAAGTCATAGGCGTCGCCCGCATGAATGCTTCATAAAGCATGCTCGGTCCTGTTGTCCAAGGCTTGGCATAGCCTTGACTTGCCAAAAGTTAAGTTGCGTTGAGCGGCTTGTGACCTAAGTCTAGGCGCCCGAGTGACTTGGTCGTTCAAGTTGGATGCGTGTACGGCACGATCCGTTGAGGCAAAGCTTGACGCAGCCTTTGCTCGTTAAGTTGTTGCGAAGTTAAGTTAGGCAAAGTTATGCCGGTCGACCTAAGACATTACAAGCACTGTCCCGCACCTTCGCGGCTTGTCAAGTTAAGTAGTTCCACGATCTCAAGGCCCGTCGACTTGGACAGGAGTGTCACGCGGAGCACGATTGGCTTAAGGCACGATGCACGGGCTTAGTGTTTAAGGCAAGGATCACAATTGATTCAAAGTGAGTTTTGAGAAAGGGATATCAAATAGGCATTCATGAGTTGAACCAAATGATAGGGTAACAAGGAAGGAAATGCTCGCGACCGTGGGTCGTCGAGGGGTCTCAAGGAAGGAATGCTCGCGACCGTGGGTCGTCGAGGGGACTCAAAGATAGAAGTCTTGGTTTTGGTAGAGGAATGACTGTGTGAGACGTCCGTTTGTGTCGAGTCTTGCATGGTCATTTGACAACTTGTCGACAAGGGCGATGAATCCTCGAACGGTAATCCTGGGCCATGGGACCGACTCGGCCTAGGAGGAAACAGGGTATAGTCGTGCGTAAGGTTTTTGGCACAGGTTAAGCGGAAACTTGCGATGGAGCTAGCTACTTGCGTCGAAAGGATCCCGATTAACAAAACTATACGTCAAGGTATAGCTTGTGATGCTAGTGGCCAAGTTCATATAGATGTCGGCAAATAGCAGCTATCCGCGTGTATGCCTTTGGATTGAGTTGAGTTAAAGGTGTGTACAGTTAGAACACAATGTTGGGCCTAAGATTTGGTGGCAACGTAGGCGACGTGCTTCGGCACGAGGTGTGGCGTCGAGTCGTAAGTTGTCGACATATGAGTTGCATAAGTTGGTTGAGTTGTTTGAGTTAAGTCGGAAAACCGCCGCAAGGCAAAGTGGGTCGACATAAGTTCAGAAGTCTTGATTGGGTCAGTTGGTGATAAAAATAGCAAGGGCCGCGAGGCGGCAACATGGTTAAGTCACATTGAGTTGCGAGGCACGGCACGATGGATTCGTAGCACGATCACATGGAAATGGAGCTTCATCGCGTAGTTGCGTCTATGATTTTAAGCCGTAAGGCAAACACGACTCGTTAGGTTAACGTGTTTGGCACGAGAAGGGTCTTGAGGCAATGTATGAGTTAACGTTGAATGTTGCAAGCACGGGATGGTCTAACGACACAAAGTAGGCAAGACGTCGGTCATAAAATTGATCATAAGGCAAGACTAGAAAGACAATTGATAAGAAGGGATTACGTTGCACAAAGTAAATCAAACGTGTTGGGTTTGTATGGGTGGGCGAGGAGTTCATTCCACCAGTACAGTTGAGTACTGACACCCACATAGTTTCCATGTGCAGGCACAGGTAGAAGCTCGTGGCGCGGAGCTCGTTTGGATGCGTCGAGGCACGAAGTTCCTTGGTGATTCGAAGCGCGCGGCCGCATGGAGTAAAGACTTATACAGAACATAATGTATGGACATCGCCTTTCGAAGCTTCCGCCGGCTCAAGATTTGTATTTGAGAGATGAGAGAGAGCAGAGTGAACTTGTAATGTGAGATGAGTGAGCTTGAGAGACTTGTAATCTTGGCCTTGCGCCCTATTGTAACCGTTGTTATCAATATCAATAAAAGAGTGTTTTGCAATGACTTGTGTTTTGTTCTAAATTCTGCTGCTATTATTCAATGTCTCTGCTTGGGACTTCTGTGCGACGACCCCGTCGCAGCCGCTGAAATCGGCCGTTATGGAACCCGCCTTGCACGAGCACAATTTAGGCTCGTGCGGCATCACGTCTTAGCGAGGACGATCGCTCCTACGGGAGCGGGGCATGACATAATGGTATCAGAGCACGGCCTTACGTCCTTGGACTAACGATTGAATTCTTTAACTCGTTGTTTCCGCAAAACTCTGTTGCTTCTGCAAGTTGATATCGTTGGTGCGCTCTCTCTCAAATGTCCCACGGGATGTCCATACAATAAGTCTATCTATTTTGCAAAACGTAGGAGAACAAATTTTGACAACAAAATAAAAAGATGGTTCGCGTAAGCACGGTTGGCTAAGTCGGGCTGGGCATATACACCAAAGTTGCGTCGACCTTAGCAAAGTCGAGTGCGGGATTCGTAATGTTCGAGCTAGAATGAGAGTTGAACTCGATTGAGTAAATGTGGGATGACTGTCGATAGGGGTGCTATCGAGCAACGATAACGTCGGTGCGATATAGATGAGCGTGCTTAAAATTCGAGGAATAGTTCGAATGGGATCCGAAGAAGTCAACTTTGATTCGAATGATAGTTTTGAGGATTTGTTGAATGACTTCATTCCTGAGTGGTGTATGCGATAGGCTCAGGAATGTCGATCGATAAATTGAGGATGCGGGGTGTCGATGAGTCTATCAGCAAGCGTCGCGTGGATGCAAAGCCTTAGATTGAATATGATCGAGCAAAATATACTTGAAGATTATGATGAGTCGATTCGAACAACTTAGAAATTGACGCGCACGAAACGTGCACGGGATTGAGGATTGTGCGAAGTATGAAACGCGAAAACGATTGATTAGGTGAAATCGAATCGAAGAAAGAGTTAGGGTGTACGAATGGATGACTTGATCGAGGAAATCAAAATGGATCGTATACGAAAAGTTAGCACGACGGAAAGATAGCGTGCATGAAAAGTTTGATTCGAATGTTTGAAAATGACTTTAAGGATTGGATTGAATGTTGCTCGATGATTGAATTAACAAAGGGACGATGCGATTGAGGAAATGCATTGGTCGATGACTTAAGATAGACGAATGAACAATACGTGAATTTGGTTCGAGGAAATTGATGTTGTGAATGGTTCGAGGGATAATGATCGAACTTGAATTTGAATGTCGAGGAGACTATCCAGTCGGACGGTGGCATCGTTCGCACGACTCAAAATTTGGTTGCAAAGGAAGATCGTCAGGTTACGCATATCGTCGATGGTATTGAGGCGTATCAAAGATCGCTATGCGATAACTCGGGGGTACTCTGACTCAGCGAAAGACGATCGTGCAAGTGTTATTGTTCGGTTGGATGCTATAATTAGAATTTTGATTGAGATGAATGTTGGATGAAAATGATTGTGTCTTGATGGTTACGTTGATAACCACAACGTCGGCGATCTTGCCTTGCGCGAGCGCAATTCTAGCCTCGCACATGCGTCGCGTCGGATTTGGGGCGATTGTTCCGCGTGAGCGCTGACATGGTGATTCATGTCGCAGGAATGATCGAACTCGAAAAATCATGATGCGGCAACTTTGATTGTCTCGACTTATCGGTTTGATACGAAGGAAAATTTGAGGATGTTAGGACTTGCGATTGATGAATGAAATAAACTTGAAGATTGAGTAGGTCCAATCCGCGCATCGAGAATAAATTAGTCTAGACTCGAACAAGAGTTACGTCCCGATGAGAATGATTCTATCGCGGGAGCGTGCATGGTGATTCGTGCCAACCGTGGGTAATCTAACTCGCGTGAGATCGGGAAGCAACATATTGTTAAGTCGGACGACCTTGTGATCGATTACGTGAATTGGGATAAATGACTTAGAGAGTATGAAATGTGACTTATGGTTTAGCGATGAATCGTGTCGTAGCGCGCTTGAATTGAGGAGGATTGACAGACGAACTATATCAAACGCGTTTGAAGGGATAGATTATACGAAACGGCTTGATGAACGAGCGATATGTTCTTGTCAAGGATTGGTTGAACGTGAATTATCGTAGGATGGCTTTGCTGAATGACTCGGACCCCGTGCGACAAATATTGGGATGTGTGTAGGCAATCTATGCTCGAAGTTTAGAAATCGGAGTGATGCGAGCTTGTGTAGAAAATCCCGTACTATCAACTTGGTTTGACCTTAGGATGGGGTCAGTGTTGATATCGTTGTTTGGGAACTATGATTCCAATACTGACGGAAAGACATAGCATAGCAGTTAGGCAGACGTTCCGGTACTGAGCGATAGGAATGGTGAAGGCACCACTCATGAGGCTCGCTTGACATGCATGTATATCAAGGACGCTTGAATGCGTGCACGATCCGACTCGAGTGGTGATGGCGGGATTCGCTATCACGAGGCTTGGTTGAAATGCATGTATTTTGGGGACGCCTAAGATATGTGCACGATCCATACTAAGTGATACGTTGAATTCAAGTAAGATTTGAGGAACGAGGAAGTATCGAGGATTTTGAGATCGTAAGTTTTGAAGAAAGGATTGAGGGTAGCACGAGTAGGGGTGAGCATCGGTTCGGTTCGGTCCGAACCGAACCGAAAAAATTAAAACCGAACTCAAAATCGAACCGACCAAATCAAAACCGAACCGAACCGAATTGGTTCAGAACCGAACCTGAACCGAACCGAATTGGTTCGGTTCGGTTCATCGGTTTTTCGGTTTTATATGTATATATATATATATATATATATATTTATATATATATATATATATATATATATATATATATATATATATATATATATATATATATATATATATATATATGTAAACCGGTTTTAAAGTTCGGTTTTCGGTTCGGTTCGAAAACCGAACCCAAAAACCGAAAACCGAACCGAAAATCCAAAAAAATCGAACCTCTAAACCGACAACCGAACCGTTTAAAAAAAACCGAACCGAAACCTTATTTCGGTTCGGTTCGGATCGGTTTTCGGTTTTAAACCGAGTTTTGCTCACCCCTAAGCACGAGCGTGGCTCGGATTTGAGTAAGGCATAGGAGAATTGTGTGCGAGAGTTCTTGAATGTTGAGTAAAGTGATAAGTCGATAAGGTACTCAGTTAGTTTCGAGGACGAAACTTTTTTTGAGTGGTGTATGTAGTGTCCCGTCCCGCTCAGTCAATCAGAGGAAATCGAAACGCCGACGG
>JANAVB010018196.1:0-82609 GCA_029216955.1 Iris pallida | reverse complement strand
CCTAGGCCACTTATTGAGGACTAATTATGGTGGTCCTTGGATAAACTACTCTGATGCTCCGGACGACAGGAAGGCCTACTGGTTTATGCGCTTCAAGGTTAAAATATATTTGCTTTTAACATGAACCATATACTTTTTACATATTATATATAACTGATAAATGTTTGGTTTGTACTATTCTAGGCTATGTTTTTCTATCCACCGCACCGGACCGAGCTGATCGAGGGGATGTTTTCTGCCGTCGCTGCTAAGCTGATCCGCGACGCTATTAATGATCAGAAGACTCGTGATCGTGCCGGAAAGCCGATCCAAGGTTGGATCACCCCTGATCAGTGGACTGCGATGAAGGCTCGATTCGGCGAGCCAAGGTGCAAGAAAAAGTCTGAGAAGGCCAAGGCGGCTAGGAAGTAGGAATCAAAGTGGTGCGGTGGGTCGATTCCGATGACGGAATATTTCCGTCGTTTGGTATGTCTTTTTATTTCAGAAATATTATTTAATGCAAGTTCAATAAATTAGTAAAAGGTGATATATTTAATTACAGGTAAGGAGGGGTGATGACGTCAATATGGTGACTGTTTTTCTAGCCACACATCGTAAGGACGGGAAGCTTATTGACGAGAGGGCGGAGCAGGCCTATGTAAGTATTACAATTCTATTTATTAATCTTAATACTTCGTGTTAGTTCTGATATAACTTAGTAAATATGCATGCAAATAGATATCATGTAGTTAGTAATAATAAGTACATTAGACATTAGAGTTTAGAGTATCCATGATTTCTAGGCCGGTTTCAATGGCTTAAGGAGCGGACGGCTACTAGTGCACCTGCTGTAGGAGAGGCCATACTTCCTTGCAGCCCGCTCCAGCTCCGTCGGAGGACGAGCTATGGGTGACCGTCGCTGGTGGTCTCCATAAGGGTACGTACTACGGTACGGGATCCTATGGCGTCCTAGTTGCGACACAATCCTTTAGGACCTCCCATGCAGTTTGTATGGCCCACAGCCCTCCCAGAAGTCCTCGAGTCCAGCAGATGGTGGAGTCTGTCCGTGATGAGCTGCCACGACGGATCCAGGAGCAGCACCAGACGACGATGCTGCACTCATAGCACGATTGGATATGTTCGACCGCAGCATTATGAAGCTCAGGATATGACTGAGAGGACAGAACGGGACGTCACTGATCTTAGAGGGTCGACAGAGTGCAGCTTGACGGATCTGCAGGCATCACAGCTGTCCATGGGAGAGAGGCTCACGTTGATGTAGGATTCGATGGTTGATAGCAGTACGAGGCTGTTATCTACCATGGATTCCTACCACCAGCGACTAGCAGCGTTGGAGTGTTATTGTCCTCCGGGTGCGCCTTCATCGTCGTCGACTCCGCCGGTGTCACTACCTCGACTCCACCGCCGTCACTACCTTCTTCATCGGTGACGATTTCACGGGAGGAGTATGAGATGTTCCTATCCTTGAGGCGCGGCGGTGCCCCTCCTCCTCCAGATCCGCAGTAGTCCGAGTTAGGACTATTTATGAGATTGTATTTTTTTGTAGTGTTTGTTTATGTTGTTTCAGTATTGGTTGTGGATTATTTGTTTGTGTAGACTTTCATTATTGTTTGTGGATTCATGTGGATATTGGTTGTATACTTTGGATATTCGTTTACCGACTTTGGATATTTAGTGTTCGTTGTGTTGGTTTCTCATCAGATGTTGGTTGTAGACTTTTACTCTTGTTTGCGTTGATACATATGTATATTGTGATGTACCGGTGTTGAGTGTTCCACCGAAGGGGTCGGCGAACCCAGGAAGAAATATGCTTGCGGTTTTTTTTGTTATTTATTGAACTACATGTAGAAAATGTGATTCTGTGGACATTCTGTAATTTATTTATTATTTTTTTTGTAATTTAGCGACTTTTAGCGACGTTTACCGACGTTCAGCGACGCAGCTAAACGTCGGTAAACGTCGGTAAATCACCAGGTATACCGACGTTTAGCGTCCTAGTATTTCCCTCGTCTACAGAGTCGTGAACGTCGGTACAAACTAGACATATGTCGCTAATTGTTGCAGGATTCACCGACGTTGACCGACGTTTGAGACGTCGCCATATTTTCGACGGGGCGTCGGTGAACGTCGGTCAATTACCGACGTTTAATGACGTCGGTAAGCGTCGGTAAGGGCGACGATTACCGACGTTTTGCCTATTAGCGACATAGATTTCCGTGACCACAGGAAAACATCGCTAAATACGTCGATAAACAGTTGTAGCGACGCTTTTTGTCATTTTAGCGACGTTTTCTTGTGTCGCTAATATGACTTATTCTAGTAGTGAATTATGCGGGCAATGTAGTGGGAAGATCTGTGCGAAGGAAAGTATCAATAATACTCATCATTTTCATAATCATGGCCATACTCTGACGACGTGGGATAGCCAAGGAAATTGTATCCAAATGGGACCAAGGTAAACCTGTCTCGCTTAAAGGAAGTGGCCAAAGTCCACCGTTTAAGCACCACCATATACCATTGAACATCCAATGACTCCTTTCAAGGATTTTGACCAATCCTCATATCCATTAGCTCATGAGAAGAAATCAATATTACCTTTGGATGTCATTCACGTAGTGCAAAAGCTCGAAGGTGACCATAGATAGAAAGGTTGCGCCCAAGACATAAGGACCAACATATTCTTCAAGTACTTTACTGTCTATTTTACAAGATCATCTTCAATAATATCCGTAATTTGTTATTCTGATACAGCAGTCGATTCAACAACTGAAACTCAAGCTCACCACTAGGGGAAGAAGGTTTGCAAAGATCGGCCCAAAAATTGGATTTTTCTTAGAAATAACCGCAAGACCTTTCCAGGGCATTTCCTCAAACACCTTGCATGCATTGGGAGGGTTAGGAGCAGCTGTTCCGGTTCGAGCACAGGCCTGAGCAAGACCATCAGGCTTGGGAATGAGCCCTCCTTCCATCTCCTCGCAACCAGTCAGCCGCCTGGGATCAACCAACCAAGGAGACATAAATTATACCTTTGCTTCCCGCATTAGCACGAGAACTAGCGACTATCTTACCTTTCTTCTTCTGAATAACTATAGACCACCCCCTCCAGAGAACCATATCCACTGGATCAGAGTCGAGAAGACGGAAGAGCAAAGCACGAGGAAAGAACACAGGCAACTTCTGCAGCTTTTTGTCCAACGGAGGTTAACAGATCTAGGGACTTCCCAAAAGCGACCTGGATAGAGGAGGGACACACACACACACACATATTGAAAGAAGGTTATTTTATTGAATAAGAACATCCCCTACACCCTTTAGCAGGCAAAGCACATTGCTTAATGACACATCATCCTCACATCAACCTCTATATTGTTTGTAATGCCCAATATCGACATAATATGTCCCTAAAAAAGATAATTTTTCTCTCTCCACACGTGCCAAAATGTTGTCGCAAGTCTGATCCTCGTCTCACTAAACCAAGAAACACCTCTCTTCTTATGACAAATCATCATCTCAATGATCTCGCTTGAACCACATGCTCTATTGGAATTCAGTTGGAGTTGTCCTTCATGGTGCTCCCAAACCCTCCAAGCTATAGGGCATAAAAAATGTACGGCTGGTTGTTTCCAAACCCCCCCCCCCCCCAATGCAGAATATGCAACTGGAATTCGTAATGGACACCCCAAATCTGAGCATACGATCCTTAGTGAGCAATCGGCCAAGTGTGACTTTACTCACACAACTGTATTTTAATAGCCACATTCTTAGCCCAAAAAAATCCTTGATATATCAACGGTTGGGAGCGAATTTGAAACTGATCATAAGCCGAACTGAAATCGAACTTCCCAGTATTTGATATCCCACCGCCATGTATCTCTTCCCTGTACTTGTCTATTTGAATACTACTAATCTCCTCCCGAAATTGTCTTTCTAACGTGTGGTCATCCAACCTCCAAGCTCCAAGATGAATCAAGCGGCTCACTTGTTCCTCCTGGCCCCCTCACTTTAAACTCCTGTCATCCCAATCTATCCACCACACTCTGATGTCCTAACCATGGATTGAACCATAAACTTGTATCGATCCCATCAAAAATGACCCTGGTAATAACTTGCTTCAACCGTCCTTTCATTTCATATTGTTTTGAAAGTAACTGAGAAATTATTATCAATATGCTGAATCTAGAAGCTCTTCTCCTTGAGATATCTGCCCCTATATATATATATATATATATATATATATATATAATATATATATAGAGAGAGAGAGAGAGAGAGAGAGAGAGAGAGCAAGTGGTTAGAGTGAGGCATACCCCTCTTCCGGAGGTTGCTAGTTCGAGCAACGGATAAGCACTTAATTAAATGAGGAGGGTACTGTGCATCCCAGGAGCGGTGCGGTACAATGCAGTGCGGCTGCGGTGATGGTACGGGACTTTCGGACTGGGATGCCTTTGGGCTGGGTTTATGAGCCTTCGAGCTAGGTTTGTAGGCCCTCGGGCCGCGATTGATTATAGGTCTTCGGACTGAATTGTAGGCCTTTAGACCAGAATAATATTTACCTCTATATATATAAGAGTTGTACTCCAATTGGCTGAATTTGGAGACAGAGATCCCGAATATACATGATTTATATTTGTTTTTCAAAATATCAAGTGTAAGAGCATCTCCAACCCTATTGTGACTTTGGAAAAAAGTTAATGCCACATAGGAATGACAAAATTTTATTCAAAAGTTCTTCTCCAATGCAATTGTCAAGTCAATTGTGAAGCTTATGTGGCAAAGATAAAAGAAGACATTGTGAAGATTGTCTTGTTCTAGACAATGCACTTGACAATGTCTTCTCTTCCATGTCATCAATTATGAATAAAGATATTAGAAAAAAGAAAGAAGAGTAGTAGTTGTCTTGGAAGTTGGAAAAAATACTTTTTATTGTCTTCTCAATACTTTTGCATTGGAGAGAGTTTTTTCATCTAATTGCCTTTTGAAATATAATTTTGACACATAAACAAGACATTGTCTTGTGGCCCATGCCATATAGGAGCCACCTAAGGTACCGTTTGGGAAGGGTGGAAAATGGGAGGAAGAAAAAGTTGAGGAGAAAGTGAGAGAAAAATTTTAAATGATGGTGTTTGGAAAGGGGGAGAGAACATGGGGAAGAAAAATTTGAGAGGAAAAAGTAGGTGGGTCCCACCAAAAAATTTCCTCCCAAATGTGGGAGGAAAATGGAGAGATGAGAGGAATTTGAGTGAAATTACCCCACCACCCCTCAAAAAGTTAAAATTAAATCATCATTTGAGAATACCAGGAGGAATAGTAATTATACCTATATCCATAAACAAATAAAAAATTATTTTTAAACTTTTCCTTCCCCTACTTTTTGTCCATCCAAACAAAGGAAGGAAAAATTAACTTTCCTCCATTTTCCTTCCCCTCCATTTTCCTTCCCCTCAAATTTTCCTCTCCCTCCCCCCAAATGTTCCCAAACACAAAGACTCACATAGACAATAGGGTTGGGATGGTCTAAGTTTGGACGTTATGGGTGTTTTTATGGTGTTAACACATGCAAGGCTGGCATTTGAGCGGGTGTTAATAAGATGGGTGGAAGATCGATGACCACTATATATTTTTCCACATCTGGGCTCACTCTATAAAACTTACTTAAACAGGCAAATTCATACGCATCTTTAGGAAGTCCTTTTGGCTATTTGTTGGCCGACCTAAGCCTTAATAATTTGGTTGCCCTCCATTGCTAGCTTGTGTCTCTTTCTGGTTTCTAGATGTCTTTGCCACAAGGAAACGGAAGGGAAGTGTGATATATACCCAAACTAAACCTAGAGCCGAGAGGGACAATATGCCTTCACAGAAATGGGCATGGAGAGCAAGGCATGAATTAATGAGCTCACCCGTGATACCCGGATTTTGAAGGTCTCATTTTTTTTTTTTTTTGAATATTGCTATTTATCCCTCCAAATTGTACCTCCAAACCGTCCCTCCTTATGTGGCAGCTGACGTGATGTTAACGTGGCAAATTTTAAAATTAAAATTAAAATAAAATTAACATTAAAATTAATGTTAACATTAACATTAAAATTAATATTACCATTAACTTAACAATAATATTAAGATTAAGATTAACATTAACATTAAAATCAACATTAACATTAATATTAACATTAATTAATATAAATACTAGTTAATATTTAATATTAAATTAACATTAATATTAACATTAAATTAACATGGACAAAATTGGATAATTAACTTTTTTGGTTAAAATTTGTCATGTCATCGGCCATGTCAGATGACACATAATATTATTTAGCATGTCACATTAGCTGTCACATAAGGAGGGATGTATTGGAGGAACAATTTGGAGGTACGTATAGCATATATCATCATGATTCTTATATTATGGACCGGGAAATATAGAGATAATTTTGCAAGTTCAAGTTCATGAACGCAAAAAAAAAAAAAAAATCTAGAATATTGGTAACCTACAAAGGCATAATTTTCGGACCGGTAACATGAATCAATCATTAGTTGACTGGTTCATTTTCGGCTTACAGGTTCATTTCCATCATGCAAGTTAGTGCTTTATCAAAACTCTAGAGTTGTGATGAGAGAAGGGGGTTAAATTTATATTATCATGCATTCCGTATGTAAAATTGTCTATTTTTGTCACGACCCGGTCCCCAAATACTTGGGTCGAATCGGATCATGCCAGCCTGCACCGTTGATGAGACGGCGGCAGTAAGCTGTAATCCATATTGCAGGTCAATCAACAACAAAATTAAATTTCAAAGTTGCCACACCATTTATTTAACGATAATTAAACTTGTTCATTACAAAAGAGTTCACCACTTTTAAAATAACATTAATTTAAATAAAAGACAACAAATCTCCATCTAAGCAGAAGTATCA
The DNA here is from genome assembly GCA_029216955.1 of Iris pallida. Lineage (NCBI taxonomy): Eukaryota > Viridiplantae > Streptophyta > Magnoliopsida > Asparagales > Iridaceae > Iris > Iris pallida. The sequence continues at coordinate 75,694 of JANAVB010018196.1, read as the reverse complement.
TCATCAACATCAGGAACCTCCTCTGGAAGCATAGCAGGATACAGCTCTGGGTCGTAATAGCTACTAATCTGTAGCTCTGAGTCATCAATAGGACCTATTGGGTGTGGGGAATCCAGTCAGGAAAGGAGCAAGTACAATTATGAAAATAACAATTTGCATAATGAATAGAAAATTGAAATATTAAAATAACTTTGGAAACAATGATTTTCAACTATAAAACAATTGTGATTTGAGTATGCAGTATCTATGACCGGTTTAGGATGATTCACTTGTATCCTATTGATACGGTCCCCTAACCCCGTGTGAAGAGGGGTAAGCTCGCACATTCATTTACTATTGGGCTTTGATCATAGATAACTACACTACTCCCCATTATCCCGATGCAATGATTCAATGTGTTACTCTAGGAGAGAGTACGTGTAACAATTGTGTATTTAATATGCAATATTCTAATATTAATTAAACTGAAATTAACACAACCATACTTGCCTTGAATTTCAATTGGTCGAGATTTGTACTTCGGGATTCGAAAGGTCACGTTCTTCCTTGAAATCCTACATTCCGGAGAACTTTATCTCAGAAATACAAATACCAGAAAAATCTAGTTGCAATCTCTATTTGTCTTTCCTAGTCTATTTTAGTTATTAGCTAACTAACACAACATCACAACGTTTACTAATGAGTTTGAATTTAGAAATTCAATTTATTTAGGTTTTTCGGGAAAACTTGTAATTTACCAATTTATTGGAAAAAGATTGGTATTTCTTTTATGACTTATATATATAAAAATATATTTTCTTAAATGAGAAAATCGTGAATTTCTAATAAATATAAATTTTTAAAATTAATCCTACGCGTTCATACAACCCAATAAAATAAAATTACTTCCTACTAATTACAGGCCTGGGCTTATGCCCTTACAAATTTAATTACAAATTGAAATAAGAAGAAACTTGTTAGTCTTGAAAATTACCTATAATTAAATAATAAAACTAACAATTGCCAATTTAAATTATATAAAATATGAGTCTCAGACTCTGGTCCAGTCGTCATGTTCAGCTACTCTGCCTCAACGTCCGGTCGTACCGGTGCGTTTGCATTTCGCTGGGGCCCACTGACCAATGTGGTCGTCGCCCAAAAATATTAAAATAATATTTTACCGAAATTTATTTTGAAAATCATTTAATAATTTTCCCGAAAATTTCGGCAGCACTCCCTCTATTTTTGGTCAACCCAAAAACTGGGAAATGCTCCGTAAACCTGCAGAATAACTCCCGAAACCCGAAATTCATATATATATATTTTCCAAAGCCAAACACAACATTTCTGATACAATAACGGAATTTCCGAAAACTCGAAATCATTCCGTAACAAAATTTCCCCAAGAGAACATCTCCAGTATTGTTTATATAACCAAAATTCCAACAGAACTCAAGGAACCCAAAAATGAACCAACAAAACCAACTCAAGAATTAAATTTTAATCTCCAAAAATGTTTCCGAAAAATTTTATTGGAAACCCGAAGATTTCACAAAATTGTTCTGTCCAAAATATTCCAGCAACCAAACAATTTTTCCCGAAGAACTCGGAAAAACCGAGATAGTAACGTAGTCATTACGTTACCAAAAACCAAATTCCATAAGGAATCTGTAGGACCAGTTTCATCATAGACTATAAAAATAATCTACGGGATCTAGAAATTACCCAAACGACGGAATCCGAAGGGATGCCTCGGATTCGGGCAATGCCTCGCCGGGGTACGGCTGCACAACCACGGAACAGATCGGGGACGGAGACCCGAACAAAGCGCGGAGGGCGAGGGGGCCGGTCGGCGGCGCTCGGGCTGGTCGCCGGGCTGGTGCGCTGGTCGCCGGCGGTGTCGGTGTCGCGGATCGGCCGCGGGGTCGGCGGAGGGTGGCGCTGGCCTCGGGATTTCGCCGGGAAGCGGCGGTCGGCCTCGGGAGGTGGGGTGGCCGGAGTATTGAAGTTAGGGCTTGGTTTAGAGGAGAATGATGGTGGTGAAAGAGGATGGTGAGGGGAAAGTTGGCAAGGGGGTTTTTATAGGAGATGGAGTAGGGGTTACCGGAAATAAGAGGAGGAGTCACCCCCTCCATAAATCCGGCCGGCCAAGAAGTCGGAGAGACGGCGGTTGAAAGCTTCGAGCAAAACCGAAGCCGAAGTTCCTTCGGTTGAAAGAACTCATCCCATGGAGAGTTAATATTCTCTCTCTGACTTAAAGTCAGAAGCTTAACAAACAAGCTTATATGAGCCAAAAATATGTGGGCTTTATTAATGGACCTTTGAAAAACAAATAGCTTACAAGCTAAGGATAATGGCTATTTATAAAGTGTGGGCTTCTTCCTAATTTAAATTTTGGGTTTTTTTTTTTTTTTTTAAAATGACTATGGATAAGAAATGGCTAAAACTTAATAATTATTTAAGTTTGGCCCAAAATAAAATTGATAAATATTTTTTTAAATTTTAATTTCAAGTCAGATTCGGGTCTAGGTCTGACATACAATAAATCAAGTAAATTATTTGGAAAATAATTTCATAAATTCATAATATTAATTATATATCAATTTAGCATAAAACAACTAAAAATTAAATTAAATTAAAAAAAGTAATCTAAATTTGCGGGTTTCACAACCTTCCCTCCTTAGAAAATTTCGTCCTCGAAATTTAAGGACAGGTAGGACAGGATTCCCACAATTCAATTAGACACGAGTATGGTGTTCAGGTTCAAACAATAAGAATTTTTAAAGGTAATCATGGATGAGACAATTTAGGGACAAAATAAAATATAAAGCGAACCAAAGTGTATGAGGTTGATCAGACCATCATTGCACCGGTTCTGATTAGACAATATATTAATGGAGGCCTCCAATAAGATAATGTCATGATCAAGCTTGAAAAAGGAATAGCTCGCAAAACTAGGCTAACAAGCATAATGTCAAATTTGAAAATGAAACAGATGAGTATGGAAAGAAATAGGAATAATGATTCAACTTTGCCTGATCTTCATCTCACCTCTGACTATGCTTGTTACTGGTTTCTCTGACACTGCCTTCTTCTACAAATTCCAGTGGTTGACAACTGTTGTCTGCCCAGTGCTTCTGTCTATCATAGCTTGTCTCTGATCATCTTCACTTCCTCTGCTGCGCCAGTTACTCTCTCTGGATCTAACAGTATTCTTTCTTCTACATCGTCCTATGCAAGTTATGTACGAAAACTACATCCAAAACTTCAATGATGTTGTACTGATGCTAACTGGGTATTTATGTAAGAAAACTCTACCAAAGATAATTGATCTTTCCAAGATCCTCCAGATTCCAGGAGACAAGATTCTTCAGCATGTCTTCAAACGTCTAGATTGACTTCTTTGATTGTCTGTCAGTTGGAACTTCATGAATCCGGTAGATGTGTCTCTTGCACATTGCCGCCAACTCTTTCGTGAATAAAGCAACTTCATAATGAACTGACTTGGTCAGTCAGTCCACAAAATCCAATTGATGATCTTCCCTCCTTAGGAACAAAGTAATCCTAACACAAGGTCCATTTATGTGTTCCTACTTCTACTCCGAAATATCCAGCGTCTGCAGGAATCTTGCTAATTTCCACATGTTGACAGAATACCTAACCTCATTCTTGGAATTTGTCCTTCTTCATTACATAACACCATTTAATGGTACACACATCCCGATACATCTGGTTAGAGTGTGTGGGATACTGCGCTTCTTAGTTCACCAGAAGGTATACAACCTCGTACCATTCTTCAAAAGCTCCATCGTTGGCAATAAAGAAACTCCCAAATGTTCCTGCCAACACTTGATCTCTAAGTTTACAAGTGCCTTGTCTTGAAACTGCGTCTTCTTGACTTTGTTCTACAGACTCGAGCTCACTTGCAGCTTTATTGACACTGAATCAGCATCTAGTTCCATCCTTCTATCTTCAGACAGTATGCTCTCCAGCCCAACTTCCTGATGTCTAGGTGCCGCTTCTTGGTCAAACCATCGATATCAGCTTCAATCGTCTTCGTTTACCCAATATTCCGCTCTTTCTGAGTAGAAATATTTCAGACTTTTAGTCCGTATATAATTTTACTCCCTTTCCATAATAATTCCATAGCCTTAAAGCAAGGATACTTACAACAAGTTCTGAATTATGTGTGGGATAGTTCTTCTCATGAGTCCGTAATTGCCTAGATATGTAGACAATTATTTTCCCATGTTGTTGAAGAATACAACCCAGTCTTTTTCCTGAGACATCTCTGTAGATGGTGAAACCACCGGATCCTGCGGGTAGCGCAAGGATTGGTAAGCTTCTTCTACAGCTTCTTAAACGCGTCCAGACAAACTCTTCATTCTTTCGAGTCAGCTTCATCATCGACTCAGCAATCTTGGCGAATTCCTACACAGATTCCAGTAGTATCCATCAAGTCCAAGAAACCATTGAACTTAGATATACGACTTCTCCACAGCGGCTATCTATCTAGAGTCTATCAAATTTCTTCTCTTGTGACATTATGGCAAAAACCACATTGTCTAAGAAAATTCATGTCTTGATAGCTTACCAAAAACTTCTTCAAAGTTCCTAGAAATTTCTCAGATGCTCTTCATGTTCTTCTTCAGTCCTTGAGTATATCAGATTTTTGTTATCTAAAGAAAAGACAACAAACTGATTCAATTACTCATAAAAAGACTCTGTTCATGAGATTCATGAACACAACATGAGTATTCATCATTCCAAGAGACATGATCCAAAAATTCAACTACCAGTATTTGGTGTCGAATGTCGTCTTGAGAATGTACTCCTTCATGATCTTAATCTGATGGTAGTCAGTTCTTAAGTTAATCTCCGAAAACCCTTAAGTTCACTCAACTTGGATAGATCATCAGTCAAGAAAAAGTAATTCTTCAGTGCCCTGATAGTCTACTCTCATCCATATTGTTTTATCCTTCTTGGATACAAACAAGACTGATGCTTCTTAGAGTGAAGCTCCGTCTTATATGAACCCAACACCTTTAGTCCATTGATCTAATCCTTCATTTCCTTGGCTTCCTTCAGGTCGATCTATAGTATCACTTAGTCATAGGGAAGGAGCTAGGTACTAGGTTAATGGAATATTTCTATGCATAGGGTAATCCAGAAACTATTAGGGAAAACTTCTATCATGAAGATGTAACTAAGATTTTTTTATTAAGAGAATTACAACAAAACTCTCATAATTGATCTAGGGACATCTTGTTACAGCTTCTTAATAGATAATACTACTCAGCAGTCCTAAGTACTATTCTTCATGGTTCTGGTTCTTGCTTGGGCATCTCCATTTTCTTCCTTCTATGATCCTTGATTCTGCTTCATCCCTTCCTACGGTCTGTTGGATAGAGTCCTGAGGTTGTGGCATAATAGACGCTCCGATACGATGATAAGATAAGAGGCAGTCCTTAACTTGATGTTCAGCAGATCCACACACCAAACATTGCCTTAATCTCTTGCGACAAATGTTGGCTTGGTGACCAGGTCTCTTACAGTAGGCACAAGCCAAAAGCTTCTTGCAATATGGTTGTCGGACAGGGCCCAAATATCTTCTATTCTCATGGGTATCCCTCCTAGGACGAGGTTCCGCTCCAACTTGGTTTAAAATGGCTAAGGTTGCGTCGTTGATATTCTTCATGACTTCTCTCGAGATATCCATCTGTTCAGCTTGAATCTTCTGATACTCTAGGATTTCTTGAAATAAAGCAACCATCTGAGAGGTGTTCTCTGGTACTGGTGAAGCAACATAGTGGGTACTTCCTCAAAGAGAAGTAACCCAGTTAGAGGAGAGGTAGGTTTTGCCAGTGTGGGGAAAACTTCACTGGATGATTGGTGAGGATGATCAATCAGCTGGTTGGGTGAAAAGCTCTGACTTGACTGAAGAGGCGGGGTTCGATCCGGAGATGATACCACATTGCCAGCAGAGTTGGTTTTGTCAATGGTCCTCTGGAAGGTTTAGGATGCAAGCATAAGCAAGGTAACCTACCAGTCTATAATAAAATATTTATCATATATAAATCGGTCCTATGTTGTGGCAATTTTGATGTTCTAGTGTTCCTAATTGTTTCTAGTTTTCCTAAATTGTTGATTTAGTTGGACCTGCATGGGCCACCACTAAAACATGTCACGACCCGGTCCCCAAATACTTGGGTCGAATCGGATCATGCCCAGCCTGCACCGTTGATGAGACGGCGGCAGTAAGCTGTAATCCATATTGCAGGTCAATCAACAACAAAATTAAATTTCAAAGTTGCCACACATTTATTTAACGATAATTAAACTTGTTCATTACAAAAGAGTTCACCACTTTTAAAATAACATTAATTTAAATAAAAGACAACAAATCTCCATCTAAGCAGAAGTATCATCATCAACATCAGGAACCTCCTCTGGAAGCATAGCAGGATACAGCTCTGGGTCGTAATAGCTACTAATCTGTAGCTCTGAGTCATCAATAGGACCTATTGGGTGTGGGGAATCCAGTCAGGAAAGGAGCAAGTACAATTATGAAAATAACAATTTGCATAATGAATAGAAAATTGAAATATTAAAATAACTTTGGAAACAATGATTTTCAACTATAAAACAATTGTGATTTGAGTATGCAGTATCTATGACCGGTTTAGGATGATTCACTTGTATCCTATTGATACGGTCCGGCCTAACCCCGTGTGAAGAGGGGTAAGCTCGCACATTCATTTACTATTGGGCTTTGATCATAGATAACTACACTACTCCCCATTATCCCGATGCAATGATTCAATGTGTTACTCTAGGAGAGAGTACGTGTAACAATTGTGTATTTAATATGCAATATTAATTTAATTAAACTGAAATTAACACAACCATACTTGCCTTGAATTTCAATTGGTCGAGATTTGTACTTCGGGATTCGAAAGGTCACGTTCTTCCTTGAAATCCTACATTCCGGAGAACTTTATCTCAGAAATACAAATACCAGAAAAATCTAGTTGCAATCTCTATTTGTCTTTCCTAGTCTATTTTAGTTATTAGCTAACTAACACAACATCACAACGTTTACTAATGAGTTTGAATTTAGAAATTCAATTTATTTAGGTTTTTCGGGAAAACTTGTAATTTACCAATTTATTGGAAAAAGATTGGTATTTCTTTTATGACTTATATATATAAAATATATTTTCTTAAATGAGAAAATCGTGAATTTCTAATAAATATAAATTTTTAAAATTAATCCTACGCGTTCATACAACCCAATAAAATAAAATTACTTCCTACTAATTACAGGCCTGGGCTTATGCCCTTACAAATTTAATTACAAATTGAAATAAGAAGAAACTTGTTAGTCTTGAAAATTACCTATAATTAATAATAAAACTAACAATTGCCAATTTAAATTATATAAAATATGAGTCTCAGACTCTGGTCCAGTCGTCATGTTCAGCTACTCTGCCTCAACGTCCGGTCGTACCGGTGCGTTTGCATTTCGCTGGGGCCCACTGACCAATGTGGTCGTCGCCCAAAAATATTAATAAATAATATTACCGAAAATTTATTTTGAAAATCATTTAATAATTTTCCCGAAAATTTCGGCAGCACTCCCTCTATTTTTGGTCAACCCAAAAACTGGGAAATGCTCCGTAAACCTGCAGAATAACTCCCGAAACCCGAAATTCATATATATATATTTTCCAAAGCCAAACACAACATTTCTGATACAATAACGGAATTTCCGAAAACTCGAAATCATTCCGTAACAAAATTTCCCCAAGAGAACATCTCCAGTATTGTTTATAACCAAAATTCCAACAGAACTCAAGGAACCCAAAAATGAACCAACAAAACCAACTCAAGAATTAAATTTTAATCTCCAAAAATGTTTCCGAAAAATTTTATTGGAAACCCGAAGATTTCACAAAATTGTTCTGTCCAAATATTCCAGCAACCAAACAATTTTTCCCGAAGAACTCGGAAAAACCGAGATAGTAACGTAGTCATTACGTTACCAAAAACCAAATTCCATAAGGAATCTGTAGGACCAGTTTCATCATAGACTATAAAAATAATCTACGGGATCTAGAAATTACCCAAACGACGGAATCCGAAGGGATGCCTCGGATTCGGGCAATGCCTCGCCGGGTACGGCTGCACAACCACGGAACAGATCGGGGACGGAGACCCGAACAAAGCGCGAAGGGCGAGGGGGCCGGTCGGCGGCGCTCGGGCTGGTCGCCGGGCTGGTGCGCTGGTCGCCGGCGGTGTCGGGTGGGCGCGGATCGGCCGCGGGGTCGGCGGAGGGTGGCGCTGGCCTCGGGATTTCGCCGGGAAGCGGCGGTCGGCTCGGGAGGTGGGGTGGCCGGATATTGAAGTTAGGGCTTGGTTTAGAGGAGAATGATGGTGGTGAAAGAGGATGGTGAGGGGAAAGTTGGCAAGGGGGTTTTTATAGGAGATGGGTAGGGGTTACCGGAAATAGAAGAGGAGGAGTCACCCCCTCCATAAATCCGGCCGGCCAAGAAGTCGGAGAGACGGCGGTTGAAAGCTTCGAGCAAAACCGAAGCCGAAGTTCCTTCGGTTGAAAGAACTCATCCCATGGAGAGTTAATATTCTCTCTCTGACTTAAAGTCAGAAGCTTAACAAACAAGCTTATATGAGCCAAAAATATGTGGGCTTTATTAATGGACCTTTGAAAAACAAATAGCTTACAAGCTAAGGATAATGGCTATTTATAAAGTGTGGGCTTCTTCCTAATTTAAAATTTTGGGTTTTTTTTTTTTTTTTTTAAATAATGACTATGGATAAGAAATGGCTAAAACTTAATAATTATTTAAGTTTGGCCCAAAATAAAATTGATAAATATTTTTTTTTAAATTTTAATTTCAAGTCAGATTCGGGTCTAGGTCTGACATACAATAAATCAAGTAAATTATTTTGGAAAATAATTTCATAAATTCATAATATTAATTATAATATCAATTTAGCATAAAACAACTAAAAATTAAATTAAATTAAAAAAATGTAATCTAAATTTGCGGGTTTCACAATTTTCGCCACATAGCATAATTCAAATCTTAATTGTTTTGACACCTTGTTTAAGTCGATTTTGTTTCACCAAAATTCTAGAGTTACTGTTAAGTTTATAATATTATTCCATCACCAACTTTGATTTTGTTTAGAATTATGTATTAGATCTATATTAGGCGGCATACTAATTATGGTTTTTTTTTATAGACCTAAGTTTTAAAGTTATCATCCATCAATAGCAATCAGTGGTTTCAAGAAGACTATATTGGGGGTTCACATATATATATATATTATATATATATATATATATATTATATATATATATATAGCCTAGCTAACACTTATTAGTTTTTGAGGTTTCTCCTTCTTCTTTTTTTTTTTTTTTTTTCTGTGTAGATTCAGATTATGCCACGTTCATCATGTCCCTAATGTTGTGGGATCGTGGGTGGGTGGGACGGCTGTACGTCCTCACGACATTTCATCATTGTCATTACACCTCTGTCAACACTGGCACCCTCTCGGTCGTGCACGAGAGAAGGGACGTCTATGAGCCAGTCGCACCCGCTCGACCGCACGCATAAGACGAGGTAATTTCTCTGATCCCGTGCCCGAGTCGAGGCACGTTCATGGACCGGTCGCATCCGTACGAACGCTCGCTCGAGGCGAGGTAATGTGCACGAATCCAGTGGACTTATTTTCGTGCCTCAGAATATTGTCGCTTTCATCTGGTCTCTGATGCGTGATGTTTCTCCTTCATTCTTATTTATCTTCCAATTCTCTCTTGAGTGTATTGCTCGATTACCCATCATATATTATTCATTAAATAGATTTTTTTTTTTGCATGTATATAACTTGTTCACTTGTGATTCTTCATATATACTAGTTTTTTGACAAAGACCATACCGAGTAGTATATATGAAGATGTGTCAACAATGTCGGAATGTAAATCAAATTTGATCCATGGTGAAACGCTACACAGATTAATGCAGTTTGGAGCCATGCATGGCATCTAGCTTTCCCTACCAGACCCACTGCTATGAATGCAACTTCTCTTGTGTTTGGCAATTATTGTCATGTCTTTCTCTTGAACTTGAAGGCCCCCACCTCCCTCCAAAAAAAAATAAAAAACTTGAAAAAGATTTCTGCTGCTGGCATTACCTGATGAGAGCTGCTACGTTTTTCGCCTGCGTGCCAGTCCATCGGTTACGTGTCGTCGTCCCATTGACAGGTCAACCGACGTAAAACCCGTAAATACATGAGGGGCCAAATGGGGTGCTGCCATGCAGCGGACGGACCAGCCCGTCTGCGGACAAGTAAATTTTTCCGTTACCTGAGCCATATAAGAGGAGAACATATTACCATGTAACGGAAAAACAACATCTACCAGTTCGGAAATATGTTCTTACATGGTAGATGTTGTTTTTTTCCTTGACCGGTCAAGGGGAAAAACAACATCTACCAGTTTACTCAGGTTTCTACTTGTACATGCATATACTTGACAAATATATTTCTTTAAAAAAAAAAGAAAGAAGAATTCCTTCCTTACAAAAGGACTATTATATGGGATTCAGTAACTTCACTGCCGCTAGCTCCTGTACAATCTCCAAGTGGAGGTAGGCTGCCAAATGGAGGATGACGACAAAGAGGGTGGGTACAAGCACAGTTAGCTTTTGAGGCTTTTAAGCGCAGTGCAAGTACCATGGCTTCTTATGCTATCACTGTGTATATTCATGCTTTTAAGTTAGGGAGGGTACGCTTTGGAATGTGATCATATTTTGCTTTAAACTGAAAAGTTGTAAAAGTATTGCATCAAAATAACAAAAACTTTTTCGGGGCTACAGTACTATATATATGAAGAAAACAACTCTAGCTAGTTAGTAGATTCCTGCAGAGATTATCTAATATTAGTTGTTGTGTTATTATTTAGCACTCAAACTTGTGATGGAGATTATCCATGACTATATAACTACCCCCCTAGTCACTGTTTGAGTTTTGATACAGCTACAAAGATTTTAATAGATTTTAATAGATTTTAATATAGTATTAGAATTAACAATCCAGGTTCAATCTCCGTGACACACATGTTAAGTGGATTTCACAATTTATTTATTTTTACCGAAATCCAACTCTCAGTGCATATATAAAATGATTTAGAATCCTTGTGACATGTTAAATATTGATATCACTACAATAAATAAGAGTTTCTTATAACGGTCTAAAACCATTACAAAATCAATCTAAACCGTCGTTAAATCAATATGCAACGGTTATTGGAACTATTGTAAATGCGAGCGTTGCAGATTCCACTTGCAACGGTTAGAGAGAATATTTACTATATTTGAATAAATAGTTGCAAATAACGTATTACGCAATGGTTCTGACATTATTGTGCAACAATCACATTGCGTTGTTAAAATATATTTGGCAACAATTAACAGACCGTTGTAGCTATTGAGTAATGCATGACGGTTACTAACTGTTGCCTAAATATTTCATGCAACAATTAAAAACCGTTGCGGATAAAAGCAGCAGTCGAAAACCATTGCAGATAAATCTTTAAGACATCGGGTAAAGTAATTGTTGCGAAAAGAATAAGCAACGATTTGAGAAACAGTTGCCAAAATAATAACTGTGCAACGGCTTCTAACAGACATTTGCAGCGGTTTCAGTTTGTATGGCAACAATTATAATCAAGTAATTAATTTGCAACGATTTTAATACCCATTGAGAATAGAAGAAATTGACAACAGTTATAACATGATATTGCTACCAAAAACTAGAGTTTGGTGGTGCCACAGGGACTGAACAGACTTAAGATCGATGCACATAGTATATAAACCTCTTATAACATATTAAGAGCTTTGCAATGTACACTGCAACTTTTTTGGCGTTAAAAGTTTTGATATATTTTCAAGGTATTTAGTTGCAAATTAGCCTTGGCTTATATTTTTCCTTAGCCTATGTTGCAGCTACACGAAAACAACACGATCATTCGGACACAATGAGACTGTCATTGTACTATTTTTTGATGCGTTCTAGTGTACTTTAAAGTGTTAATTGTTTCGTATTATTTTCAATAATTCTGACAGACATAGCAACGATGTGGTATATACCTTCATATTTGTTTTTTATAATTAGTTGTCATATATGTCAATGAAAACTTCAACTGAACTTTTAGCTCTAGGACCTTTGTGCATGCATGGTTGTTGCTGTTGCAGAATCAAGTGATGCCCACACCACAATTAACACTGCAAGAAAAAGAATTTAAAGTATCTAGCTAGCATCAGATGAACAGCTACAGAGTAAGGAACAACAAAATGTATGATCTGCATTTTGAGAACCCCATGCCATCCTAGCTAGCTAATTTACTTTTCCTTGTTAATTTCCTTCTGGGATTGTCAGGTTCCTGACCATATAGCTGCACATTTGATGTTGGTGAGATGAGAGGATGAATGAAAGGATATCCCTTTTCTTTCTTGGTCCCTTCTTCTGCATGCCCATCCAATTGTGCACCAAGAAACTGTACAAGTTCCTTTCATTCCCTGTTCAAAGTGAACTTTTAGATACAGAGGAGAAAGAAAGATTGTTTGGATGAAATAGTGATATATGTTGGTATTTTTGCCTTTAGACTAGGAAAGATAGTCCCACATCGGCTACACCAAATGGTGAGTATCTTAATATAATACATTGTTTGTGTTGAGGTGTGCACATGAGGTGTGGTGGGGCACATGTGTGTGCCATGTGCGAGTATTTATCTAGAAGGAAAAAGGATTAATTCCAACAAGGATACAAGTTAATTTTTGTTGTGCGGACACGGACTCGGACACGGACTCCAGGTTGTCTCGTGCATGCACGGGAGTGTTCACTCTATTTTGAGTATCCTTTGGAAAATGCACCAAGTAGAGAGTTAAGGGAGTCCGTAAAGTCCAGGAAGTCCGTTCAAGTCTCAAATATTGACTTACGAGTGTTCCAGAAGGGACGAATCTTGCTTTGAGCAACGGTGATCTTAATCACCCCAGCAAGAACCTTTTCTCTTCTTCTTTCTTCTCTTTTCTCTGAGTTGTAACTCAGTTCTGTCCGTCAGCAACTGCGATTGCGAGGAAGAACGTGAGATTTATTTTTTGATTATTGTTGCTTTTGTTATCAGATTTATGTTATATTGTTCCTCGTGGATCTCAAAAATAATCAGAAGGAAAACGTTTGTTTGAACCTCTGATCTCGACATCTAGTTTTACCATCATTGATCAAGCCCCGCGACTTAACAATATATAGGTAGATACCAGTTCTCTGGTCAACATTAATTCTCGGTTAGTTATACCAAACAATAATCACTGATGAATATATACTGTTTGTTTATTATTTTCGAGAAAGTCATGACTAGAATATCATTTGTTTGGGGGAGATATGGCAGGAACTTAAGTTCATGAGTGTTATATAAAAAAAAATTGGTTAAAAAAGGTTCAATTTTAGAGGAACAAAACCAAGATGTTTAGCAAAATAAAGAAGAGAAGAAGGTTAAGCAAAACATGTGCGGCAAGGAAATCATAGAGAGAGGTATGCAGTATATATCTAGACTTGCATGCCGGCCCCCACAACAGACCAAGCAGCTGAGAGCATCAGTGTGTTGCTGCCATTCTCTGCAAGTGGGTTGGGCATGGAACTGGCATTACTGACCCACAAATCAAGTCAATTGGATCTGGATCGACTCTAGAATGAATGAGAATATCCTACCATTTATCTGGAATCTTTTTTTTTTTTTACTTAGAGGTGATTTGCATATATATATATATATATATATATATATATATATATATATATATATATATGAAGGGATATTGTACCAAACAATCTCAACCACACATTTATTTATATCATATGGTTATAAAGTATTTCATAAAGTTGTTGCCACGTCAGCATGTTTTATAACCACATAATTGAAATAAATGTATGGTTGAGATTGTTTGGTACAATAATTGATGCAATAAGTTGGGTGCAATATCCCTCCTCTATATATATATATATATATATATATATATATATATATATATAGAATGAATGAGAATATCCTACCATTTATCTGGAATCTTTTTTTTACTAGAGGTCATTTGCATATATATATATATATATATATATATATATATATATATATATATATATATATATATATATATATATATAGCCTGTTGGGAACGGTGGAGCACCCCGGCGCAGTGGCGCGGGTTCGAGCCCCCTTGGAGGCATGCCTCCAAGCACCATTAAGAAGTGGACGCCCTCAAAAAAAAAATATATATATATATATATGTATATAGAATGAATGAGAATATCCTACCATTTATCTGGGATCTTTTTTTACTAGAGGTCATTTGCATATTCTCATTCATTCTATATATATGGTAGGATATTCTCATTCATTCTATATATATATATATATATATATATATATATATATATATATATATATATATATATATATATATATATATATATATATAAATAAAAGCAATGGATAATTGTGGCGAACTCGATCGTCTCCACTGGGACTGTGAAACCCATTGTTTGTAAATATATTTATATAATAATGTTTCCTCAATATTTCAAAATTATTATTATTAATACTATTATTATAATTATTAATTATTTTTGGGTGAAAAGTAATTTCAAAATTATTATAACTTGGCTTTTTGATTTTTAGACCCAGACCCGAGTACGAGCCCAGACCCAGGCCTGAGCCTGAACACAATCTCTTTTCCTTTCCTTTCTAATTTCTGATTGGTTTAATAATCAAAGAATTATATAAAAAAAAAATATAAATATATATAAAAATGTAGCTGGTCCCGTAGGACCAGCAACCTTTCCACACAGAATTGGTAAACCAGTCTATTCTTTCCCCCCCTCATTTTATTCTTTACCACACGTTCACATCACCACTTTCTATTAATAACCACCCACCCTCTCACGATCACTACTCACTGAAGAAAGCAATTAACCTCTCTTTCCTCACAAAGCCAACCACCCTCCCTCACGTATTTTGTTCACCCCACTCCCAGACTTTTTCTTCTCCCCAACTTACTCTCTGGACCACACATTTGTCCAACGTTCACCACTCCTTCCCTTTTATTTTTCCCACTCCTCCACTCTTTTCTCACGAATTCACTCACATCTCACCATTTACTTCACAGCATCAGAGAAGAGAAAGCACAACTCTCTCTCTCTTACTCTCATCTCTCCATCCCATATTTTCATCAACTCTCCACCTACCCGACCCCCACCCGATCTCCCCGAGGCCGCGCCCCCGCGCCAGCCCTTCGGCCGGGCCGCCTCCTCCGCGCTGTTCCGGCCAAGCGCCGCCCTAGCGCCCTCCGGCGCCCCTCGACGCAGCCGCCGGCGCCCCCTTTCGGCGCTGCCCCTCCGCGGCCACCCCGGCGAGCGCCGCCTCCCGCGCGCGACGCCACCGCCACCCGCCCCGTGGCCGAGTTCCCCCGCGCCACCCTCTCCGTTCAGCCGAGCCCCGCGCCCTCCGGCGCACGCTGCCCTCCGGCGACCCTGGTCGCGGCTTTTCGCGGCGCCGGCCCGTCGGTTCTCCGCCAACCAGCACCCTGTCCGTCCATTTCCCGCGAAGCGTCCGCCCCGACCAGCGTGCCCTAGCTGCTGTCCCCTGTCGACGGCGTTCCCGAGTTCGCTGCCCGAACTCGCTGTCATTTGGCGAGCCTTCCTGGTTTGTCCTGCCGTGCCCTATCTTTGGATTTTCGGCATTTTTTCTGCGTCGCTGATTTTCAGCGCTATTTTGGGAACGTCGCTGTGCTGGATTACTCTATTTCTCTCTATTTATTCATCTGAGAGCTCTAACCGAGCACCGAGGTATAATTTCGCTGCCGTTGCTTTCATTTTCAGTAGTCGATGATGATAGATCGGTCCCCCGGTTCCCTCTCGGGAATCCGGTTAGCTGCGTTATAATTTTCGTTAGCTGCGTTAGTTTGTTTTCCTGTGTTTTACTTGCTGGGTTGGCGTGAATTGGTTGATTTTGGATTCCCGGACTTTTCGGGAATTATTCGGTGGAATTGGAAATTATTTCTGTGGTGTTGGAAATCATTTTGGTGGTTATTCTGTGGACTATTTTGGGTTGGAAAATATTTGCAGGAATTTGTTGGCGCACTTCCCAGTTTTGGGTTTGTCCCGAAATAGAGGAAGTGCTGCCCAAATTTTTACAAAAAAACTATATTAATTTCAAAACTGGCTTTCGAAAATGAATTTCTAAAACCGATTTTCGGGCGACGACCGTACCGGTCTGTGGGCCCCGGCAAAATGCAAACGCACCGGTCCGACCGGACGTTGAGGCATAAGCCGAATTTTGAGGAAATGGACCGAGTCTGAGACTCCTAGCTTTCTTTTTTTAATTATTTTATTTTAGGCTATTTATATTAGATATTTAATTCCTGCACTTTAATTATTTAATTTCAGTCATTTTCTCTTATTTAATGTAAAAGGAAAATTTGTACCGGGCATAAGCCCACCCTAGGACCATTAGCTGTGCCAATGTATTTGTGTAGCGTAGTTTATTTTTATTTTATTTTCTTTTCTGGTGGATGTAAATTTGGGTGGTTTTGGATTGGTTGCATATTCGTAGTTTAGAACGTAACTTACGGGTTAATTACGAGTTTAGCTAAATTGAATAAAATAATATTAATTCACGATTTATCACTAAAAAGAAATTGTATTTTTAATATTACAAAACACAAAGTTTTTCAAATTGTAATTGATTCTCGCGATTTTCCAAATTGTATTTGATTCTCGGGATTTTCCAAATAATCCAATTAACCGGCTTAATCAACGCACGTAGTTGCGACGTAATCGTTAGCTGTAGTTTAATACAACTTAAAACCCGACTAGGACATGACTACTAGAGATTGCAACTAGCACACTTAGCCTGGTTATTCAAGGTTCTAAGTCGAGTTCTCAACTGTAGGAACTCGAAGATACACCTGACGTTCCTCCTCGGTACCAACTCATCTCTCCAGTCATTTTCCTGAGGCAAGTATAGTTTGTGTTAGTTTACAGTTATTTACTTAATCGTTTTACTGCATGTCTAAACCACGACTCAAACACGAAACTCTCACCGAGAGTACTGTACTGTAACTACTGTAACTATTGGGGACTGGGGAATAGCGGGAAATTGGGGAATAGCGTAATGATTATGACCATACTGTAACAAAACCCCTTATCCATTACTGTAACAAATTCAAACCGGTCATATGTCATTACCTATTCAAATCACTGATTTCTACTGTAACAAACCTGTTTTAAAACTGTTTAGAACTGCATGATTCTATTTCTTATTTAACTGTTTAATTAGCATGAATTGTACTTTGCTCCCTCCTGACTGGAGACAACATTTTAGGTAACACTGAGGATGACGAGCTATACTATAATAGCTACTATGATCCGGTCCTCTACCCTGCGACGGTACCGGAGCCGTCTCTGGAGGACGCTGATCCTGGGACTGCTGAACCTGATGCTTAGATAGTTTTCCCCTTTCCTGCATCTTTCTTTTATTTGGAGTTTGTAGTTTTATTTTCAGCATTTTCCTTCCAGTTGTATCTCTGAATATTTTATCAAATAAAGTTTCAATTTCGAATAGAACAGTTGTGGCAAATGTACTTGTGTTGTTGTGAATACCTGCAATGGAACAGCTTACTGCCGCCGTCTCACCACGGTGCAGGCTGGACATGGTCCGGTTCGACCCATTAAATTGGGATCGGGTCGTGACAGAGACTCAAACTCCCGACCACTTGGGCTGTATGCATCTCTCTTAACTACTAGACTAGAGGTCATATATATATATATATATATATATATACACACACCACTAACCAGTAAGAATTTGTATTTTATACACCTCCCAGTCGCCCAGTCGCAAAAAAACTGTGGATGATTGTCATATATGTATCTATAGTACTATATAATAAGAAGTTCAACTTTACCGTAAAATTTCTCTTCCAAATATAGCCATCATATATTTACTAATTAAAATTATTTATTAAAGTTAATAGGGTAAGCTAGATAATTATGAAAGCTCATATCTTTTGGTCTTCTAAATAATATTAAAGTAATATATATAATAATATTAATATAATAATAGTTTTAGAATAATTAAGATAGTTGTCTTTTAATCTTTTCAAATAATCTTAATAAAGATTAGAATAATTCTAACAACTATCTTTTAGTCTAACTACTAATTATAATCTACGAAATACGATGCAACTGCGCTCATATGTACTTATACAAATAATAGTTAATTTTGTGCTCATGGCATTCATGTACTCAAATGTAAACTCGGGAAGTAGCTTTTATCAAATCCACTCCGACTGCTTGGTAAATGGGTACTTCGTTTCCTTCACTTTCATTACATCAATATGTATTACCTAAAAAAATAGCAATAAGGTTTTAGATTGGTGATAGGCCCAAGAGATTAGCAGCCCCGAACTAGGCCAGGCCGAATCCCGTTGGGCCTAATTTCCTCTTCATTTTCTTATTAGGAAAAGTAGTAATCGGCACAATGTGCAATCAAGTAGAGCCCAGAACCATAACCAACCCATTGGATTATTGAATAAACATCTGTCACTCACAATTAATTAGTTAGCCTGGGTTGAGCTCGGGCTTGAGCTTGGGCCTTGGGCTTGGTCTTGACTTGGTCTTAGGCTTGGGCTTTTTAAATCAAGTAATGGTACTCCACTTTTAAGAATCAATATTCCATATACCACCGATTTCATCTGTAAAACTAATCTCCAATAACAAGAGAAATAAGATGTTTGTTTGAAAAATGCCCTATCACAAATCTTATAATGCCTCCTATGAAAAATTTGGAAAAAAAATTGGAATAAAAACTTGTCCTTATAGCCACGATAAACAATTACAAATAAAGCCCATTGGCCGAGTAAAACTTAAGAAAAATAAAATAATAACCAACAACTCAATGACGTGGGCCCAGTAATTTTTTTTTTTAATTAGTCTCTTGTTACTCCATCCTTTATCCCCTCGCCACGAGTTGACCACTATTTCCCGCCAGCAGTCGGCACCCACTTTACACCCAATAATCCATTCTCTTTCGAACCCCCACAGAACCCTACACTTGCCCCAAAAGCAACCTTTTCCTCGGTCTCAATAAAAAAAAAAAAGGATAATTGTATGGGCACATCCAAAACTTATCATGGCTAGTCTGGATTGTGGCTAGCCCAAATTTTTTGTTTTTCACAAGACTAGTCTAATTTTTTTATCATGGCTATCCCAAATTCCCCCCCCCCCCCCCCCCCCCCCCCCCCCCTCCTCCCAAACCCATTTTTTTTTTCCTTCATTTGCAAAATCTCTTCTCTCTCTTCCAAACTCTCACCCCTCTCTTCTTCTTCTCTTCCACAACTCCTAAATTCCCAACATCTTCCACTTCTCCTCCACCATCCTCCTCTTTTGAAGAAATTAATTCAAGCACACAATTTCTTTCTCAATTTATTTTCAAAATCCTAGAAATTAATTTGAAAAATTCAAGCATCAATTACATTGTTTATTTCAATTCTTTGTAGCCCATTTGAATGAATTAAACTACATACGGAGTGGAAAATTAAACCTAAGTATGAACGAATGAGAAAACTCTGCGTCGATAAGGATTGTCCAATTTTCTGGCAGTCCTACAAACTGAATGGACTGCCAGAAGAATGGGCAGTCCAACTCACAGCATGTGCAACTTTGGACTGTCCATTCTTCTGGCAGTCCAACATACAGACTGGACTGTTAGATAGTTGGGCAGTCCAAAGTTACACATGTTGTCAGGGGCGGATCCAGAAACTCAAACTAGGGTGGGCTATGATAAATTAGGGTGGGCTAATCCATACAAAAAAAATCAAAAATTAAAAAACATAAAGAAAAATAGAGTAAAAATAATTTTTTGGGGTGGGCTGGAGCCCACCCCACCTTGTGGCTGGATCCGCCCCTGCATGTTGTGAGTTGGACTGCTCATTCTTCTGGCAGTCCAACATACAGTAAGGACTGCCAAAAAAATGGGCAGTCCGACTTAGGACTGCCCAGTTTTCTTGCAGTCTATTCAGTTTATAGGACTGCCAGAAAATTGGGCAGTCCTTGTTTACACTAATTGAACAACAATATTATGGTTTCCACCAATATTAGGGTTTGTGCATTATGAGGAGCCTTTTGGTGCCATCAAAATTGAAAATGAGAAAAAAAATTATGGTTTAATTTTTGGATGTTTTCTTCTCATTTTCTTCTTCTCCGTCGATTGAAAATCGAAAATCGAAATGGGAAGAAAATTAGGGTTTAAACCCCCATTATACTTGGAGATAGTAAGAATGAGTTGAGAAAGAAAATTAGGGTTTAAACCCCGTCAGAATTCTCATTTTTGTTGTTTTGTTCTTCTTCTTCATCTTCTTCTTTTCTTGTTCTTCTTGTTCTTGTTCTTCTTCGTGGATGAGTTGAGGAAGAAGAACAAAATTAAAAAAATTGACTTTTATACCAAAGAGTGGAATAGCTATGATCACTTTCTTCAATAGCAAACTTGTGATACGTGCCCACATGTATAGGCACAGTGCTGTCCATTTCTGGGCAGTTGGCTTGGCAGTTATTCCCTCTTTGGACCAGCTCAGTGGAACAGCTCAGCACAACCTCAGAGTACAGCTCATCATTGGCAGGCCAATCACAGCCTGTGATGACAAATACAAGCCACATCATCAATATTATAGTGGATATAAATAGCTGTTATTAACTGGAAGAATATATCAGAGAATTGTTACCTAATTCTTCCTGCTTCCTTCTTCCTGCACTTTTCCAAATTCTTACATTGCTTTGTACTTTCCATTACCAGTATTACTCCAATAAACCTAGAATTTCTCCCTAATTCTTCTCTGTTAGCTACTGTATTGATCACTGATGACGATTCCTAGAAGGAACTCTGGCATCTACATGTCAGGATTACAAGATCCTAACAACTTGTAAATAAACCAAAGTTTAAAATGGGCTAATCATGATCATATTTGGATGTGTCCGTATAATTAGCCAAAAAATCTCCTCTTCCCCCTCTCTTCTCCACTTCAGCTTGTAATTACTTGTTCAAGCTCGAAGAAGAAGAAATTAGGGTTTTTATCGGTGGGCGGCTATGGCGTACGTTGACCATGCGTTCTCGATCAGCGACGAGGACGTCATGATGGACTCGCCGCACGTGGTCCGGAACCGGCCGCCGGTCAAGGAGATCGCGCTGGCGGTCTCCCTCCTCGTCTTCGGGGCCCTTTCCATACTCGTCGGGATCGTTATGGCGTACAACCGTGTCGGCGGCGATGAAGCTCACGGTATCCCTCTCCCTTGGGTTTCTTTCTTGCAATTATTTTCAATCACAGGCTTTCCTATTTTCATTACAGGGAGGGTCTAAAAAAATTGGTTGTAGAGGTTTTTTCTGCTAAAAATTTTAATACAAAATTGAGAAATACTCTCTGGCTTTTGCCTAATTTATCAAAATGTCGATTTTTTTTTTCTCTGTTGATCGTTTAGGTATACTCTTTGCGGTCCTGGGATCTCTGTTGTTCTTACCGGGGTTCTATTACACGAGGATCGCCTACTATGCTTACAAAGGCTACAAAGGCTTCTCCTTTGAGAACATACCACCTGTGTAAATGCATTCACTACTGTGACTCATATCATATGTAATTCTCTCTCTCTCTTGTTAGTGTAAAGTGTACTTGATACTCATGTACATACTCTTCTGATAAGTATATAAAAAATAGGATTTTGTTGATGCCTCGTTCTAGTTCTTACTTATTTAACTACGTGAGATTATCATCTTACTGAAAGAATGGAAATTGGACTTAGAATAATTTAGTAATATGTTTGATATCTCACATTCGATGCATTATTGCCCAAGCCCGAAGTCTTGTCTGGATGCATTGCACAATGATATTAGGGTTGTTCCCTGCTCCCCAAATACTTGGTCACATCTGTGATTATCTCCAACCGTGTTTCAAACACTTTTTGCTACAAGTTTAGTGTCATGTTCTTTGTAACATTAACAGCCTACCCCAAGTTTTAGGCTCTAGCGGCTCCATGACCTAATATCTTATCGCTCGTCCTAACCGGTGCATCTATTGGTTGTTTGGAAACTATGGTTGATACATCAATTAATGCAACAGAGCGAAAATATGGTGCATTTAAGCTTTTGTTTACCAATATTTTGGTATAGGTTTTATTTTTTCTCCTTATGGATTTGTTCCAAGTCTGTATGTCATGATAAATGCTATCCCGGGAGAATTGTCATGCTACATGTTAAAACCAAAATAATCAGCTCTTTAGAATAAGTCAGCTGCCAAGCTCTTGGACTCCAGAGTTTCTTGTTGTACACTAGTGCTTGTGTTTTTTAGTTTTACATGCCTAGTTGGTAGTATTTCTTCATGCAATTTGGATTTTCATTCTTGCTTCACTTATAATGTTTTTTCTTGTGTAAATATTTAGGTGGCTATATAGAACTATTTTTTTGAGCTATAGGGCTTTAAAAGGAGAGTATTCTTGTGAAGTTTGGTAATTTGTAACCGAGAATTTAATCAATATCAACCATGGATTCAACAAAAGCGGAGCATTTATCCCAAAATTTTAGGACTGGTTGTTTGAAAATGAATCCTTTTCTTCCATTAGTAGCTTTGGTAAGGACCGTGACCTTGTAAGACTGACAAACTGTATCCTTCTCTATAGCTTAAATTCATAATTGTTTAGGTCTACTCCTAGTCTATCGGCTACTTTGACTACTCTCTCTCCTTACCTTATTGGTCTGTGTTACACGTCTAAACCACCTAAAGATGATCTCGCATATTGTCATCAATTGGTGTCACATTCAACTTCTCACAAATGCAATGATTTTTATCCTATCTTTCAATTTAGTGCCACCCATCCATCTTTGCAATCTTGTATGAACTATGTTAATTTTCTTGACATGTTTCTTGATTGCCCGTGACTCCAATCCATAAAGGATGGCTCGTCTTATATTTGTCTTATAGAATCTTCTTGTCAGCAATTGATGTCACTTCCAACTTCTCACGAATACTATCATATTTTTATCTTATCTTTTAATGTACCGTAACTCATCCATCTTAGCGATATCGCTATGTTTTGCTTGATGCTCCAATCCATGAAGGATGGTTTGTCTTATAGTTTGTCTCATATCGCTATTATATTTGTTCCTAATACTTGTATGTTGGAGTCACATGCTCTTTCGTCAACAACACAAGAGTGCGGTCCATGCTAGGTATACCCTCATTTTGTGGGTGTTACATGTGACCTTGTAAGTGTATGTGCTAATTCTTAGATATATGTGGTATTGTGAATTTATTTTTAAATTCAGATTTTGATTAAGATAAAGTTTTCATGTTATCCAAATTGTGTTTATGTGAATATTTATGTAGAAAAAGATTGCAAGATAATTCATGTCTGAGGCAACTTTCTGATTGGAAGATGAAATGTCCATTTGATTTTGTGGATGCATTTTTGGTTTGATTATGAAGTACTTGAGTGGACAGAGATCTAGGATTTTTTTTTTTTTGTTAAGACTTCATGGAAGAACTTGGAAAACCTGGCACTTTTGTAGTTAGACACTTAAACCTATCATGAAAATGTGATTTGGGTGAGAGTAGTTAGATTAACCTCCACAGTCCATACTACAAGATGACTACGCCAATATTTTAAGTGGGACGCAAATTTGTGATAAGCTTGTCCACTATTAGGGGTTCTAAATAACGTTTGATTCATGTGTATCCATAAGAAATCCAAACATGAATTGAATAAGTTATTTTTATTTTAGTTTTCCAAATGCCTTATAGATTAAAATTCTGTCTTCAATTACAAACACTTAGTTGTGTGAGTCATCTCCTCTTTGTTGATGTATGGAAGAAAGTTGCATAATTTTGGCACTGGTCTTTGGGGTTCGCGACATGCCCATTTCTTATTCATTCATCTGTATTATTGGTTCTCTATGTTCATTGATCTAAACTCTTTTCTTGTACAGTTGCACTTTTTTTGAGTCTATCATTTTTCCCAAATTGCACTTTTTAACAAACCTTATTTTACAAGCATTATATTGTGGTGTCTGATTAGAACATTGATTTACAAATGCGAAATTGGGGAAGCTCTATTGACATTGCTCAAGGTAAATACATAATGATTTAGAGAAAGCCAAGGACCTCAACTATTAGAACATCCTTAGTCCTGATCCTTCATCCGAACAAAGAACCATGTATTGTTCCCTTGCCATTGCAGTTCTACTGAATTCTTGCCTCAACTGTGGCTGTCCATCTGTCTGGTTTACCTTAATAATGACCACTTTGCATCTGGATCATATCTGGCAGAACTAGTCCTGGCACTGAAACATGCCTATAAAGCACATAATTATGCTCGTCCTCTATTCTCTCTCTCTCTCTCTCCTCTCTCTCTCTCTCTCTCTCTCTCTGTGTGTGTGTGTGTGTGTGCAATATCTTTATTCCTTGTTATGTTGATAGGCTAGCAGTACCCTCTAAAGCTCCTATGCCTTTTGATAATATTGCGTGCATTTATTGGTTAACAATGTGTTTGTGTTTAGAGGGAGGAGGCTTATTAATATTGATCTCATGAAGACCCTTTGGTTCAGTTGGTCTGATACTGTGAATTTTTTGTTCAATGAATGATTTAAGTACATTCTCACCACCATTATTGTAGCTGTTTTTGCCACGTGGGTTTATGCAAAAGTGACAAACTTGATAGTCTAATAGAGAGCTATATCTATTGTTACCCAACTTCTGTTGCATGGACACAATTCGACATTGTAAATGGCACGACAATACGGAAATATTATCAATTTTTTGGCATTCCTTAGTGTTTTTGGAGAGTGTCATGTACAGTATCTTTCCTTTTTTTGTGCCACAACAAGCATCTGTACCTGAGAGCTCCCTTTTAGCCAGGTACTAGTCTTAAATGAGCTGCGTCTTATTTTTTGAAAGGCATCATCTTCCTTTGTGTTAGTAGTATTGCTATATGTCAAAAAACTGGCCCTTATCTCTTAGAAGAGAGTGCAAATGGAAAGTGTATTCGAGGCAAAATCAGAAAAGAAAGGAGACCTTAAGGTACTTTGTTTTCATTTCAAGTAGCAAGAGAAATGGTTGACGTCTCACAGCTCTATTTTTCATATAAAATATTTTGTGTTTGCAGCCTTGCAGGAGTCCTGGTTGGAATTGGAATCCCAGCATTAATGTGACCCAGATACTTCCATATCTGATTAACAATAATGAAAAAGTTTTGTGTGCATGCATGTCGGTTTTGTACTGAAAACTACTACATACTTTACTCATTATTTTATGGTTTGGATTTAGACAAAGAAACTTAATGCCTATGTGGTATGAGAATACGTCTGTATGGACAAAATAAGAAATTTGGAGTAGATTTTCTAGATTCTTGACTAAGTTTTATGAAACAAAAACTATGTGTGCATTGTTGAGGACTTGCTATTTAGTTCAAGTGGTCAAGATTTAAATCATGTTGGCTGTAAGTTTTTGAATTCTTTCAAAAAACATTTCTTAAAATATGCTTTGTAGCAGTCCATACAGGTCAAGCTTGAGTATGGACACAACTATGGAAGTGTATATCCGATGATTAAAAGGGTTCTGAAACTTATTCAGGGAGTTGTGAGAAAATAGAAAAGTTACGAGTACTTTAGCAAGCCTTGAACGTCGTAGGGAGTTCACCAATTTTTGGAAACTTGCAAGGGAGATGAGAAGTAAAAACCCCAACATAAGGAAGACTTGTTTGGATGACAAACAGATTAGTGGATTATTATATAAAATTTTGCATGGGAAAAAGACCAAACATAACCTGCAACCCTTCATATGCATTGTTTCATTGGCATTGTATTGTATTTTATTTCTATTTGAGACAAAATGGTTGTTCAGATTGGTGAATTGATGAAATTATAAGCAATGTATATTGTACAATGCTAAGTAGCCATATTATGATTATAATCGAGGTATTGAGATTAATGCCCACTACCTGCATTATAATAGTGTTATATTTTGTATATTCTAGAAATCTTTGTGCCTCGCCTCCGACACTCCTTCATAAATCGGCGGTTCTTGAAATTGCTTACCATTCATGTCATCTAGTAATAACATCTTTAAAATTGTTGACCTACCGTGACACTTCTTAGATGACATATACACATGGATTTAAAGTTGTTTCATCCATGCACCTACTATACATGTTTGATTTACAATTACTTGAAGTATATAATCACTTTCTGCAGGTAAGGATTATTTACTATAGCAAATTATCAATGTAATTGTCAAGCATTTTATTAGTTCTTGTGAGAAACCTAACTACAGTGCATAGAGACTCTTAATCTATTCTCATATGTTTTATCTTCTTCTAACTTTCATTTGACACTTATTTTCTTAGTATTTTTATCTTAATGTTGAAGTGCTTAGCTGGAGTGATTATGGGAGACATTCTTGACATATATTAAGTGATTATCCAACTGTTGCCGCTCTGCATCCAAATCTAAACTCAAAAGGTCGCAATAAAGGTTACATAAATTCAGTAACTTCATTAGTTCCTTTTTCCTGGAAAATCAACCTGCTCATTTACTTAACTGTCAGACTCACCTGGCACCTTGAGTAGGTATGCTCATTGATAAATTAGAGTTTATTATTTGAGGACCCAAGAACCATGTATGCAAATTGGTTAAAGGGTGGTCACTCCTGCCATATTGCCTACCTGAACTTGGGAATCACTTTGGCATTGCTCTTCTGATACTCAGCACTGGGAATGTAATTCTTGTTTTTTTTTGGGTCTCATGATGTATCTTAGAAATGAATACAGTTCTTCAAGCAAACATTTTCATGCAACCCATTCTTTGTGTCGACTCTTGTGCAAGGAGATTTCAGAGAATTCACCTAGGTTGCTTGGGTTTTAGACTGGGAGATCAATAAAGTAGCCAACCTACTCGGCATATTCTCCACATATCTATCTTGCCTATGTTGGTTATAATGAGAACTTGGCGACGGTTCTTAATGTCTGTTTAGTTACATAGTACAGGGAACTTGGTTAGCTATAATATTTAGTATAGCTACTGTTTGCACAATGTGAGTGATAGTGGTGTATATCAAGTTGGATATCATTATGACAATATCCCTACCGATTGCATACGAATTCTATGGTATATATCAGCCGCTATGGATATTTGCAGGGGTGGCCTTGGCCCAGGGCATGCCGGACGACGGCCCGAGGCCCCTTGACGAAAGGGGGCACCAACATGGAACTATCTATAATAGAACTAGTATGTATCATGTGCTTTATCTTAACAGAAAGAATTATGGTGTGGTGGTTATAATGCTAGACTTGTATTTAAGCGGTCATCGGTTTCAAATCTTGACTACAACAAAATTTTATTTTATTTATACTTTTTTTATATTATATATAAGGGTTCCATTTTGAAAGTTTTGTCTCGGGCCGTCAACAGCTCAGGGCCGGCCTTGATAGTTTGCTAGGACATACATGGTGGTTATTCAAAGCATTGGGGTATGCATATATGTTGGGTTGTGGTACCACCCAAATTGTTGATATTTTGCAAAAGCTGATTTTGATGAATGACTTACAGAATCCATGTAGACGTTGTGGCTTGAATGTACAGAATCTCGACTTATTTCGGTACTCTTCGTCTTCTCTAAGTTTATAATTCTACCTTGTGTGTATTCACCTCTATATGTTGGGACAGTCGTAGCTGTAATATTGGATATTGATATTTATTCTTAGTTTGTCAGCATGTTGAGTATTGATGGAGCTACAATGCTACTTTATATTGACAGTGACACACGTGATTCGTAAGTCTTTGAGCCACGATGCTACTTTGTATGCCTCGTGATTCGTCAGTCTTTGAGCCACGATGCTGAATCTCCAACCCTATTGTCTTGTTAAGTGTTGTGAATTTTAGGTGGCTCCTATGTGGCATGAGCCACAAGACAATGTCTTATTTATGTGGCAAAATTATATCTCAAAAGACAATGAGATAGAAAAATTTTCTCTAATGCAAAAGTATTGAGGAGACAATAAAAAGTATTTTTTTCAACTTTCAAGGCAACTTTTAAGACAACTACTCATCTTCTTTCTTTTTTCAAATATTTTTTATTCATAATTGATGACATGGAAGAGAAGACATTGTCAAGTGCATTGTATAGAACAAGACAATCAACTTCACAATGTCTTCTTCAATTTTTGCCACATAAGCTTCACAATTGACTTGACAATTGTATTGGAGAAGAACTTTTGAATAAAATTTGTCATTCCTATGTGGCATTAACTTTTTTCCAAAGTCACAATAGGGTTGGAGATGCTCTTAGAAATAAGATTACCTTCCACTTTCTAGTTATCAATTTACATCAAGTCTTGTTTGGTTCGAGGAAAGGAATTAATTTTTTTGCTCTTTTCTTCTACTTTTTTTTTTTGGAAAATTGGCAATTTTTATCTATTTTTCTTTTCCGTGTTTAGAAAGGTCCAGAAAATTGAAGAAAATTGAAGGCGAGAAAAAATGTATCCATGAGGTGAGTGGGAAAACCATTTTCCTCGATATATATATATATATATATATATATATATATATATATATATATATATATATATATATATATATGGTCCAGAAAATTGAAGGAGAGAAAAAATGAATCCATGTGAGTGGGAAAACCATCGCTCTATGCGTACGATTGCAGGCTAGAAACTTGTATTTACAGGGTGATTCCTTGTGGGCGAATCGGGTGCGGGGCAGATACTTGAAGGGTGCAAATTTCTGGACGTATTAACAACGATGAATCGGTCTCATTTAAACAAATATTGAAGCATAGAGCAGAGGTAAGCCAGAGGATGAAGCGGGTCATCAAGGATGGTAGGGACAATGACCTCCGTTAGATCCTTGGATACAACACAATGGGCTACTTGGTTGGGTTGGCGGGCATGCTTCTCATGAGGCATACAAAGGCATCAAGGTGGCGAATATTATGGGTTTTTTTTAGGGGCACCACCACTTCTATTAGGGGACAACCCAAAATTTTTTGAAAAAATTACAAGTTTGCCATAGGTTTATTTTACTAGGGGGGGCAGTCCAAAAAACACTATAAAAGCCAATGTGATTTTATTTCATCTCTCTCTTTCTTCCTCTACTACTTCTCTTCCTCCACTCTTTTTTTTTCCTCCTCATATAAACCTATAATTAACCTAACCTAGGTGAAATTGTCCCCCAACCTAAAATTGTTGAAGATTTTTGGTAGAATATCTAGTAACAGTGTCAATCACTTCTTCCATTTATTTGTAAGTCGTCGAATTTATTTTTGTGTAATATTTTAAGTTTTAACCTAAATTTTACATATAAAAGTTGAATTTTGTGTTTAATGTAGAAAGAAATAGAAAATGGAACAACCCGGACCATCAAATGCTGGATACTCTCCTCCCACAACGTCCGAAGAACACTTTGATGCATCGGAAACCCTCGTGGTAACTACACTTGAACTTTATTTCGGGTGAAAAATTGGAGTTTGACACAGAGGACTGCCACAAATGTGACAGTCCCTCACATATATAGGACTGCCAGAGATGTGGCAGTCCTATATATGTGAGGGACTGCCACATTTGTAGCAGTCCTATATATGTGAGGGACTGCCACATCTGTGGCAGTCCTCTGTGTCCAAGTCATTTATCTTTGAAGCAGCCTGCCTTACCAACTTATCACCAATATTTTTAACATGATCCTCTAGCTAACTCTATAAATAATAATATGAGTATCATTTTCCATTCACTTAAGTGGAGAAATGAAGACATATCACATAAAGAGTAAATACAAAACCATATTTTAACAGTAAAAAATATATATAGGGATCAATCGTATCACGTCTTGTCCAGATATATATATATATATATATAACCCAAATATGAACATTGATCCAAATACTGATGTTACTTTCAAGTAGCAACTATATTACATTTATAACTAAATTTTAGAGAACTAAGGATTATATGTTGCAGACAGATACGCTTGAAGTGTCTCAACTTGTGACCAAGTACAGACTCCTCTGTGACGCATTTATCTTTATACATTTTGGCTTTATGTAGTTGTTTAGTTTTGACTTTTAACTTCTATTGTAGGAGTTGCGATCTTCCGAGGTTGCGGTACATGCTCCAATTGCAATCGATGTAGGACATTTATTTTGGACCGATCTTTCGTTTCAATCAAGCGACGATGCGGTACAATGGTGTCGAGAAGTTGGACGGGAAAACAACTTAGTTCTAGTGATATCCAGATCGTGTCGAAATCGTCCGGAATGACACAGTGTGATGGTTGGCTGTGAAAGAGGTGGTGTCTTGATATCGCACAATGGTGTGTTTACAGTTTGACATTTTGTATATGGAGGACCACTTTTGTATCCACTGAAATATGAAGTCCAGTAATATATATGGAGTAAATTTTGTATACAGTGAAATATGAAGTTCAGTATGTTATATGTGTCTACCTGTGTGCTATCTGTGTTATATGTGTCTAACTGTGTGCTATTTATGTGTTTACATGTGTGCTATCTGTGTTATATGTGTTTACTTGTGTGCAAGTATGTGTGGCAAAATATACCAATTTGTTAAAGTATCAAATCCAGTATCAGGACTGCCACCCCCCTGGCAGTCCTACATTGAATTAGGACTGCCAGGGTGCTGGCAGTCCTAATTGAAAGTTGTTGTTATATAAATGGCCATTCTCCGTTGTTTTAGCACGGAGAATGACCATTCTCCGTGTAATTTTCACGGAGAATGACCAGTATCAGGACTGCCACCCCCATGGCAGTCCTATTTGTAAGTCACTGTGATGAGAGTTTTGAAACTCTCTATCACAGAGAGTTTCAATTAGGACTGTCACACCCCTGGCAGTCCTACACAAGAGGAGGACTGCCAGTGTCACGCCCCAGAACCAGAATACTGGAGAGCGGGGGCAGACATAGCCAGCTACGTATAACGGAATGGAATCCACACCGCTATACGGTCACGGCTGTCTAGATATGTGAGGGTTTCACTACAATCCATCAGTCTCTTAAGGTCATGAAATAGCCTATTGTCTCAATCTCAACCAACTATTAATAATTACAAGATGTCAGACCACCAAATACACAATAGTAAGGCGTCCCATACATTACATATTCGGAATGATCATGAAGCTAGTCATTACAAAATGTGAGGACTAGCAAGAGTTCAGTCATACATGATCAACCCCCGGGGCTTGTCAATCATGTTACAGCCCGTAGGCAGACAATAAGTAAAAGCTGCAACCGAGCTAACACTTGCTCGTCGGCTAAACGCCTCAAAAGAATAATTTACAATATTACAGTAGGAGAACAAAAGAAACCCACTCGATGCCCTGGTTACGCCGGGTGACCACCATCGGGCTGGAAAGCAGGGAGATCCTTTGGTGCTGCTCCGGTATCTGGCCATACAAAACCAGCTGGGTCAGACCCCAGAAAGAGCAAGTGCCACAAAGGAGGCTTCACTTAGGACTAAAACCAACAAATTATTAGCATTCAACATGTAAGAAAATAATAAGTAACACAGATTAAGGTTTGTGCACTACCAATGCACTTGTCCCAATCAGAGAGTAATGAAGTGAAGCATCAATGACGTAAGACAACTGGAGAATCATGCTAAATAAAATATAGCTGGGCAATATATGAAGAGAAGACGAAGGTACTATTCCGGAAGCCAGGTTACAATCCTTAAACCAAACAAGGACCGAGATTGTAACCCTTCACCTGAACGGAACTTAGTCTCTGATCATTTATTGCTAACGGTGACAATCATTAAGGGGAAAAAAAAAGAGAGAGTACAATGATAAAAGTGACAATGACGAGTACAATACGCTAGAGTGACAATAGAGTACAATCATTATAGTGACAATCTGGAGTGACAATCATTCAATGATTCTGGTACAATCTTGCAATCAATCACTTCTAGACAATACTATACTGAACTAGACTCCATCCAATCAATCACGGCCAATCATAGCCTACGGCTTTCTACATTAACTAACTAGGGTTATCACAATCCTAGTTACTAACAAGATGCAATGAGATGCTCCAAGTAGTCACAGGCCCTGCAGCTATCCAGGTTATCCAGGCAACCATTATAGTGACAATTTAGAGAGTACAATGCATCGGAGTGACAATAGAGTTCAATCATTTAAGTGACAATGGTGGGTGCCCCACATAATTGTGGGCTGGAAATGTGCCCTACTCGTCGGCAGGCTACAAGTCCAAACATTTGCGGCCGGGATAACGGGATCGCCTGTAACTGGGGAACATCTCTTCATGTCTAGTGAATTATACTAATCATTGACCTTAGTCCATTTCAGTAGGTACTCCTGACCGTGGTACTCAGGAGTCCCCTCCTAGACATGATGCAGGACAGGACTAGATTATTTGTACAAGCAAGCAAGCAGGAACACCCACGGTGTCAGAGTTGGTTATACAAGTCAAGTTACAAGTTACATGTCAAGTCAAGTCAGGAGTGCGCCGCCACGGGCCACTATCATGTCAGGTTGGTTATGTCAGGAGTGCACCACTACGGGTCACTGTCGTGTTATGCTAGTTCCTTGTCATACCATGCCATGTACAATAGTCATTCCAAACATATTAAGTAAAATCAAGTTCATGACAAAAGGCGTAAGGATATAAAATGGACGTAAAATATCTAATAAAATATCAATATACAGGGCTATAGAAGAGCCAAGCTTAAAGAAATAAAACCAAAACTCCAAGAGCCAATGGATTGCGCAAGGGGTCAGGGGGTTGGATTGCGCAGGAATGGTTGGCGCAGGCTGCGAAGTACGCAGACTTAGACTGCGCAGGCAATGGATGGCGCAGGATGCAGACTCCGCAGGCTTAGACTGCGCAGGCAATGGATGACGCAGGATGCAGACTACGCAGGGGTCAAGCGCGCAGGAGCCGATGGCGCAGGGTTGGTTGCGCAATCGGGCAGCGGCCAGGCTGCGCAGTCAGCGACCAACGCTAAAGAGCGCGGCGCGGGGAGGCTGCGCAGTCAGTGCTGCGCTAAAGAGCGCAGAATGTAGATCTTCTTCTCCAGGCCGAGAGGAACATCAAGAACACCCAAAATTTAATCTTTCATATCTTAGTCAAATCAAAGCCAAATCTAGATTTTCAAAGTTCTAACTTGAGTAAAATTGAATTCTCTTCCACATGGGACAATCAAAACATAAAAATGAACAAGTTTTATAGATCAAAACCACCAAAATCCGAAAATACTTCAATCATAGATCTACAAAATTCTAAGCCCCAAATGGAGAAAATCCAAGTTCTAATGTTGCTTAAAATGAGCTAATAAAGCTATTAGACAAATAAAATGTAGCTCTCAAGTGATAGCAAGATGCAACTTGCCTAGGTTGGTGGTTGGTGGAGAGGAAAGAGTAATGGGGAAGAAGATGAAGAAAAATAAATGAAGAGAGAGAGAGAGGAAAATTGATATTTATGGTGGTGGTGGTTCTCCATGTCAACCCAAAATAAACCGAGTCAAAATAAACCAAGGTGAACCAAGTCAAGGCCAATAAACCCTCTCTCTAGCAATTTAAACCAAATGAACCATGAAATAAACTAAGCCTCACTAATCCAAAATAAACCAATGAACCATTAAAACCAATTGAACTATCAATGCCAATTAAAACCAAGCCAATGCAAAATAAACCAAGATAACTAATCATGACTAAATAAAATATGGGTCCAAAACACGTATACGTACACTAAATACGTATCACGAATTTGGGACATTACAGCCAGGGTGCTGGCAGTCCTAATTGAAACTTGCTGTTATATAAATGACCATTCTCCTGTATTTTAGCACGGAGAATGGCCATTCTCCGTGTAATTTAGCACGGAGAATGGTCATTCCAGTGTTAAAACGCAGGAGAATGACCATTCTTCGTGTAAATTAACACGGAGAATGACATTATCCGTGTTTCTAACACGGAGAATGGCATTCTCCGTGTAAATTAACACGGAGAATGACCATTCTCCGTGCTAAATTACACGGAGAATGGCCATTCTCCGTGTAAATTAAGACGGAGAATGGTCATTCTCCTGCGTTTTAACACTGGAATGACCATTCTCCGTGTAAATTAAGACGGAGAATGTCCATTCTCCGTGTTAGAAACACGGAGAATGCCATTCTCCGTGTTAATTTACACGGAGAATGGTCATTCTCCTGCATTTTATGGTCAGTTGAAACTTTGGAGGGCCATAACTTTTGACTGGGAGGTCGAAACGAGGTCCGGTTTGTCGCAAAATGAGCGTATCTTCGAGGAGCTCGAAAGTAACGAATTTATCGTTAGACGACCTTTCGGAATTTTAGAATCGCAAAAAAATGATGTTTGGACCTCCGTTTTAGTACTTTTGTCGAAATTTTAGAATCGCGAACAAATATTAATTCAATGATATGTAGTTGAAACTTGCTGTAACAGCAAGTTTTAATTAGGAGTGTTCTTGAAAGAAATTTGGTGGAGGAATTAGGATTAGAGTGGTGGAGGAGAAGAGACTAGGGTTTTGGGAGAGGGAGAGAGAGCTCTTTTTTTTTTCTTTTGGAAGAGAGAGAGAGAAAATTGGGGTTTGGGGAGGAAATGAGAGTTTGGGGGGTTGGACTGTCCCCTAGTAAAATTTCCACTTTTTGGACTGCCCCCTTAGTAAGGGCTGCTCCATAGTAGAAGTTGTTGTGCCCCTAAAAAAAACCATATTATGGAAGAAGGCGGGTGGCGGACTTCGGGTCGTGGGTATACAGGTTCGTGTATGACACACATTCAACAAGTCTGGGTGGACCATAGTCTGGCAAAAGACACATGGACTTGGGTGGGATCACCTAGTGGCGTCTTTATCTCCATAACTATGTATAATCAGACTAGGGAATATGAAAAATGGGAGGAGGCTGAGGTGGTATGGTGCAAAAGGAGTGCGAGGAAAATGCAATTTTGCCTTTATAAGCTTCTTATGGGGAGGCTGTTCACTTTGGATAGACTTACTAGGTTTGGTATCCAGATCGGGTTAACTCACTGTGTCATGTGTTGGCATGACGTGGAGACTTTAAGCCACGTTTTTTTTTAACGAATGTGAGTTCACCAGACGAATTTGGCAGGAGCAGGAGAGGAAGCTTCAAGTGCAGTCGAATATGCAATTCGATCGGAATTGATGATGTGTTTGGCTTTATCGCTAGAAGGAAAAGGAATGGTCTGCAGTGGTATAAGGAGGCTAAACTCGGGTTGACACCTGTAGTATGGTACGTATGGAGAGAGAGAAATGCTCATATATT
This sequence comes from Iris pallida, assembly GCA_029216955.1. Taxonomy (NCBI): domain Eukaryota; kingdom Viridiplantae; phylum Streptophyta; class Magnoliopsida; order Asparagales; family Iridaceae; genus Iris; species Iris pallida. The sequence continues at coordinate 40,270 of JANAVB010018196.1, read as the reverse complement.
CAATTACACATATACATCAGAGAGGGGTGTTCTGTATAACATCTAACATGAATTACCAAAGGGGGACACCCTAATGGTTGATTTGTACTCGGTACTTCATGAATAAGAATTGTCTTTTGTATTCAACTACAGAAAAAAAAAAAAACTTTTTTTTTCAATGTCGTGATTTAGCGAACCAAAAAAGGCATAAATACTGACTTAGATTAATCAATTTTGGACTCGGTCCATCCTGTACAATAATATAAATTTGTACCGAGCTAAGGTACTGGCTTCTTCTTCTTTTTCTACGCTTAATTAAATCAAGTTGATATTGCTAAACTAGGTGTGGGCTGAATTTACAGAAAATTTCATTGGGAGGGATAAAGTTTTGTTTATTTGCGTGAAAGAGAAGAAATTTTAAATAATAGCAAATTCGGGGAGCTGTTGCCAGTTAAACTGGCGTCGAATAAAAAAAAAAAAAAGCTGGCGCCAGTCCAACTGGCGCCCAATCTTTTTTTAAAGCCGATGCCAGTGCAACTGGCGCCGAAAATTTCAAAAAAAAAAAAAATTTACTTGGCTCCAGTTCATTTTGGGAGGGTTGGGGGGGGGGGGGGTTGGTTGGTTTGTCTGCATGCATTTGTTTTTTGTTTTTTTCTTTTGATTTTTCTTTTTTTTATTTTGTTTCATTTCTTTTTATTTTTCTTTTGTTATTTTTTTCTTTTATTCATGCAGATTTTCAACTAAATCATTACTGCACCTCCATGCGAGCACCACGGCATTTAACTTTGATCCATTGCGAATACAGCTTCTGGTTGAGAGAACTAAAGATGTGGGAGCTTATTGGTTGAGTGAGAGCTTCTGGAGTGGGAGCTTCTGATTGAAAACTACGTTAAATATTCTCATATTTAAAGTCTGGCGCCAAAAAAAAAATCAAAAATTTTCGTACAACGGGATTAATTTAATAGTATTTATGGGAGAGGGGAGAAGTTTGGCAAAATTTCAGAAAACGGGACATCGCGCCAAGTAAGGTGGCGGTGGTGACGACGTGGCGAATGAAAAATGGAGGATGGAGGGGGACCGCCAAGTAGGGTGGCGGTGTGGGGGAGGGGCCGCCACCCCACTTGGCGCGGGGGGGATGACTCAGTGAGAGAGAAGTGAGAGAGAGAGAAGAGAGGAGAGAGAAGTGAGAGAGAGAAGAGAGAGAAGGGAGAGAGAGAAGAGCGGGAGAGGAGAGAGAGAAGAGAGAGAGAGGGAGCGCCAAGTAGGGTGGCGGTGGGGGGGGCGCCACCCCACTTGGCGCGGAAAAGGGGGGGGGCTCGGGTAAGGGGTGGTGGGGGGGGATTAACAGAGTGAGAGGGATAGAGAGAGAGAGAGAGAGGCTATAGAGAGGGAGAGAGAGAGAGAGAGAGAGGAGAGAGGCTAGAGAGAGGGAGAGAGAGAGAGGCTATAGAGAGAGGGAGAATTTGTCAGAGAGTCTGGAGGGAGAATTTGTGAAGAGGAGAGAGCGAGATTTGTCAGAGCAACGTTAACTGTCCTCGTAACGTTAACTTCACCGCCAAGTAGGGTGGCGGTATTTGTGAAGAGGAGAGAGCAAGATTTGTCAGAGCAACGTTACATGTCCTCATAATGTTAACTTCACCGCCAAGTAGGGTGGCGGTATTAGTTACGTTACCTATTTATCCCTATAAAAACATATACATCTTAACAATTGCAGTCACTCATTCACTCACTCTCCATTCACTCATTCACTCACTCTCCAATAGTCTAACAAATTCTTCCACTCCAGCAACATCAACTCATTCACTCATACTCTCCACTAGTCCAACAAATTCCCCCACTCCAGCACCATCAACTTCTCTCCAGCACTTAAATAATATCATCTCTCCAGGAGTCTAACAAATTCTCCCACTCCAGCACCATCAACTTCTCTCCAGTAACAAATTCTCCCACTCCAGCAAGATTTTTTTCTCCTCCGTCAGTAATAGTTTTTTCTTGATGGATCGCAGTCTAAGAATAATATGCTCGCATGGAGGTAATGTAAACGGTTTAGAGTACGAAGGTGGAGAAACCCAAATTTTTTCTACTTATCCGAGTATTATTTTTGAAAATTTACGTAATCTTATTATCGAACGTTGTTCTATTAATTATGAATTTAATTTGTGTCACGCCCCAGAACCAGAATACTGGAGAGCGAGGGAATGACTCAGATGAATACCGTATAATACGATCAATGCTGTCTAACCAGACGAGGGGGTGCATACTATAAAAGTCTCACTATGGTCATTTCACGTCTATTGTCTCAATCATTCAAATAAGGAACAGTAATAAAGAACATGTAAGATAAAGCAGTAAGGCGTCCCAAACGCTTAGTCAAAATGTTCTGGAGATCTGGCTTTACAAAATATAGCCATATGGTATAGTAACGTATACACAATTGTTATCAGCTGCAGTCTGACTTAATTACAATTATGCAAAAGTAAGTACAAGACGATCCGACTAACATGTCGGTGCCAAACGGCTAAGTATAAAGTAATGACAAAATGAGTGGTGAAGTAAGAAAACCCACTTGAGTCCTCCTGCGATCATTCCCCTAGTATTGACCATCTTAGAGGTAGAAGTAAGCTGGATCCTCGGGGACCGGCTCTAAATCTGGCCATGCAAAACCAGAGAGGTTAGACCTCTAATAGCAAGTACCACAAGGAAGGACGATATGAAGGATTAAAAACCAGTATGTAAGAGAACATAATAATAGATCTCTGCTTCCCAGTAGGATTCACCTAACATCACGACACTTCGAACCAACCTCCCAACCAAACAAGGACAGAAGTTGGCCCGTCATGTCCTAACATTCTGATCATCTCAGTTAGGCAACAGAGTAGATACAGTACACAAACAAATCATCTTGAACGGCCAATCAACTCCTACGGCTTGCTATTGTGAGTCCCAAGTTATCCTGGAATCATGAAAATAGGGGTTCCTCAGTTCTTACTATGAGCGAACAAGGCTAGTCTATCCAGTCAATCAATTGCGCCAATCATGTAGTTAGACGAGTCCCAACGGGACGCCCGCCGTTATAGCATGTACAATAATATAAGCAGATACCGTTCCCTGCCCGTGTGACAGATTTACAGTATCTGTGGGAACCAGCCGGCCTGTCGGGCACTTAATAGTCCCAAGAGGGCTGCCATGTAAGAACACGGGAATCCATTCTCTCCATGCCATCATTATTTTATTTAAATTAAAGGTCTCTACGTTGAGTGAAGTTCCATGCCGTGGATCATGGTCATTCAATGAGTACTTTCGTACGGGGTACGATATGCGCAACTCTACAACGATACCCGTGCGGCTAGGTTGTAGGTCTTACATAGCGTGATGCAACAATCAAATCTGACCACGGGGTAATCATGCCTTGACCATAAAGTACACATGCGGTTTTTGTAAGATAATAAATAAATAAATAATTTGAAGCCTGCATGTGCCTGTATGCCAATATTCGGGATCGGCTAATCGAGTACAATAGTTCATTACATAAACGTGTCTCATTCATTCAATTCAATAAGACGACTAGCCAGTCTCTTAGTTCCAATCAGGAATGCATGATCAATTATTAGTTAATGTCACAATCATTATCAATGGTGACAAGGCATGAAAATCAACTAGTATTACATGGGGTCGAGCCTATAACTCCTCAGAGTTAAGTTCTAGTCATACTGGGTATCCATGGATCAATCAAGACACAAGGCGCATTCCACATAACAATCCATTTTTAACAATATTAACACATCATAATTTTATCAAGTTCATGCCAAAAGGCGTTAGGATATAATAGAAGAATTATCATGCCACCATTATTGGAATAAATTATAGAGCAAATAAAACACCCAAGTCAGGAAGTCACGCCAACAAGTCTAGCTAAGGCCAATAAGTCACGCCAACAAGTCTAGCTGGAGTGAGCATGGAAAATGGGCGTCAACAGTGTGCGTGAAAAAATGATAAAAAATTCACGCACGCACTCAAGGATGTGTGCGTGACTAAAAATCCACGCACTCATGGATGTGTGCGTGACTAAAAATACACGCACGCTCATGAGAACGTGAGCGTGACTAAAAATACACGCAGACACGTAGAGACGCGTGCGTGACTAAAAATACACGCAGACTCATGAGAACGTGAGCGTGACTAAAAATACACGCACGCTCATGAGAACGTGAGCGTGACTAAAAATACACGCACGCTCATGAGAACGTTAGCGTGACTAAAAATACACGCACGCTCATGAGAACGTTAACGTGACTAAAATACACGCACGCTCATGAGAACGTTAGCGTGACTAAAAGTACACGCACGCTCATGAGAACGTTAGCGTGACTAAAATACACGCTAACATGTAAGAACATGAGCGTGTCTCAAAATTCACGCAGACACGTAGAGACGTGTGCGTGACAAAATACACGCAGCCACGTAAGAACGTGTGCGTGACTCCGCCTTCGTCCCAAGCCAGAAAATGAAGTTTCCAGCCAGAAGACACGCTAAGTTGGGAGATCAAAACCCATGAATAACCGAAATATAACAACTTAGATCTAGAGAAAACAAGCCATAGAAATCAAAAAAATGCCAAGAACTAAACTCTCTCAGGATCATGAGAGGAAGAGAAATGAACCATAAAAATGGTTATCCAAGCAAAAAGCAAGATTGCACTTGCCTGCTGTTGGGTTGGTGGAGAGAGTGATGAGAGGAAGAAGAAGAAGTAATGGTGAGGATTAAGAGTTATGAGGAGAGAGAAGAAGAAGGATGCTTTAAATAGGAATGATGGTGGTAGGTGGGAGTTGTGGGCCGGGTTTGTCCACCATGACCCGAAAACCCTCCATGGCCGAACCCAATAAGACCAAAGCAGAGAATAAAAACAGGAAGAAAATGCAGAAAATAAAATACAGAAATAAAATACAGGAAATAATTAACATGAAAATTAAAGGAATTTAAATACAGGATAATACATGATAGATACTAAATAAATAAACATGAATCGTACATGTATAAAAATACGCATTCCGGGAACGGGAAGTGACATCTCTACCCACCTTAGAAAAATTCCGTCCTCGGAATTTCAAATCCAAGCAGGTAGAAATATCGGAGCTAAACTAATACAAACAATTCTAGTGAGCAAGCAATCATTTTTACCATATCAAAAGCAAGTACTATATATGTAAATCCATCAATCCACGATATCAAGTAGTTCTACCCATAAAGCGATAAGCATGAAGAATCAGGACAATCAAGGTATACAGAAAAAGATATACCTTGTGAGTCAAACAGGTGTGGATACCGTGATCGGATATCATCCTCACGTTCCCACGTTGACTCTCCCAAGGAGTGATGACCCCAAGCAACACGGACAAGACTAATTGTTCGGTTCTTGAGTATCTTCTCTCTTCGGTCCAAAATGGACACAGGCTGTTCCTCGTAAGACAGGTTGGTACCAAAAACCAGCTCAGAGTGATCGAGGACATGGCTTGGGTCCGATACATACCTACGTAATTGAGATACATAAAACACGTCATGCACCTCTCGTAACGAAGGCGGGGGGGATAAACGATAAGCTACATCGCCTATCCGATCAAGGATAACAAATGGGCCCACGTACCGCGGACTCAATTTCCTGCGAACGCCAAATCTAATGACCCCGCGAGTAGGTGAGATCCGCAAGAATACGTGGTCCCCAACAGAGAACTCTAATGGCCTACGATGCTGGTCTGCCCAATGACGATGCCGGTCCTGCGCAACTCGAAGTCGCTCTCTAATTCCCTTAATCACTTCAACCGTCTGAATAATCATTTATGGGCCTAACATCTTCCTCTCTCCAATATCATCCCATACAAGCGGTGACCTGCACTTCTTACCATATAGTGCTTCGAATGGCGCCATCTGGATACTGGCTTGATAACTATTGTTGTACGAGAACTCGACCAAGTGCAGGTGACTCTCCCAAGACCCTCCAAAATCTAGAGTGCAAGCTCGTAACATATCTTCTAAAGTCTGAATCGTTCTTTCTGACTGCCCATCTGTCTGTGGATGGTAAGCCGTGCTAAATCTTAACTTGGTACCCAGACTATGATGTAAGCTCTTCCAGAAATGTGATGTTGTCACTCCCCAATCCTGGAATACGTATTTTAATACGTAAACCGATAAATTGTATCTACCTTGAATTTATACTATATTTATTATACTGTATTTCTTCATGCATTTCCCAAAAATATTCGACAAAATATTATTTCCTAATTTATTTTCTGCATTTGGGCCTACAGTTTTGGCTCATTTGGGTAACCTATTCTTGGTTCACCAATGGGTCATCATGAACCCTTTGGTTCATCATGAACCCATGGGTCCAAGAATTCTATATATATAACTCATCTCCTTCTCTCTCCTCTCATTTACTTCTTCTCATTTACTTCCTCCACCAACCAAGGCAAGTACCAACTTGCTCAAGAGAAGGATCCATTATTTTGTTAATGATTCTTACAAAACTATTTGCCAAAACATGTTCTTCTCCTCAATCTATACTAGTTTAGAACTTGGAAATTTCTATTTTGAAGCTTTGATTTTTGTAGATCTAAGTTTTAATCATTTTCAGATTTTGCATGGTTTGATTTACTTTAGTTGGATTTTATGGGTTTTTGATGCTTCCATGTGAAAGAGCATTCAGTTTCACCCAAGTTGGAGCTTTGGAAATCTGGATTTGGAGTTCGGATGGCCAAGTTATGATACTTTGAAGCTTGGGTTCAGCCATGGTGTTCTTGCTGTTTTGGAGAAAACAGTGAACAGTGTGCTCCTGTTTGAGCACGCTTCCTGTTGGAAGCGTGTCTTCCCTTGAGCTTGCGTGACTTTTCACGCAGCTCTTCCCTTGAGCTTGCGTGACTTTTCACGCTGCTCTTTCCCTTGAGCCTGCGTGACTTTTCACGCAGCTCTTCCCTTGAGCTTGCGTGACTTTTCACGCAGCTCTTCCCTTGAGCTTGCGTGACTTTTCACGCTGCTCTTTCCCTTGAGCCTGCGTGACTTTTCACGCAGCTCTTCCCTTGAGCTTGCGTGACTTTTCACGCAGCACTCTCCCCTTGAGCTTGCGTGACTTTTCACGCAGCTCTTCCCTTGAGCTTGCGTGACTTTTCACACAGCTCTTCCCTTGAGTCTGCGTGACTTTTCACGCAGCACTCTCCCTTGAGCTTGCGTGACTTTTCACGCTGCTCTTTCCCTTGAGCCTGCGTGACTTTTCACGCACGCTGCCTTGTTGTGCGTATGCTTTTGATATTTTATTAGATATTATATGCCCATTTTATATCCTTACGCCTTTTGTCCCGAGCATGATATGAGCACTGATGTGACCCCGAAGAACAAAGTGTTCCTACCTGATACATGTATCTGAATGTTCCAGTTCTTGTTCATGCTCGACAAATGACTCGTAACTCCACGTGGCGTATTTGTAATAATGCATTACACTAAGGAGGGTAGCACATGTTGACATACTGATTGACATGGATCCTCACTTAGGGTACTCGTACTAAAGTACGACTTTAGGAGGATAATCATGCAGGCCACAGCATGAGAGTCCAAGATTTTACCTAGGGTTAAACTAGGCAACTGAATATACTAGATGCATGGAGAGGGCAGAGTCCCAAGATCGTGTTACACCAGTCGCCCTGAGATGTTATCTTGGCGCGCCGGCTGGTCTCCACGGATACTGTGTCATCCGCAACGAGTGGATGACTGTATCCGATTAATTCCTGCTATATATTACATGTCTTGGCAAGGTGGCCTCACGAGGGACCTGTGCTCCATGACACCTGTCTACGCGAACCCCTGGGTTGGCTAGCCTTGCTGGAAAGATACGATCTGAGGATTTTTCTAATAACATGACGCGAGGATAACCTCGTTCCACTAGAAACTCGTAGACTTGATTGGCCGTGAAAACGACTTGCATGTTTCCTATTTACCTTCCGTGAATAACTGAGGGAAGCGGACTGTCATGGTGCGTGATCCAACCCATGTTCTTGTTTGATTGTTGGGTTGGTTATCGTACTATGACAGGCTGTGGACCGAAGTTATGAACGGAAGACTTATTCTGGTTGTGAAGTGCTACTTCTGTGAATGACTGAGGAACATGGTCTATCATGGTACATGATCCAACCCATATTCTTGTTTGATTGTTGGGTTGGTTATTGTGCTGCGATAGGCTATCGACCGAAGTCACGATCAGGAGATTTTATGGTTTATACCTTTTTAACTTATGTGAAAGTTATAGAGTACGACACGTCCCGACTCCATGCGGCACCTTTTGTCCTTGTTTGGTTGTAAGGGTGCCATATGGGTTCGAGGATGTTGTGCTACCCTATAATAGTAGCATAAGTATTACTATTATCAGTCATTCTATTAGTTGGGTTTTTAATCTTAACTCTTGTGCCCCTTTGGCGGTACTTGCTATTCGGGGCTGACCCCGCTGGTTTTGTTTGGCCAGATCTCGTAGCAGAGCTAGAGGACACGATCTTCCTCCCTGACATCCATGGTGCATACTAGGAGCATGGCGGTTCGGGGACTCGAGTGGGTTTCTTCTCCACCACTCCTGCTTATACTTTTGCGGCGTTTAGCCACCGACACCTGTTAGCCGGATTACTTGATATTTTGTGTCAGTACATAATTATAATTAAACAGACTGCAGCTGTGTATAATTTTGTACTCCTGACTCTCTGAGATAGCTAAATTATAAATCTAGTCTCTCATGATCATTTTGATGAAGCGTCAGGGACGCCTTACTGCTTTATCTTTAATGTTCATTTAATTGCTGATTTGACTTAATTGATTGAGACATAGAACTCTGTGGGACCATAGGAGACTTGATTGTAGCATGTACCCCCTAGTCTCTCGACAGCCACGATCGCCGTATGACGTTACGTACCTCATATGGAGTAGCTGGCCTAGTCCGTCCCCGTATTTCGGTACTGGGGCGTGACAAGGTTTAAGTGGTGGCCCATGCAGGTCTGATTTTCAGACTTGTGGGGTATTGCGAATTATTAGGAGTCTCAATCACAACTTGTTCCCCTTGAAATTCTGTTTCGAATTCTCTGTCCTTGCCTTGATCTCTTACCTGACTTGTATCCTCGAAATCTTCCTTGTCCGGACTTGATAATCTTATATCTTTCTCTATAGGGGTGCTTCATTCTCAGTAGCGGGTGAGGCCCATGAGGAAGAGCAGCAAGAGCATGGCTCGACTGGGCAGCAACAGGGGAGAGAACCTTCCCCAGGGCAGGCACGAGCAGAAATAGGACCAGAGGCAGTGCAGCCGCAGGTTATTGGAACTCCTGCAGCACCAGCAGCGACGGCAGTACCAGATGCCGTAGCACTCCTGGAGATCGTCCGAGGGATTCTTGTCACTCACCAACAGCAACAGACTCGGCAGCAGGAGCAGAACGTGTTGCTGAACCAGGGGATTCAGTTAGCTCTTGAGAGGAGTGCCGGGGTTGACTCGGGAGCATCAGGAAGGTTCCGTCGCTTGAACCCGAGGTATTTTGATGGCACGGAGGATGCCATCACTGCAGATGCATGGATTCAAGACATTGAAGCCATTCTTGTGGCAGCCAAGGTTCCAGATGATGATAAGGTTGATCAGGTCAAATTAGTACTTCAGGATCTTGCCCGCGACTGGTGGGCATCAGAAGAAGTTGGTATAAGACGCCCTGTTCGTTGGACCACCTTCAGTGACAGATTCAAGGCCAAGTATTTTGGCGTAGTAGCTCGATATGAGCTCCAGCAGAAGTTTATCAGTCTCAAGCAAGCAGGCAAGACCGTAGATGGGTATGCAGCAGAGTTCTACAGATTGTGCCGTTTCGCACCAGCAATGGTAGCAACGGAGCCGGAGAAGGCTATGAGGTTCCAGCAGGGACTTCATTTGGAACTATTACAGCTTGTGGAAGGACACGACTACCAGACGTTTGACGCTGTTTTGACGGCCGCTCGTAGGCACGAGCTTACCCAGCAGAGGTTAGCATCGAGGACAGGAGGTCAGAAGAGATCTCATTCCCAGGTTGGAGGAGAAGCAATGCAGCGAACATCGGCACCAGCACCCGGTGTACGTATTTATGATGCAGGAGCACCGCGAAGGACGGCCGTGTCAACTAATACAGCGCCAGTTCGGCATCAGCAGCCGAGGAACCAGCAGCAGCGTCAGGGAGCACCCCAGGGCTGTACCTTCTGTGGGAAGGCAGGGCACACGAGGGAGGTGTGTCGGTCAGCGAATGGCTTATGTTTGAGGTATGGTCGTGCAGACCACCGTATTTCCACTTGTCCTATAATGCAGAGGTCAGGAGGGCCAGCTCAACAGTTTCCAGCATTGCTAGCTCCAGTGGCAACCCCGAGTGGAGGGCCAGTATTAGCAGTAAGGCCCCTAGCCCAGCGTCTACCAACGCAGGCTCAGATGTTCCGCCAGGCACAGGAAGTAGAAGGCCCCCAGAGGCAGCAACAGCATGGTCGAGGAAGGCCGCAACAAGGGGCTCCGCGGGGCCAGGCTCTCACATTGACCTTGGGAGAGGCTCTAGCGTCTAGTGACGTGGTGGCAGGTAAAATTCTCGTTACCTCATTTCTCGATGTAGCATTATTTGATTCAGGCGCTACTCACTCATTTATCTCTGCACAATATGCTACACGGATTGGATTAGAGTTTGAGGCATTGCCGGAGAGGATGGATATACTCACCGGCAATGGGCTCGTAGAAGTTAACAGAGTGCGCTTTTCATGTCCGGTGGAGGTATGTGGGCATTTATTGCCCGTATCATTGATTGAATTCCCTATGGGGAATTTTGATGTCGTTCTTGGCATGGACTGGTTGAGAGACAGTCATGCGACAATTGATTGTAGAGGAGGTAGGGTCATATTCAGCGTTCCTGGGATGGAGCAGTTCATCTTTACTCGAACCTTGAAGAATCAGGCCGGAGGCGTCATCTCAGCAGCAGTGTCAGAGCCAGGACAGATTCCGAGAGCGGTCGAAGATTTTCTTGACGTCTTCCCCGATGAGCTCCCAGGGATACCCCCAGTCAGAGAGGTAGAATTTAGCATTGAGTTGAACCCTGGAACGAGGCCTATTGTAGATAGAGTTTACAGAATGTCGCCGTCAGAGCAGGATAAGTTGTATCAACATGAAGAAGAGTTGAAGTCTAAGGGATTCATCCGAGACAGTAAATCGCCCTGGGCCGCACCAGTGATTCTAGTTCCCAAGAAGGATGGGTCGACGAGGATGTGCATCGACTACCGCAACCTGAATGCAGTAACAGTGAAGAATAAGTACCCACTACCAAGGATTGATGACCTGTTCGACCAGTTGAGCAAGGCCAGCGTCTTTTCCAAGATCGATCTTCGGTCAGAATACTATCAAGTAAGAGTCCGGGAGCAAGACATACCGAAGACAGCATTCAAATCTAGATATGGACATTATGAGTTTTTAGTAATGCCCTTTGGACTAACCAACGCTCCCGCAGTATTCATGGATTTAATGAACCGCATCTTTCTGCCGTATTTAGATAAATTTGTGGTGGTGTTCATAGATGACATTTTTGTCTATTCCAGCAGTGAAGAGGAGCATGAGAAACATCTTAGGACTGTCTTACAGACATTGAGGGAGCATCAACTTTATGCGAAGCTCGACAAGTGTGAATTCTGGTTAGATCACATTTCGTTCCTGGGGCATGTAATTTCTGGGGCAGGAGTATCAGTGGATCCGAAGAAGATTGAGGCCGTAGAGCATTGGCCAGTCCCGAGAACGGTTGCAGAAGTACGAAGTTTCTTAGGATTAGCTGGTTACTACAGAAGGTTCGTGGAGGACTTTGCCAAGATCTCTGCGCCCTTAACGCGTTTAACGCACAAGGACGTAGAGTTTGTTTGGTCAGCTAGCTGTCAGGCATCATTTGAAGAATTGAAGAAGAGATTGATCTCAGCCCCGATCTTGACGCTTCCAGTAGGAGCTGGAGGCTTTACAGTATATTGTGACGCATCTGGGAAGGGTCTTGGATGTGTATTGATGCAGCATAGAAAAGTGATAGCATATGCGTCTCGGCAGCTTCGAAACCATGAGAAGAATTACCCGACTCACGATTTGGAGTTAGCAGCTGTGGTGTTTTCACTCAAGTTGTGGAGGCATTATTTATACGGGGATCGGGTAGAGATCTATACTGATCATAAGAGTTTGAAATACGTGTTCATGCAGCGAGATTTGAACATGAGGCAAAGAAGATGGTTAGAACTGCTGAAGGATTTTGATTTAGATCTTCAGTATCATCCAGGCAAGGCGAATGTAGTTGCAGATGCACTGAGTAGGAGAGACAGTGCCTTTATCTTGACCTCACAAAAGCATATTCTAGAAGACCTTCAGAGTATGGGAATCGAAGTAGTTTTGCCAAGGGATATAGGAAGAATGACCAGTATGCAGATTCAGTCAACCTTAGTAGAGAGGATAAGGGCAGCACAAGCAGGAGATCCACAGATTCAGAAGTTGCGGTCGGAGTATGAATCAGGCCGTAGGAAGGAGTTAGTGATTCATGAAGATGGTACGCTCAGGTTTGGAAACAGACTCTGTGTACCGAGTGGAGACCTTCGGCAAGAAGTTATGTCCGAAGCTCATAGTTCTATTTACTCCATTCATCCAGGAGGAACGAAGATGTATCGAGATATCAGGCAGTACTTTTGGTGGAATGGCATGAAAAGAGAGATAGCGAGATTTGTATCCAAGTGTCTGGTATGTCAGCAGGTGAAAGCCGAGCAGCAGAGACCAGCAGGGTTGCTACAGCCGCTTCCTATCCCAGAATGGAAATGAGAGCACATCACGATGGATTTTGTGACCGGTTTACCTAGATCCCCAGCTGGCAAGAATGCAGTCTGGGTAATAGTAGATCGACTCATGAAGGTCGCCCATTTCCTTCCCTTCCGAGTTGGACAGACTACTGAGCAGTTAGCAGAAATGTACATGAAACAGATAGTAAGGCAGCACGGTGTTCCAGTTAGTATAGTATCAGATCGGGATACGCGGTTTACTTCCCATTTTTGGCGGAGCTTGCACCAAAGTTTGGGAACCAAGTTAAGATTCAGTACTGCTTATCATCCACAAACCGACGGGCAATCAGAAAGAACCATTCAGACATTAGAAGATATGCTACGGGCGTGTACCTTAGATTTTGGCGGATCTTGGGAGGACCACCTTCATCTAGTGGAGTTCTCCTATAACAACAGCTATCAGGCTAGTATTCAGATGGCCCCATTCGAAGCATTGTATGGAAGGAAGTGCAGGTCCCCTTTGGCATGGGACGACGTCGGAGAACGGAAGTTGTTGGGGCCAGAGATGATCACGCAGACTGTGGAGATAGTTAAGTTAGTCAGAGAGCGCCTTCGAGTTGCACAGGACCGACGTCGTCATTGGGCAGATCAGCATCGTAGGCCTCTAGAGTTCAGAGTTGGCGACCAAGTGATTCTGCGGATTTCGCCTACTCGGGGTATCATCAGATTTGGAATCCGGGGAAAGCTTAGTCCAAGATACGTTGGACCTTTCAAGATTCTCGCTCGGGTAGGCGATGTGGCTTATCGACTTGCCCTTCCGCCTTCGTTAACTGGCATACATGATGTGTTTCATGTGTCCCAATTACGTAGGTATGTCCCGGATCCGAGTCATGTCCTCGATCATTCTGAGTTAGTCGTTGGTACCGACCTAACATACGAGGAACAACCCGTATCTATTTTGGACCGACGAGAGAAGGTACTCAAGAATCGGACGATAAACCTTGTCCGTGTTTCTTGGAACCATCAATCTCCGGGAGAGTCAACCTGGGAGCGCGAGGACGAGATCAGATCTCGTTATCCGTATTTGTTTGACTAATAAGGTATATTTATGCACCTTATTGACACGATTCCATACTTTTCTACACCTGTTTATTTTGCACTTTGTGATGTATGATAATAACTGCTATGATAGTTAACTTATATATATGATTGTGCCTTGCTTGCCCTGATTTCACTATCCTGTTTTGGCTGGAATTCCGAGGACGGAATTTTTCTAAGAATGGTAGAGATGTCACTCCCTAATCCTGGAATACGTATTTTAATACATAAACCGATAAATTGTATCTACCTTGAATTTATACTATATTTATTATGCTGTATTTCTTCATGTATTTCCCAAAAATATTCGACAAAATATTATTTTCTAATTTATTTTCTGCATTTGGGCCTACAGTTTTGGCTCATTTGGGTAACCTATTCTTGGTTTACCAATGGGTCATCATGAACCCTTTGGTTCATCATGAACCCATGGGTCCAAGAATTCTATATATATAACTCATCTCCTTCTCTCTCCTCTCATTTACTTCTTCTCATTTACTTCCTCCACCAACCAAGGCAAGTACCAACTTGCTCAAGAGAAGGATCCATTATTTTATTAATGATTCTTACAAAACTATTTGCCAAAACATGTTCTTCTCCTCAATCTATACTAGTTTAGAACTTGGAAATTTCTATTTTGAAGCTTTGATTTTTGTAGATCTAAGTTTTAATCATTTTCAGATTTTGCATGGTTTGATTTACTTTAGTTGGATTTTATAGGTTTTTGATGCTTCCATGTGGAAGAGCATTCAGTTTCACCCAAGTTGGAGCTTTGGAAATCTGGATTTGGAGTTCGGATGGCCAAGTTATGATACTTTGAAGCTTGGGTTCAGCCATGGTGTTCTTGCTGTTTTGGAGAAGACAGTGAACAGTGTGCTCCTGTTTAAGCACGCTTCCTGTTGGAAACGTGTCTTCCCTTGAGCTTGCGTGACTTTTCACGCAGCTCTTCCCTTGAGCTTGCGTGACTTTTCACGCTGCTCTTTCCCTTGAGCCTGCGTGACTTTTCACGCAGCTCTTCCCTTGAGCTTGCGTGACTTTTCACGCTGCTCTTTCCCTTGAGCCTGCGTGACTTTTCACGCAGCTCTTCCCTTGAGCTTGCGTGACTTTTCACACAGCTCTTCCCTTGAGTCTGCGTGACTTTTCACGCAGCACTCTCCCTTGAGCTTGCGTGACTTTTCACGCTGCTCTTTCCCTTGAGCCTGCGTGACTTTTCACGCACGTTGTCTTGTTGTACGTATGCTTTTGATATTTTATTAGATATTATATGCCCATTTTATATCCTTACGCCTTTTGTCCCGAGCATGATATGAGCACTGATGTGACCCCGGAGAACAAAGTGTTCCTACCTGATACATGTATCTGAATGTCCCAGTTCTTGTTCATGCTCGACAAATGACTCGTAACTCCACGTGGCGTATTTGTAATGATGCATTACACTAAGGAGGGTAGCACAAGTTGACATACTGATTGACATGGATCCTCACTTAGGGTACTCGTACTAAAGTACGACTTTAGGAGGATAATCATGCAGGCCACAGCATGAGAGTCCAAGATTTCACCTAGGGTTAAACTAGGCAACTGAATATACTAGATGCATGGGGAGGGCAGAGTCCCGAGATCGTGTTACACCAGTCGCCCTGAGATGTTATCTTGGCGCGCCGGCTGGTCTCCACGGATACTGTGTCATCCGCAACGAGTGGATGACTGTATCCGATTAATTCCTGCTATATATTACATGTCTTGGCAAGGTGGCCTCACGAGGGACCTGTGCTCCATGACACCTGTCTACGTGAACCCCTGGGTTGGCTAGCCTTGCTGGAAAGATACGATCTGAGGATTTTTCTAATAACATAACGCGAGGATAACCTCGTTCCACTAGAAACTCGTAGACTTGATTGGCCGTGAAAATGACTTACATGTTTCCTATTTACCTTCCGTGAATAACTGAGGGAAGCGGACTGTCATGGTGCGTGATCCAACCCATGTTCTTGTTTGATTGTTGGGTTGGTTATCGTACTATGACAGGCTGTGGACCGAAGTTATGAACGGAAGACTTATTCTGGTTGTGAAGTGTTACTTCTGTGAATGACTGAAGAACATGGTCTATCATGGTACATGATCCAACCCATGTTCTTGTTTGATTGTTGGGTTGGTTATTGTGCTGCGATAGGCTATCGACCGAAGTCACGATCAGGAGATTTTATGGTTTATACCTTTTTAACTTATGTGAAAGTTATAGAGTACGACACGTCCCGACTCCATGCGACACCTTTTGTCCTTGTTTGGTTGTAAGGGTGCCATATGGGTTCGAGGATGTTGCGCTACCATATAATAGTAGCATAAGTATTACTATTATCAGTCATTCTATTAGTTGGGTTTTTAATCTTAACTCTTGTGCCCCTTTGGCGGTACTTGCTATTCGGGGCTGACCCCGCTGGTTTTGTTTGGCCAGATCTCGTAGCAGAGCTAGAGGACACGATCTTCCTCCCTGACATCCATGGTGCATACTAGGAGCATGGCGGTTCGGGAACTCGAGTGGGTTTCTTCTCCACCACTCCTGCTTATACTTTTGCGGCGTTTAGCCACCGGCACCTGTTAGCCGGATTACTTGATATTTTGTGTCAGTACATAATTATAATTAAACAGACTGCAGTTGTGTATAATTTTGTACTCCTGACTCTCTGAGATAGCTAAATTATAAAGCTAGTCTCTCATGATCATTTTGATGAAGCGTCAGGGACGCCTTACTGCTTTATCTTTAATGTTCATTTAATTGCTGATTTGACTTAATTGATTGAGACATAGAACTCTGTGGGACCATAGGAGACTTGATTGTAGCATGTACCCCCTAGTCTCTCGACAGCCACGATCGCCGTATGACGTTACGTACCTCATATGGAGTAGCTGGCCTAGTCCGTCCCCGTATTTCGGTACTGGGGCGTGACAGATGTAAAGCGGGTATCTCGATCCGACACAATACTGACAGGGACTCCATGCTGCCTGACTATCTGTTGCATATACAACTCTGCCAACTTTTCTGTAGATTGCCCTACTCTGAAAGGAAGAAAGTGTGCTACCTTCCTAAGTCGGTCCACTATTACCCAAATAGCATCCTTACCACTTGGTGATCTCGGTAAACCGGTTACAAAGTCCATTATAATATGCTCATATTTCCACTCCGGAATAGGAAGCGGTTGCAATAACCCAGCTGGCCTCTGTTGTTCTGCCTTCACTTGCTGGCATACCAAGCAACGGAAAACAAATCTAGCTATCTTCCTCTTCATCCCGTTCCACCAGAAATGCTGCTTGATATCTTGGTACATCTTGGTCCCTCCAGGGTGAATAGAATACTGAGAACTGTGAGCTTCTGCCATAACCTCCTGTCTGATATCTCCACTAGGCACACATAGACGTGATCCAAACCTAAGTGTACCATCTTCATGAATTCTCATCTTCTTCCTGAGTCCTGACTCACATTCTGCCCTAAGCTTCTGAATCCTTGGGTCTTGTACCTGAGCTGCCTTGATCCTGTCTACTAAGTCAGATTGGACTTGCAGACTTGTTAGAACTCCTACATCACTAGGAAGTATAACTTCGATGCCCATCTCCTGAAGGTCTTCTAAGATACGCCTCTGTGTTGTCAACATAAATGCGCCGCCTCTCCTGCTAAGAGCGTCTGCCACTACATTAGCCTTGCCTGGATGATACTGAAGCTCCACGTCATAATCCTTAATCAACTCCAACCATCTTCTCTGCCTCATGTTTAGTTCTTTCTGGGTAAAGATGTACTTCAGACTTTTATGATCTGTGTACATCTTCACTCGATCACCATATAAGTAATGCCTCCATAGCTTCAGAGCAAACACTACTGCCGCTAACTCCAAATTATGAGTTGGGTAATTCTTCTCGTGGTTCCGAAGCTGCCTAGATGCATATGCTATCACCTTCCCATGTTGCATAAGGACACATCCAAGTCCTTTACCTGATGCATCGCAATATACTGTAAAACCTCCGGATCCAACTGGCAATATAAGAATAGGTGCTGATATCAACTTCTGCTTTAAAGTCTCGAATGATGCCTGACATTCTGTCGACCAAACGAATGGTACATCCTTCCGGGTCAAACGGGTCATGGGTGCTGAAAGCTTCGCAAAGTCTGATACAAACCTTCTGTAATATCCTGCTAATCCCAAGAAATTCCGCACATCTGCTACGGTCTTGGGTACGGGCCAACTTTCTACTGCTTCTATCTTCCTGGGATCTACTGCTACTCCAGCTTCCGATATGATGTGACCTAAAAATGAAATATGATCCGACCAAAACTCACACTTGCTGAGCTTGGCATACAACTGGTTCTCTCTCAGAACCTGTAACACTTTTCTGAGGTGGTCTTCATGCTCCTCTTCACTAGCAGAGTATACGAGAATGTCGTCAAGAAACACAACGACAAACTGGTCTAAGTATGGCATAAAGATACGATTCATCAAATCCATGAATATAGCTGGAGCATTGGTCAAACCAAACGGCATTACTAAGAATTCATAATGCCCATACTTCGACCTGAACGCTGTCTTGGGAATATCTTCCTTCCGAACCCTCACCTGATGGTACCCTGAACGAAGATCTATCTTGGAGAAAACTCTAGCCTTGCTCAACTGATCAAATAAGTCGTCGATCCTGGGTAATGGGTACTTGTTCTTCACTGTTGTCGCGTTAAGCTTCCTGTAGTCAATGCATAATCTGGATGACCCATCATTCTTTCCCACAAGTACCACTGGTGCTGCCCATGGCAACACGCTAGCTTGGATGAACTTCTTCTCATTCAGTTCCTCTATATGCTGATATACCTTGGCCTGCTCTGAATCCGTCATTCTGTAAACCCGATCTGATATCGGTTTAGTTCCTGGTGCCAATTCTATACTGAACTCAATATCCCTAACTGGTGGTAGACCTGGAAGTTCTTCAGGAAATACGTCTAGAAATTCTTCAACTACCTTCGGAATCTGAACTTCTTCCATTGCCGCTACTACTCCCTGCTCTTGCCGAGTTGCCTCTGATCTGACTAAGGTGAATCACTCCATGCCTGGAATATCAAAAGATACACTCCCTCTACGACAATCTATTGTCGCATGACTGTCTTTCAGCAAGTCCATGCCTAAGATAACGTCGAAATTTTCAACAGGAAATTCTATCAACCAGGCGGGTAAGGAATGCCCGCCAACTACAACGCTACATGCTAGAATAACTCTACTAACTCCTACGAGCCCATTACCAGTGAGTATATTCAACCTCCCTGGCAATGCCTCGAACTCCATTCCTAGTCGTGTCGCAAATTGTACAGATATAAATGAATGGGATGCTCCCGAATCAAACAATGCTACTGCGGGATATGAGGCGACGAGAATGTTACCTGCCACAACATCTTCCGATGCCAATGCCTCTTCCAAGGACAGAGTGAATGCTTGCCCTCGACCTCCTTGCTGGTTTCCATGCTGCGGCCTAACCTGATGTTGTTGCTGGCCCCTTCCTTGATGATGCTGGAGTGGTCTATACTGGTGCTGCTGCATCGGCGGTCCCTACTGTCGAAACATCTGAGCCTGCGGACGCTGTGCCAACGGCCTTACTGCCACTGCTGGTCCTCGATACTGTCCTGCCCCTGGGGCTGGCAGAGCAGGAAACTGCTGCCCTGGTCCTCCTGTCCTCGAATTCATGGGACATGTGGTAACCCGATGGTCTGGATTTCTACATATCAGACACAGTCCATTCAATGTCCGACACACATCTCTAGTATGTCCCATCTTCCCACAATAAGTGCAGCCCGCCGGGGTTTGCTGGTTCTTCCTCTGTTGCTGTTGCTGCTGCCTGGGTGGTGGTGCTGGTCCTCATATCGCCACATCGTAGATACGAACACCAGTGGATGGTGTTGTTGTTCGGGGCGCTGCTCCCCCTCCTCCTTCAATCTGACTGTGGGATCTCTTCTGACCCCCAGTCCTTACTGCAAGCCTCTGAATGGTGATCTCATGTCTTCGAGTTGCCGTCAATACTTTGTCAAAAGTTTGGTAATTGTGCCCCTCTATTAATTGCAAGAGTTCAAGATGAAACCCTTGCTGAAACCTCATGGCCCTCTGGCGCTCTGTTGCTACCATCTCTGGGGCGAATCTACTCAATCTACAGAACTCTGCTGCATAAGCATCTACAGTCTTGCCGGCCTGCCTGAGGCTGATAAATTTCTGTTGTAGCTCAAAATGTGCCACAACTCCATAGTACTTGGTCTTGAATCATGCTGTGAAATCGTCCCAAGCCACAGGACGTCTGATGCCCACTTCCTCTGATTTCCACCAATCACGTGTGAGATCCTGAAGTAACAACTTCACTAGATCCACACGTTCTTCCGCTGGTACCTTAGCTGCTGTCAGAATAGCCTCCATGTCCTTAAGCCATGCATCTGCTGAGATGGCATCCTCCGTGCCCTCGAAACGACGGGGGTTGTACTTGCAAAACCTGGCTGATGCTCCTGAATCAGTCCTCACTTCTCTTTCCAATGCTGTCTGCAATCCTTGGTTGAGTAGCACATTCTGCTCTTGTAGCTGAGTGTGCATGCGTTGCTGGGCCAACATCTGATATTGCTGAGTAGCCATCATTTCTCTCATGATCTCCAGAAGGGCTGGTGTGTCTACTTGGGTAGGTGGAACTGTTGGTGGTGGTGGAACATCCGGATACTGCGATCCAGCTGCTGGTTCCACTATCACTTCTTCCTGAATAGCCTCCTGAGGTGAGACTCGCCCTTGTTGCTGACCAACCTGGTCAGGTTGCACACGTTGCTCCTGCTGTTGCTGTCCAGCTCTGACCGATGCGGACGAAGTACCCCTAAGAAAAGGGACAAGAGAAAAATCAAACAACCGGACATGAAGGATCGATAAAGTCAAAGGATACCGGAATGTCAAGCAAGGGTTGAGAATAACGAATCATGAGATCAAGGGGGAACACGTGTGATTGAGACATCCTATAAATCAAAACACCCCACAAGTCTGAAATCAGACCTGCATGGGCCACCACTAAAACCTTGTCACGCCCCAGAACCAGAATACTGGAGAGCGGGGGAATGACTCAGCCAGCTACGTATTACGGGTAGATAAATACCGTATAATACGATCAATGCTATCTAACCAGACGAGGGGGTGCATACTATAAAAGTCTCACTATGGTCATTTCACGTCTATTGTCTCAATCATTCAAATAAGGAACAGTAATAAAGAACATGTAAGATAAAGCAGTAAGGCGTCCCAAACGCTTAGTCAAAATGTTCTGGAGATCTGGCTTTACAAAACATAGCCAGATGGTATAGTAACGTATACACAATTGTTATCAGCTGCAGTCTGACTTAATTACAATTATGCAAAAGTAAGTACAAGACGATCCGACTAACATGTCGGTGCCAAACGGCTAAGTATAAAGTAATGACAAAACGAGTGGTGAAGTAAGGAAATCCACTCGAGTCCTCCTGCGATCATTCCCCTAGTATTGACCATCTTGGAGGTAGAAGTAAGCTGGATCCTCGGGGACCGGCTCTAAATCTGGCCATGCAAAACTAGAGAGGTTAGACCTCTAATAGCAAGTACCATAAGAAAGGACGATATGAAGGATTAAAAACCAGTATGTAAGAGAACATAATAATAGATCTCTGCTTCCCACTAGGATTCACCTAACATCACGACACTTCGAACCAACCTTCCAACCAAACAAGGACAGAAGTTGGCCCGTCATGTCCTGACATTCTGATCATCTCAGTTAGGCAACAGAGTAGATATAGTACACAAATAAATCATCTTGAACGGCCAATCAACTCCTACGGCTTGCTATTGTGAGTCCCAAGTTATCCTGGAATCATGCAAATAGGGGTTCCTCAGTTCTTACTATGAGCGAGCAAGGCTAGTCTATCCAGTCAATCAATTGCGCCAATCATGTAGTTAGACGAGTCCCAGCGGGACGCCCGCCGTTATAGCATATACAATAATATAAGCAGATACCGTTCCCTGCCCGTATGACAGATTTACAGTATCTGTGGGAACCAGCCGGCCTGTCGGGCACTTAATAGTCCCAAGAGGGCTGCCATGTAAGAACTCGGGAATCCATTCTCTCCATGCCATCATTATTTTATTTAACTTAAAGGTCTCTACGTTGAGTGAAGTTTCATACCGTGGATCATGGTCATTCAATGAGTACTTTCGTACGGGGTACGATATGCGCAACTCTACAACGATACTCGTACGGCTAGGTTGTAGGTCTTACATAGCGTGATGCAACAATCAAATCTGACCACGGGGTAATCATGCCTTGACCATAAAGTACACTTGCGGTTTTTGTAAGATAATAAATAAATAAATAATTTGAAGCCTGCATGTGCCTGTATGCCAATATTCGGGATCGGCTAATCGAGTACAATAGTTCATTACATGAACATGTCTCATTCATTCAATTCAATAAGACGACTAGCCAGTCTCTTAGTTCCAATCAGGAATGTATGATCAATTATTAGTCAATGTCACAATCATTATCAATGGTGACAAGGCATGAAAATTAACTAGTATTACATGGGGTCGAGCCTATAACTCCTCAGAGTTAAGTTCTAGTCATACTGGGTATCCATGGATCAATCAAGACACAAGACGCATTCCACATAACAATCCATTTTTAACAATATTAACACATCATGATTTTATCAAGTTCATGCCAAAAGGCGTAAGGATATAATAGAAGAATTATCATGCCACCATTATTGGAATAAATTATAGAGCAAATAAAACACCCAAGTCAGGAAGTCATGCCAACAAGTCTAGCTAAGGCCAATAAGTCACGCCAACAAGTCTAGCTGGAGTGAGCGTGGAAAATGGGCGTCAACAGTGTGCATGAAAAAATGATAAAAAATTCACACACGCACTCAAGGATGTGTACGTGACTAAAAATTCACGCACTCATGGATGTGTGCGTGACTAAAAACACACGCACGCTCATGAGAACGTGAGCGTGACTAAAAATACACGCACGCTCATGAGAACGTGAGCGTGACTAAAAATACACGCAGACACGTAGAGACGCGTGCGTGACTAAAAATACACGCAGACTCATGAGAACGTGAGCGTGACTAAAAATACACGCACGCTCATGAGAACGTTAGCGTGACTAAAAATACACGCACGCTCATGAGAACGTTAACGTGACTAAAATACACGCACGCTCATGAGAACGTTAGCGTGACTAAAAATACACGCACGCTCATGAGAACGTTAGCGTGACTAAAAATACACGCACGCTCATGAGAACGTTAGCGTGACTAAAATACACGCTAACATGTAAGAACATGAGCGTGTCTCAAAATCCACGCAGACACGTAGAGACGTGTGTGTGACAAAATACACGCAGCCACGTAAGAACGTGTGCGTGACTCCGCCTTCGTCCCAAGCCAGAAAATGAAGTTTCCAGCCAGAAGACACGCTAAGTTAGGAGATCAAAACCCATGAATAACCGAAATACAACAATTAGATCTAGAGAAAACAAGCCATAGAAATCAAAAAAATGCCAAGAACTAAACTCTCCCAGGATCATGAGAGGAAGAGAAATGAACCATAAAAATGGTTATCCAAGCAAGAAGCAAGATTGCACTTGCCTGCTGTTGGGTTGGTGGAGAGAGTGATGAGAGGAAGAAGAAGAAGAAGTAATGGTGAGGATTAAGAGTTATGAGGAGAGAGAAGAAGAAGGATGCTTTAAATAGGAAGGATGGTGGTAGGTGGGAGTTGTGGGCCGGGTTTGTCCACCATGACCCGAAAACCCTCCATGGCCGAACCCAATAAGACCAAAGCAGAGAATAAAAACAGAAAGAAAATACAGGAAATAAAATACAGAAATAAAATACAGGAAATAATTAACATAAAAATTAAAGAAATTTAAATACAGGATAATACATGATAGATACTAAATAAATATACATGAATCGTACATGTATAAAAATACGCATTCCGGGAACGGGAAGTGACATTTTGAAATCTGTTTTTGGTTCTAGATGTTTTTTAATAGATGGCGACGAAGCATGGAATTTTGTTGTTGAGATTAATTCACAATCACGATATATAAATATATTTGTCATTCAAGTATCACAAGCATTTGATAATAGAAATAGTGAATATTTTTTAATTTCCAGCATGTTAGTCAGGGTGCTAGTTCTTCCCAACCAACTCTTCCCATTTTACAAGAAAATCAGTCATCTGATGAATATGACCATAATGATGATGATGATACTGAAGATGACGATGACGATGGAAATAGTGATGATTTAATTGAAAATGTAGATCATGAGGTAGATGATATTGATAATGCAATTACTTCTGAATTATTTATCGGAAAAGAATTTTCTAGTCGTTCTAAATTTAGAAGTTTCATAAGTAATGTAGCAATTCGACACAATTTTAGTTATTCAGCCAATGTTATGAATAATGCTCGTGGAATTATATATAATTGTGATCAACCGAATTGTAATTGGAGAGTATATGCCAAACCGATTGGATCTGGTGAAATAGTTAAGATTGCTAAATTAGACAGTCGACACACTTGTTTAGGTGGACTTACAACTGGACGTCATCGACTAGCTACCGCTGCATGGGTAAAAACATGTGTAATTGATATAATCAGAGACAATCAATCTTATAGTGCATCACAAATTGTTAAAGATATATATAGGGAACATCGTGTGCATATTACTTATTCCAAAGCTTGGAGAGCTAGAGAGATGACATTAGCTGAAATAAATGGTAGTTACATAGAGGCATATGCTAGTCTTGAGGAGTATGGTTTTAGAATTATGGAGACGAATCCAGGTAGTAAATGTTTTCTTAAAACCACTGAAAATAATAGGTTTCAAAGAATTTTTATTTATTTTAAGGCGTGCATTGACGGATTTTTAAGGAGCTGTTTACCGGTTATTAGTACTGATGCTACATTTCTTTCATCTAAATTTCAAGGTATCTTATTTATTGTTTGTGCTCACGATCCTAACTATCAGTTATATTCTATTGCTTATGCTGTTGCTGAAAGTGAAAATACTGATTCTTGGTCTTGGTTTTTAAACTCTTTTAGAACATCATTTGAAAGTTATTTTAATGAATGGAGTAGAATTTTATTTATTTCTGATAAGCAAAAGGGCTTAATACATGCTATGCGTGAAACCTTTCCAGAATCGCCTCACTTTTTTTGCATACAACATTTTAAAAAAAAATATGAAACAAGTTGCGAAAGAAAGAACATTTCAAAACTTGTTAGACTTGCTTGCTAGATCATACAATCAAACAGATGCTGAGATCTTGTTTGAAATAATTAAAGCCGAGAATGTAATGGTGTACAATTGGCTTATTGGTGTGAACGATAAAAATCGTCGTTTTGAACATTGGATAACAGCGTATGCTCCGTGCCCTAGATTAGATATTAATACTTCTAATCTTGCTGAATGTTTTAACAACTGGATTAAGAGATTACGAGATAAACCAATAACAACACTCCTCGATGGTATCAGAGCAAAGATTATAACACTTCATGACAAGAATAGGAACATTGCTGAAAATCTAGACACATATTATTGTCCGAAGATGTTAAATACTGTGGCCCGTATCAACAGAGAAAGGAATCA
Organism: Iris pallida; assembly: GCA_029216955.1. NCBI lineage: Eukaryota > Viridiplantae > Streptophyta > Magnoliopsida > Asparagales > Iridaceae > Iris > Iris pallida. Next base: position 14,718 of record JANAVB010018196.1, on the reverse strand, counting down.
TCTAGAAATATTAGGAATTGATAGCAATACATACGAAGTAGTAGATCGTTCAACAAGTAGAACATATATTGTACGATTAGAAGACATGACTTGTACATGTTGTAGGTGGTACCATACTTATATACCATGTGTACATGTATTTTTTGTGTGTAGATATTCTAATATAAATATTCAAAGTTTTTGTCATGCACTATTTTCTACGGAGAACCTGCGAAGTGTATATGAACCAAAAATGGAACCAATTCCAATTCCCTACAAGATTCAAGCACCTTTGGTAAGAGGAGAAATTGGAGTGCCAGACGTACGACGCAAAGCCGGAAGACCGAAGAAGAACCGCATCCAATCCCGGGAAGACAGGACTAGAGAACTTCGTTGCGGTAATTGTGGTGTGATGGGGCACAACCGAAGGAGATGTACAAGTCAGCCAAGAGAGTAAAGTATAATTGCAAATGTACTGAAAAATATTGTACTGGCCTAACATTGTTACAAATTATACTTGCAAATAATAAAAGTTGACGAACTTGGTTTCATTCCAAACTTACAAATATTGTCTTAGCCAAACATTGTTACAATTCAGACTTGCAAATAAGAATAAAAATATTCTATCTAGACCTCCGGCCCCTTAGGGCAAGTCGTTTGTAATTTACTCGTTCTCCAGGTCTAAGGCCTAGTCGGCTTCTCCGCCCTGCTGTATCTTCTAGCTCCTGCTCGTCTTCCTCCTCTTCTTCCTCATCCTCATCTCCATCCTCATCCTCCTCCATCTCTTGAGTTTGGGTAGGTATCGGGGCTGATGGGGTGGAATAAATTTGTGTAAAGAAATCCATGTCTGGGTAGACATATGCTGGTGCTGGTGAGTATTGCTGGTGAGTACTGCTATCTCCAGCGTACTGGTGAGTACTGCTCCCTCCAGCGTACTGGTGAGTACTGCTATCTCCAGCGTACTGGTGAGTACTGCTCCCTCCTGCGTACTGGTGAGTACTGCTATCTCCAGCGTACTGGTGAAAACTGCTCCCTCCAGCGTACTGGTGAAAACTGCTCCCTCCCGCGTACTGGTCACTAGCCTCTCCACCAACAGCCTCTCCACCACTAGCCTCTCCACCAACATCCTCTCCACCATGCCTCCTATGACGACGGGAATGTCTCCGCCTAACGGTGCCGGTCGGATAATCGGGTGGAAGATGTGTATGTAATGGAGGCATTTCTGGTTCCCGTCCAAGACCCAAACGATGCACACGACTCACAAGTTCCTATATAAGCACTAGGCTATGCTGCTTCGGGTATCTCTGGCGTTCGTAAAAATATTGTTCGTACTCACCACTCTGAATTATGAAATTTACAAATTGTCAGACCACACATACCAAATAATATGAATATATAATTTTAAACATGTAACGAAGTCATACCAAATCAGATACGCCATCGACAAAAGCACGCAAACTAGCATCATCTATGGCTCTACATTTGAACCTTTGTTCCTCAAAAGCGTAATGTCTGTTGCTTACACGAGGGCATCCCCACCATTGCCTATAAGCAACAGTACCAGCATCTGTAAATATATAGATGAACTATTAGCAAACAATTTATACTTATTTCTGACAAACACGTAGTACGTTAGAACTTACATTCATCCGTAGATGCCATTAGGGGCATATTTCTCACACTATAATTCTCCTTCCGACTATTCCAACACGCAATTACACCATGGATTCTACTAATTGCATTGCCTGTACCGTAACTCATATAAGGTGGATCATCGGGAATTGTTTGTCTCCTCCCAAGTTGACGAAGAACACGGTCAGTCGGATGGTACATGGTGTACCGGTCGTATATAATATATGATCTATGCAAACTAGCATCATACGCCAAACCCTTCAAGTCTGGATCATCATCTCCAAATGTGTAGGGAATCCATACAACCTATTTAATGACAATCTATCAAAAAGTCTAGTAATGGCATAAGTTAAATGAATTAAACAGGTAAATAATTAATTACCTCATGATGTTCCAGTATGTCAAATTGAGAACGATATAGTGATACAGCCTTATACTGACAATGTTGTTGATCCACTACATCTATGATCCATCGTAAAGCAACTGGATAGACTCCAACATCACTAATAATGCTAGTGACGGGTCTACCAATATAGAAATGCTCGTACGACCAAACCTGTGATTCAAAAAACAGCCACAAATGTATAGTATGATACCAAAGCTCTAATTAATCTACATTCAAGGACTTAATGTTTACCTGAAGCAGTGACATACATTCACAAATATTGGTATTAGGTTTTGAAAACACATAATCCGTCAAACATCCGTATAAATGTGCTAAAGTGGCAGCACCCCAGGCATGTCGAGTGGGTTCCTTCAAATTATCCATAAATTGAAGAAGTCGCACATTTATTTGATTTCTCGATGCATCTGGAAACAGAACTGCACCACATAAACAGAGCAAATATGCTCTAGTGCAACTAATCACCTGTAAATATTATATTTTTTATAAATATTAATATTAAAATAAATTAAATCATGAATTAATTTTACTTTAAAATACATACCCGCAATTCATCTACATCTACCTCGCCGTCAATTGTGCGATCTAGATCCATAAAGTTGCCGCGCAACCATGTTATCTTCACATAACTGGCATTTCCCATATCAGATGGAGGCATAATACCTAAATAACGTTGGATTAGACTAGCTGGAGTCTGTTGCGGATCAAAATATATAGGGTCCCCTGTAATAGGTAACCCTAATATATTTGCCACATCCCATAACGTGATAGTCATCTCGCCAACAGGTAGTTGAAATGTGTTTCGTTCAGGCCACCATCGCTCAACAAGACTTAAAATTAGATGCACATCATGTGTTAAAAATTTAATCCCATCTAAATAATGGAACCCAAATGAGCGCACCAAAGCCTTCTGTGCGCTGTTTAACTACCATGTGCTATAGTTTCTCTCAGTCCGCCAATTTCTATGTTCCCGCGTTCGTAATTTAAGACTATGATCATATAACTACAAATAAAATATTTAAATTATGTTACAACTACGTTTATGTGAAATATTACTTACTAGCAAGTCAAACATTTTCAAATATATCTTTTAATTAAATATTTACCTTTCCATCAAATATCTGTGTAGATATGTGATTTACCCGTTCCTGTCTGATTTTGTCAGTCGTTGCTCCACCCGGGATGCGTCCGTCGTTTTGATTAGCCATCTGAAAAAATAATAAAAATTTTAAAAATATATCAAACATATTTGTTACAAAATATTAACAAGAACTAAGAGGAGAAGCTGTTTGCTTACACAAAGAAAATGAGGTCCTGCTTACAAAGAGAAGGTTGGTTACACAGAGGAGGAGGAGGAGAAATATTTGGGAGGGAAGAAACTCTCGGATGTGCTTGCTGGAGTGAAGTGAGGAGAAGGAAGAAGAAGAAACTTGCATTTCATTAGGGAGATGGAACGGTCTCCAAAAATGTGCACAGTCTACGAACAACACGGTCTCCCAACACATTTTCAAAACACGGTCTCCACCTCTCCCTATTTCACTCTTTTTCTCGGTATCCACCACCAGCTATTAACTATCCTCCTACCAGCCTATCTGACAAATCCCTATGGGTCTAACCTCTCTCCTCTCTCTCTCTCTCTCTCTCTCCCAACCTAGCCATCCCCCCTCCCCCCTCTCTCCCTCTCTCTCCCGAAATCCAAACACCCCCCCCCCCACCCTCTCTCTCTCTTCCCACTCACTGTGCACCCCCCCTCTCTCTCTCTTCCCGCTCACTGTGACCCACACCCGCGCCAAGTGGGGTGGCGGACCCCCCCCCCACCGCCACCCTACTTGGCGGCCTCGGCCCCCACACCTCTTTCCCCTCACTGCGTCTCTCTCTCACTCACTGAGCGCTCTCTCTCACCTCACTGAGACCGCGCCAAGTGGGGGTGGCGGCCGCCCCCCCCCCCCCGCCGCCACCCTACTTGGCGCTCCCTCTCTCTCTCTCTTCTCTCTCTTCTCTCCTTCCCTTCTCTCTCACTGAGTCATTCTCTCTTCTCTCTCCTCTCCTCTCACTTCTCTCTCACTGAGTCATCCCCCCGCGCCAAGTGGGGTGCCCCCCCCCCCCCCCCCCCACACACCGCCACCCTACTTGGCGGTCCCCCTCCACCCTCCATTTCGATTCGCCACGTCGTCACCCCCGCCATCTTACTTGGCGCGATGTCCCGTTTCTTAGAATTTTGCCAAACTTCTCCCATCTCCTACAAATACTATTAAATTAATCCCGTTGTACGAAAATTTCTGAAAAAAAAAATAGCTTGAAATCAAAACCCCCCACCCTCCCAAATAAAAAAAAAAGGAAAAGAAAGGAAAAAAAAGCAAAAAAGGAAAAATTAAAAGAAAAAAAATTAAAAGAAAGAAAGAAACAAGAGAAAAAAGAAAAAGAAAACAAAAATGAATGCAGACAACCCCTCCCCACACCCCAAACTAGCTTGGCGCCAGTTCAACTGGAGCCAAGTTTTTTATTTTTTATTTTTTATTTTGCGGCACCAGTTGCACTGGCGCCGCGCCGCCTTTAAAAAAATTTTAAAAAAAAAAAAATTGTACGCCACTTGTACTGGCGCTAGGTTTGTTTTTTTTTTTGTTTTTTTTCTTCGACGTCAGTTTAACTGGCGCCAGCTCCCCGAATTTGCTATTATTTCAAACTTCTCCTCTTTCACGCAAATAAATAAAACTTTATCCCTCCCAATGAAATTTTCCGCTGAATTTAAGATTAAACATGTCTAAAATGGACCGAAAGTCTTTTGTAGGCCAAGTCCCTATGACGAATCAATGCTAATTAGTATACTAAGTTTCTTATCCTTAGTTTTATCAAATTTGATATAACCAAACTAAGCTTATGTTGAGTTTACAATTTAATAAGCCTAAGGTGAATGTACTGGATTTTCGACACTATAGAATTTCAAAAATTGTACCTATAAATCAGGTTTAGGTTCGTGCTGTATTTAATTTCTAAGAGTACCAATTGTAGGCATAACACAGTAACACAAATTTTACAATCATGTAAACATAGAGAACTAATATATTATCGAAATTGAATATGGGAACTAATAATTTCCGTGAATATATCAATTAATTGAAATTCAAGGAATGGATGGTTTTGGAATGAACAATATTTAGAATTAAAAAAAAATTAAGGGAAAGAAGTTGAAGTGGGACTTGCCTTGGTGCAATGAAAATTCATTAAAAGGGTGCGTTTGATTGCAAGGTGGAAAATATGTGGAAAAGAAATTAATTCCATGGAATTATTTTTCTAGGAAAAAAATTCCATGAAATTTTAAAAAAATTCCATGGAAAACTTAATTTGGGTGTTTGATTGCCATTATTTTCCACGAAAAATAGTTATTTTTCATGGAAAATGATATTTCCCTATGGGTTGGACAAGTTTCATTTTCCACCATTTTATATGAAAATATGGAAAATGATAGTTTTTTGGAAAATAATTCCATGGAAAATATAAGCTACCAAACATTACAATTTGTGGAAAATTTATGATGGAAATATTTTCCATGGAAAAAAGCCCAATCAAACACAGCCTAAGAAAAAAAATTCTTTCTCGACCAACTTTAGGGATTATTTAGTTGCTTGTAATTAAAAATTCCTAACAATATTTTGTGGCATAATTTAACTGACACCCAAAATAGTTGCAATAAATGCTGCAAAAATTGATATATGTATTCTAGGTTTTATTGCATCAATAATGAAACCAAAAGTCATAATTAGTGTAAATAGTAATACTATTACGGTCTTTATTTATTACTATTACTTTCCCAAAGTGAGAGTATTTTTTTTTTTTTTTTGGAATTGTAAATGCCAAAAAAATTTTTACAATGTTCACAGTTTTTTAAAATAGATTATCAAAATTATTCTTATTGTAATTCATCATCATGGTGACTCTTCACCTTTGTAACTCCCAAGTGACTTTTCACTTTGTAACTCCCAACCTCTCTCTTCCTATATAAAGAGAGGTTGGGATGGCTTGTAGAGGTACATTGACATATATTGATATAAAGAGAGGTTGAGCTAATTGTCCACAACACGTTATCAGCACTTTGCTCGTGCAACGCCGGAGACCCGACGTACCGCTCGCCTCGACGTCCGCCTACCGTTGTCCCGCGCGCACCCTGTCGCTCGTCGCCGATCCCGCGTATCCGCAATCGTCTTCCCACTTTCTTCCACCGTACGGTAAGAAAGGTAAATAAAAAAAAAAAATTTTGCTTCCTCCGTCGCTCGTCTTCCATCTTGTCGTCATAATTAGATCGTACTTGTTAACTTTGGGAGGTGAATGATCGAGAGCTTAGGTCCTATTAGAGCCTTTTGTGTGCATGTGGTAAGGCTCGTACGTAAGGCCGAGTTTTCTGTGCAGGCGTTTGAGAGGGAGAAACAAGGTTTTGGGGAAAAGCCTGAGTTTTACTTGAGTTTTCTTCAATATATGTGGTTTACATATGAATAATGTAAATTTAACTTGTGAGTTTTCGACATATATGTAAATTTGTATGTAATATTTATGTGTAAACACACATAAATATTGTCCAGAATGTAACATATTACATATATGTGTAAAAATCTACGAAACACATAATTGAAGTACACATAATTTTTTACATTCAGTAAAAAAAAAAATTTCATAAATTTACATATAGTAAATTTATTATCACATGTAACATTATTCATATATCCATTCAGTTAAAAATTCAAAGCTTGTAAATGTAACACATATATGTAAATTTGTATGTAATATTTATGAAAAAATGGATTTCCTGTGTTTTCTTCTTTCCTCACAACAAGCAAGAGATTATTATCTAGGAGATTTTTTTTTCAATACTTGAGTGTGTTAGCCCACTGGTTGAGTGGGGGCTGTTATATGCTTGATCCTGAGTTCAAGCCCAATGTTGGGAGTGGGCTGTAGGTTTTTATGTATAATTTTGCTATAATCTAGCCTTTAGCATACTAGTTTTTTTTTTAAAAAAAAATAAATATATTTGTTAGTTAATTTCTGAGAAAATAAATTTTTGATAGCAAATTTTCATGTTGAAAAAGAGAATTTAGATGCTAACATTTTCTTTGGTAATGATGGATTTGGAGCGCCCCGACGAGCACCTCAGTGCCATCTGTGCCCTGGCGAGCACCTCAGTAACATTTTTTTATGTTATTCAGTAATCGTTGTAACAGATGAATAATAAAATTGTATTTTTTTTCTCGCTATTTTTTTGGCGTCGCTTTATTAGACGTCGAAAAAATAGTTGACATTTTTTTTGGTGCCGCTTTCTTAGGCACCAATTCTTTTGTGTGTTGTTGTTTGCTGATGTTGTACTTTTTTTTTACAAAAAAAAAAGTTGAAAAATTTGAAAAATGGTTTTGGCTACATAAACAAATTCTGGCACCGCCAAATTTGGGCCTCCTAAAAATAACCTTTTTGGTTAATAATTTTTCAAAGGCAACGCTCATTTTGAGCACACACTAAATTGTCACCTATTTTGCACAGTTCGCAAATAGCGTGAATTTCTTGAAAATCTTATTTATTCTTACATTTGACAAAAATTTTACGAAGTCTCTCCGAATAGGCTCACCTACTTGGGTATGATGTCAGAAAGAACTTGGGGCTTGGTTCTTAAGAGGTCCCCGGTGACCCTCCTCCCCCATTTTCCCGCCTGGTCATATTCACGTAGAGCTACTGAAAGGGGTTGACTGAATATTATTTTTTTGCTCAAATTGTATTTATAATTATGCATTTTTGCAAGAAACTTATTGACCTCTCTATATCGGCCCGTCGATCGATATAAGATAATTTTTAAACAAAAATCGTTTTTTTCAAAACCGTTGTTTTTATTTACGATTGTTTGTTGTTGCTTATACAAACCAAATCCATATAAACCTGTCGTTTTATATGTTGACTGGTCAAGATTTTTTCTCCTGTTGTAGAAAAATGTCGATCAAGATTGATTTTCCCATCCTTGAAGCCTCTGGCAAGAACTACTTGGACTGGACGCAAGACATCCAGAACCATCTAGATGCGCAGGGCCTCTTGGACGTCATCTATAACGAGGAAGAGCGTGAAGTGGAAGTCACTCGCTCAATGAACGCCAAAGCGATGATTCTATTCCGCAGGCATTTATCTGATGCTATGAAGTCAGAGTTCATTGAAATCTCCTCGCCGAAGACGCTATGGGACTCTCTGAAAGAGCGCTTCGACCACCAGAAGACCATATGGCTACCTGAAGCACGCCATGACTGGTTGAACCTGCGCTTCCAAGACTTCAAGAGTGTAACTGATTACAACAATGAAGTCTGCAGGATTCGATCACTTCTCCAATACTGCGGTGAGATATTAACCGACAGTGATCTATTGGAGAAAACATACACCACATTTCCTTCCACTGACAACTTGCTCCAGAAGCAATACCGTCAGTCTAAGTTCACCAAGTTTCCCGAGCTCATCACCCAGCTTTTACTAGACGAGAAGAACAGTCTCATTTTAATGAGAAACAACAATTCTCGTCCTGCTGGAACAAAGGCAATTCCAATGCCTGATGCAAACGCTCTCCGTGGACCAAATCTACGGTGGAAACGAGACAAGGGCCAGTCGTCCCAGCCAAGGAACAGAGGCGAGTTTAAGTCTCGCCATCCAAAGCGAGGTTCTAACAAGAACCAAGGACCTTTGACTCCTAGGCAGTCTCATGGTAAGAACCAACGGGCCAGTCGTCCCAAAGCGAGAGTGGAAGGCCAAGCGCCTACTCTCTGCTACAAATGTGGTGCTTATGGTCATATGCAACGGACTTGCAGGGCGACCCCCCAAGAAGTTAATAACTATCACAAGGGGCGCCGGGCTGAAGCAAATCTGGTCAACGAGTACGAAAATCTAAATCTTGAGACCCCCGATTTTGTAGCAGAAATGGAAGAATAAATCTCCATTTTCTATCTATGTTTGATTTAAGTCATGAAACTTTTGGTGGTTTGTATTTTCTGTTTCTCGATAAATTAAAGTTCTATTTCGAGCACTTTCCTCAAACGTGTGACAAACTTTAATTTTCTTTACTTATAGGCATGGACCACGGGGCAGTGGATTGTTTGGTTGATAGTGGAACGACTCACACTATCTTGAGAGATAAAACATACTTTATCTCCTATACGCCTAAAGTAACCTCAGTGACAACCATTTCGGGACCCTCAACCCTTGTTCAAGGTTTTGGCAAAGCCCGTTTTTCGTTGTCCAATGGTACTCCCGTTGAAGTATCAGAGGCCTTATATTCTCCAAGGTCCAGTCGTACCTTACTGAGTTTTAAGGATATTCGAGAAAACGGATTTCATGTTGAAACTGCTCGAGAACATGGCTTCGAGTATCTTTTCATTACCTCCACTCAGTACGACCAAAAGCGTATCTTGGAGAAGTTGAAATGTCTTTCAAGTGGTTTGTATCTCACTACGATACAACACATCGAGAGTAATCTCATCATTCGCCGAGCGCCAGTTGATGAGAGGACTTTTATGCTATGGCATGACCGGCTGGGTCATCCGGGTCAAAATACGATGCTTCGCACTATGAATGCATCACATGGGCATCCTCTTGGAGGAAAGAATTTTGTTATAAATCCGAAAAGCCTATGCCAAGCATGCTCGATTGGGAAGACGAATCTCAAGCCACTCTATGTGAAACCTACGAGATTGGTTTCCCAATTCCTTGAGAGAATTCATGAAGATATTTGTGGACCAATCCAGCCAACATGCGGACCTTTTAAATACTTCATGATTTTGGTTGATGCATCGACTAGATGGTCACACGTAGTGTTGTTGTCCACCCGAAACGCAGCGTTTCCTAAACTCCTCGCCCAGATCATTAAGTTAAGGGCTCACCATCCGGATTATCCGATAAAGTCTATTAGACTTGATAATGCCGCGGAGTTTACATCGAAGACTTTCGATGATTATTGCATGACTTTGGGAATAAATCTTGAACATCCTGTTGCGTATGTTCATACCCAAAATGGCCTAGCAGAAGCTTTTATAAAGCGACTGCAAGTGATAGCGCGGACCTTGGTTATGCGCACCAAACTCCCACTATCTGCATGGGGCTATGCAATTTTGCACGCTGCAAATTTGGTCCGTCTGAGGCCCATGGCCACCCAACCACTTTCCGCGTACCAGCTGGTTACTGGATGTGAGCCTGACATCTCACATTTACGCGTGTTTGGGTGCCTAGTCAATGTTCCAATTGAGCCGATAAGGCGTTCAAAATTTGGACCTCAGAAGCGACGGGGAATATATGTCGGTTATAACTCCCCGTCCATTATTCGCTATTTAGAGCCCTTGACAGGCGATCTCTTTACCGCGAGACACGCGGATTGTGACTTTGATGAGGCAATCTTCCCGTCGTTAGGGGGAGAAATGCACGCTAACGTTGATGAGGAACGACGTGAATTAGCGTGGCATGTGCCCGCTTTTGCTCATCATGATCCCCCCTCTGCACATAGTGATAAGAAAGTGCAGAGGATTCTAGGTCTGCAAGATATTGCAAATCAAATGCCAGATGCATTTAGCGACCTAGCAAAAGTCACGAGATCAATTATACCTGCTGCAAATGTGCCTGCAAGGATAGACGTCCCTGAGAGACGCCATGTTCCTGTGAAACATGTTGCTCCGGTCGAACCCACCGAGCAAAGGACACTGCCATCGGCCGTCCAGTCCGCCGCTATTCCCAAGAAGAAGGGAAGACCGGTTGGTTCCAAAGATATTCTGCCCCGAAAGCGGAGAAATCTTGTTAAAAGCGTTTTGCCACATGAGATCATTAAGGATCACGGCGATGTATTAGAAGAGCGCGTTCCAGATGAAACGCCTATTCCTAATCATGCCGATAACCTCGAAATATCCGTCGAGTATGCTAGCTTAGACGATATTTTGAAGCGAAACAAAACTGTCATCGATGATGTGTTCATATACTCAGTGGCCACTGACATTATGAACAATGATGACATGGAACCTCGTAGTGTTGCCGAGTGTCAACGACGAACGGACTGGTCACAATGGAAACAAGCAATCCAGGCTGAACTAGACTCCTTAGCGAAAAAAGTGTGTTTGGACCCGTTGCTCCAACACCACCCAATGTTAAACCAGTTGGTCACAAATGGGTTTTCCTAAGGAAGCGTAATGAGAGAAATGAGATTGTGCGATACAAGGCTCTCCTTGTGGTGCAAGGCTTCTCACAACGCCCTGGAATTGATTACGAGGAGACGTATTCTCCCGTAATGGACATCATAACGTTCCGCTACTTAATCAGTTTAGTAGTTTCCGAAAAACTGAATATGCAGCTCATGGATGTGGTCACAGCCTATCTCTACGGGGATCTAGACACAGAGATATATATGAAAGTCCCTGAAGGACTAAAGATGCCTGAATCAAGTAGTTCCCGACCACGGAACGCGTTCTCGATTAGACTGAGACGTTCGCTATATGGATTGAAACAATCCGGGCGAATGTGGTATAACCGCCTAAGCGAATACTTGATCGGTTTGGGATACGTTAATAACGAACTTTGCCCATGCGTGTTCATAAAGAAATCCACTTCAGGATACGCAATCATCGCGGTCTATGTAGATGACATGAATCTCATAGGAACCGAAAAAGACTTGTCAGAAACTGCTGATATCCTGAAGAGGGAATTCGAGATGAAGGATCTTGGGAAGACACGGTTTTGTCTCGGCCTGCAGATCGAGCACCGTAAAGATGGAATTCTTGTCCATCAAGCGAACTACACCCAAAAGGTGTTGAGACGCTTTAGTCATTTTGACGTTAAGCCGTCCGCTACTCCCATGGTCGTCCGCTCTCTAGACAGTACTAAGGACCCATTTCGTCCAAAGGAGGACGACGAAGAGATATTGAGTCCTGAGTGCTCTTATCTGGGTGCAATAGGCGCTTTATTGTACTTGGCCCAATGTACTAGACCGGACATCTCGTTTGCTGTGAATTGTCTAGCTCGACACAGCACCGCGCCAACACGCCGTCATTGGAATGGTATAAAAGACATTTTCCGCTACCTTAAGGGTACTACGGACTTGGGCTTGTTCTATCCCTACGCGGTTTTGAGTGAGTCCAACGCTCTTGGCACTCGAAGCAACGCGACCCTTGTTGGCTACGCCGATGCGGGATACTTATCTGATCCGCACAAGGGGCGTTCCCAATCTGGTTATGTCTTTACCATTGGGAACACGGCGATTTCTTGGAGGTCTCGCAAACAGACCTTAGTGGCTACTTCAACGAACCACTCTGAGCTACTCGCGCTTTATGAGGCGACTAGAGAGTGTGTATGGCTTCGAGCTGTTATTGGCCATATTCGAAGTACATGTGATCTTCCATATGACCCAGATGAACCTGTTGTCATCTATGAGGACAATACCGCTGTTATTGATCAAGCGAAACATGGTTACATCAAAGGGGATGCTACCAAGCACATATCGCCCAAGTTGTTCTTTACACATGAACAACAAGCGCTTCAAAAGATTGAAGTGCAACACATTGGATCGGAGAATAACCATGCAGACTTGTTCACCAAGTCACTGCCAAAACACTCGTTCCAGAAACATGTCAGAGCGATTGGACTTAGGAAGCTTTCAGAGCTAGCCTAAGTGAAACATGTTTTTCCGCACCCTGTTGTGTGCATGTGAGGGGGAGCGCCCTAACGAGCGCCCCCAAATGCCCTGTTGTGCGTATATCCCGCGCCCTGTCGAGTGCGAGTGAAAAGGAGAGCATCCTGATGTATGCTTGTGTACTCTTTTTCCCTTAGACCAAGTTTTTTCCCATTGGGTTTTCCTTGGCAAGGTTTTTAACGAGACACATTTCAAATCTCTTATTCACTAAGGACTATTGTGATCAGGGGGAGTATCCAGTGTATACCTCTAAACCATCGTGTACTCTTTTGTCCTTCGATCAGCGGTTTTTCCCACTGGGTTTTCCCTGACAAGGTTTTGACGAGGCACCTTTGCAATGGTTAAGTTTACCCCCATCACACTGACCTGTGTGTACTCTTTTGTCCTTCGACCAAAGTTTTTTTTCCACTGGGTTTTCTTTGGCAAGGTTTTAACGAGGCACAAGTAGGTGGTCATTTTTGAATCTGCAAGCTAAAGACCGACAAGAAGCTCAGAGGTGTTTACAAGCAAAGTTTGTGAAGAGCCAAGGGGGAGTATTGTAATTCATCATCATGGTGACTCTTCACCTTTGTAACTCCCAAGTGACTTTTCACTTTGTAACTCCCAACCTCTCTCTTCCTATATAAAGAGAGGTTGGGATGGCTTGTAGAGGTACATTGACATATATTGATATAAAGAGAGGTTGAGCTAATTGTCCACAACAATTCTTAATTTATTAAAACTGTAATAAATTATTAGTAGTTTTGATAACCCTTTATTGTAAACACTTCCTTTTTTCCCTTCTCTTTTACTTTTTATTACCTCTCAAAAGAAAATGAAGGGTGTTTATGTAATTAACTAGTAGGAGAAAAGGAAATTAAATCTTATCATGTGAAATAATAAATAAATAAACTTGAAAAGAGTAGTTGACCTCGTCCCCATGCTTCTCTCATTTATTTCTTCCTCCGCGCCACGTCACGCGGAGCCGCTCTTTCTTTGGCACGTAAACCGCCAAACACGAACTCACCACTCTTTCTCTCTCTCTCTCTCTCTCTCTTTTTCTCTTCGTTTTTCCTCAACCACACAAAAAACACGAGCACGCCAAAAACTGATGTTACCAGAAATAGACGAACGTCTGTTAGAAGAGGACCCCCTCCCCCAGATTTTCTAGGGTTTCCTCCTACTTCTCATTCATTCATTAGGGTTACACAACCACGACAACAACAACAAGGCTCCGTTGGGCTTTGATTTGATCGACGAAGGAAGTAATTTGGGGATGAACTCTTTCAGCTCCTCCGGGACCTCGACCACTCGCTCTCCTGTCACCGGCGGGGGGCTCAGGTCGGATTTCTTATCCACTTCCACTTCACAAATATGTACATTCCTATTTCTACTTAGCAATTTGTTACGGATTTGATTCAGAATATATGCCAATAATACGAACTGGATCCAAATCTGAATCACCTGAAGGAAAAGAAAAAAAAAATCAAGTAATTTTGGAGCTGGTTTACTTGATCATCACGTAGCCGAGAAATGAACGATTTCAAAACACCAAATTGTGGTCTGAGATGTAAACACATCAAAATCGATGTAATTTTGTTTTATTTGAGTATGTAGATATTGATCATTGGGATTGAATACATAGTTTGCATAATTTGTAACGGTTTCTAGTTTCTAGCCCAATTTCAATTGCATAGATCGTAGATTTTGGAGTTTCGAACCTCTAATATGTACTTTCCAATTGATGGGATTAGAACACATTTCACTAAAAAAAAAATTGGAGATAAAAGGGTAAATAAACATCCAGGAGCTCAACCTGTAAGAGTGTTCGAAGAATATTATTTGATGAAATGGGGACAATTTAGTTGATCATTTGGAATAGGAATCATTCTTCATTTTGAACTTTTTCTTTTCTGAATTTCAGTCCAAATTTGAAAGATGTTTTTTGTCTGAAATTGCCGCCTTCTTTTTTTTAATGTTTTATGGCAGTCAAAACGGAAAATTTAGCTATGGATATGCCAGTTCACCAGGGAAAAGGTCCTCGATGGAG
>JANAVB010018195.1:0-30428 GCA_029216955.1 Iris pallida | reverse complement strand
GGGGGCGCACTATAATCAAAATTTATTTATTTGATTACATAATACAAAAAATAATTCTGAAACAATACGAAGATTTGTTTCCTTTTGAAAATCGAAGAAATTGCAACGTTCAACAAACAAACATATAAAATAATATGAAAAATACTAATTTTTTTAAAATAAGTTTAGTTTTATGATATGTGTGCTACATAAAATAGTTTTAACGATTATAAAACGCGTACGCGTTGCACACACATCGTGTGTGCCTTGACACTAGTATATTATTATCCATATACAAAATAAATTTGGTTTAAATAACATAGGATTCGAATCTTATAGATCCAACGTATAATACCTAAAAAGTTTTGAGAGAAACGGAAACTAATAGATATCACAAATTATTTAAACAAAATTGGTATTATTTAAATTTCTTCGATTTAAAATTCTAAATAAATAATTTTGATTTTGTATTATCCATAGTGTTATATTTTTTATATAAATAATGAATGATTTGTTATTATCAATATTTACAAAGTTTATTTGATTTTAAAAAATCAAATAAATACTTTTATATATATTTTTGAAAAGATATTATTTAACTTGAAAATTGTCAATTTTTTATCATCCAACTATCTATCTGTTACATATATAGATAATTTTTATTTAAAAAATCCAATAAATTTTTATATAAAATAGTTATTTTGTTAACATCAAAATTATCTATTTCTTAACAATTTATTATATAAAAAATCCAATAAATAATTTTATATATACAAATTTTTTAATATATCGTATATAGATAACAAATAATTATTATGTTAACATCCAAATTATCTATTTGTTATCTATATATATCTATTTAAAAAAATTTATGTATGAAATTATTTACTTATTGATTTTTAAATCAAATGAATTTGTGTATGAATAATAACAAAATATCTATTAGTAATGTCACAAAAATTATCGTATCGATAATACTAAATAAAAAAAAATTAATTTACTCAAAGATATTTAAATAATACCAAATAAATTCAAATGAATAATAATATCTATCAATTTTCTCCCAAAATTTTCTTGGATATTATATTTTGGATGATAACATATGTAATATCTATTTGCATGTTGTTTCTATTATTATTTAAATTAGATACCAAAATTATCTATTTGTCAAATTTAAATTACAATATAAAAATGTGTTTCTAATATAAATTTTGATTTGATTCTAAAAAAATAGATTTTAAAATTTATGGACCATATGGGTGAACCATTGATCATAATTATCCAAAACTGCTTTTAGCTAATTTCTCACAAATATATTTCTCCATATAAAATTTTATGTTCCATTAATGGTAACAACATATTTATTTTTCTATTCTATTAATGGTAACCCCATTTTTTATATTCGCATCTCAAAACAAAAAAAAAATTGCATATTTGAGTGGGAGGATAATTTCCTAACGATATATATATTAACTTTTAGCCTTTTGGTCAAGGTGTTGCATTGGCCGGGTGGCACGACACGTAAACAAATCAAGAACTCACTTGGTCAAACTCGGGTTGGGTCGACCCAGGTCCTGTCAAAGCTCGGAACATATCTCTACAAATCCCTATTCCGGTCGGGCTGGTTTTTCGTTCGCAAAATCCAACCTGGCCGGGCCATAAAACTAATAAATATTATTTATGATATTGTATAATATAAACGGAAAGTAATTTCAAAATCATAACCATAGGCACGAAAATAACTAGTATTAAAATAAAAGTAATAAACTACTATAAAGTATGTCTCTACAATCACATGATCATGCGACAATCACGATCACGTGCAAGCTATTGCTGGCAACCCAACCAACGAGCGACTGTGATGAGGGAGCGAAGGTAGACGGTGGCCAAACAAGGGGAAAACGTTTAGTGTTAGCTTTTCCTTTTCAAAAACAAAATTTTCATGTAGGGTAAAGAAGTTTGGTGTAACTATAAATAAAAGGGAGAAGTTTGGGGTAATTGCGGAAGGGGAGAACATCACGTTGGGAGTGGGGGAATCAAATATTTAAAAAAAAAAATAACAAATAGATAATACCACAATATTATCATTCAAAATATAATTTTTTAAAAGCATAATTAAAATTTATTATGGATAATTTAGACAAATTACATTCAAAATTATAAATTATATTTAAACAAACTACTTGATATTTCTCCACAATAAATTAGTTTTTAGTTATATCATAAAAAATATAATATTGATAATAATTATTATTTGATAATTTTTTTATGATATAACTAAAAGATAATTTGTTATTATAGATATTCCATTCATATAGATAATTTTAATTATTTGTTATCTAATATAGATAATAACTATTATCTGATAAATCTTGGATAAGAAATAACTATTTGTTATCTAATATATTTAAAAACATATTTGAAATTTATTATAGATAATTTGGACAAACTACATTCAAAATTATAAATTACCCCAAACTTTCCGGTCCCCTACTCCCCAGGCGCAAGTGGCTTGGCGTCCATGAGCCAAGTCACTTGGCGCCCACTCCCCACGCCCCAAGTCAATTGGCGCCCACACCCCATGCGACATGCGACAAGTCACTTGGCGCCCACTCCCCACGCCCCAAATCACTAGGCGCCCACTCCCCATGCCCTAAATCACTTGGCGCCCACTCCCCATGCGACAACTGTCACGTCCCAGAACTAGAATACTGGAGAGCGGGGGCGTACATAGCCAGCTACGTATATTGAAGTGCAACCCACCTCGCTATACGGTCACGGCTGTCTAGATACATGAGGGTTTAACTACAAGCCATCAGTCTCCTACGGTCATAAACAAGCCTATTGTCTTAATCACAAGCAAGTAGTAACAGTAACAATATATTAGAACATCAAATATATAATAGTAAGGCGTCCCATACATTACATATTGGATGATCATGAAGCTAGTCGAATAAAATGTCAGGACTAGCAAGAGTTTTAGTCAATACATGATCAACCCTAGGATTTGCCAATCATGTTACAGCCCGTAGGCAGACAGTAAGTAAAGGTGCAATCGAGCCAATACGTGCTCGTCGGCTAAACGCCTCAAAAAAATAAATTTACAATAAAGTGGGAGGACAAAAAGAAATCCACTCGTTGCCAGGGTTACGCCTGGTGGTCACCATCTGGCTGGAAGGCAGGTGGATCCTCTAGAGCTGCTCCGATATCTGGCCACACAAAACCAGCTAGGTCAGACCCCAGAAAAAGCAAGTGCCACAAAGGAGGCTTCATTTAGGAACTAAAACTAGCATATCATAATGAATATTAAAGATAGTAAATAAGAACTGGTAATAACAGGAACAACAATAAGAAATTGAGTACGAGGAAACCATTCAAGTAGCCAGATTCCAACCCTTAAACCAAACAAGGACCGGGGTTACAGTCCTTCACCTGAATAGGATCCCGTCTCAAATAATGTTGATAGGGTAATAAGATAATAAACGAAGAGAAGACACAGAACTACTCCGGAAACCAGGTTACAACCCTTAAACCAAACAAGGCCCGGGGTTGTAACCCTTCGCCTGAACAGAACTGGTCCCCTGATCTTTATTGTTAAGGCCAGTATAGATAATCATGCTATTGAAGTAAGGTAAATATGACGAGCATGACATGGGGTACAATAAGACAATAAACGAAGAGAAGACACAGAACTGCTCCGGGAGCCAGGTTACAACCCTTAAACCAAACAAGGACTGGAGTTGTAACCCTTCGCCTGAACAGAACTGGTCCCCCGATCGTTATTGTTAAGGCAAGCATAATAAGCCATGTCCTGTCACAATCTTGTACAGGATCAGGACAAGTCGAAGCTGGGCTAGACTTTATTCAATCAATTACGGCCAAGCAAGGAGTACGGCTTGATACTTTAACTAACTAGGGTTATCACAGGCCTAGTTACTAGCAAGACGCAACGAGATTATCCTAACAGCCACAAGCCCTGCAGACCATCCAGGTTATCCAGGTCGAATGTCCATTTAAGAAGGGTGCAACACTTGACGGTGTGCTGGAAATGTGCCCTACTCGTTGGTAGGCTACAAGTCCACTTAGTGCGCCCAGATAACGGGATTGCATGTAGCTGGGAAAATTTCTTCATGACTACTGAATCATTCTAGTTAATTAGCCTTGGTCAATTTCAGTAGGTACCCCTGACCATGGTACTCAGGGATCCTCATCCTAGAATGATGCAAGACAGTACCAGTTTATTTGTACAATCACATTCGTCCACGGTGTCCAGATCTTTCATACTTATCATGTCAGGCTAGCTGTCATAACAGCATGTCGAGATATATCATGTCAGTTTACTTGTCAAGAGTGTGCCACAGCGGGCCACTATCGTGTTCTATTCTTACATTATCATGAATGAGAAAAACTTGCATAAAATAACTAGTGACATATTCTTGAAGCCAAAGAAAAGATCTACAACTTTTATGTTTTGAGTTTTTTAAGATTCTAGCTGCAAAACAACTTAAATAGGCAAAAATAGTGAAATATAGCAATTCCGGCGCATGGGATTCCTGCACATCGGCGTATGGGAATTCCTGCACATCGGCGCGTGGGAATTCCTGCACATCGGCGCATGAGAATTCTTGCACATCGGTGCGTGGAAATTCCTGTACATCGGTGCATGGGAATTCTTGCACAATGGCGTGTGGGAATTCCTGCACAACGGCGCGTAGGAATTCCTGCACAACGGCGCATGGGAATTCCTGCACAACGGCACATGGGAATTCCTGCACAACGGCGTGTAGGAAAGTCACGTTGCGTCTTCAGTACATGCGCGTAAGAAACCTACGCGCATGACACGCTCGGAGTTAAGGGATGCGTTGCCGGGACTTCACAGCGCATGGCCTCCCGAGCGTATGGGGTCATCGTCCCCAATCAGCAAGTTCAGCCATAAAAGTTCCAAAAACTTGCCATGGCCATAACTTCCTCATCCGAAGTCGAAATCAAGCGAAACATAAGCCAAAACTGCATGAAATTGAATTCTCTACAACATAGAACCATTAGTTTTTGAAAATAACCAAGTTTTAGAGATCAAAACCAAGAAAACCAAAAAGTTACAAATTTAGATCTACAAGAATCCATCCATCAAATCCAAAAATGCCAAGTTCTAAAGAGACTTAGAATCAAGTAAGAAAGAGAATGGAATAATAAAACTTGAGATACATCATGATGCAAGTTGCACTTGCCTAGGCTTGATAGGTGGGAGGAGTAAATGAAGAAGATGAAGAAGTAAATAAAAATAATGGAGGAGAGAGAAGAAGTTGACTTATATAGCAACCCCTCTCATTTTAACCCAAATAAACCAAACCAAGCCAAGTCAAGTCATATTGAACCAAGTTGAACAAATCAAGTCAAGATTTAAACCAAGGCTAAGCTAAAGCAAGATAAGACAAAATACGGGCCACCTGACAATTGTCAGAAATTCGTATACGTATCCTGAGAAATACGTATAATGCGAAACGGGAGTGACAACTCTACCCACCTTAAAAGAATTCCGTCCTCGGAATTTAATCAAGAGGCTAGAGATGTCGGGATAAGCTATACTAATCACAAGCAATATCTGACTGAGCAATCAATTATTCAGTCATTCATGCAAGTGAGGAATTAAAGCATAAGGCATAAGAAAGATATTATACCTCATGAGTCAAACAGGTATGGATATCGCGATCGGATATCATCCTTACGCTCCCACGTTGACTCACCCAAAGAGTGATGACCCCAAGCAACGCGGACTAGCTTAATAGTCTTGTTCTTGAGTGTCTTCTCTCTTTGGTCCAATATGGATATGGGCCTTTTCTCATACGAAAGGTTAGTACCAACAACCAATTCCGAATGATCAAGGATATGGCTCAGATCCGGGATATACCGTCGCAATTGGGATACATGGAATACGTTATTTACCTCACGCAACGACGGTGGAAGAGCGAGACGATAGGACACATCGCCTGCTCGCTCGAGAATGTCGAACGGTCCTATATACCTAGGACTAAGTTTTTTCCGTACGCCGAAACGAATGACGCCACGGTTAGTGTCACGACCCGCATCCGCTTTTCGGACGCGAGCACGTGTCCAAGCCAAGCTACGCATCGAGCGGACTCCAGCCCGACTCGAATACGTATAAGCTGTCAAGGTCATGGTAAACTGCCAAATCATGGCAAACAAATCTATATCTCAATCCACAATAAGATAATAAACAAGAATGAACATTACGGGTCGTGGTCTGCAGCCCACTAGCATAAATGTCCGATAAGACTCTATGGAAAATAACAAGAGTCTACAACTGAAACGAGAAACAGGATATCTCATGATAAGGAATGAAAAGCACGAGCGGATAATAAACACAATAGCGATACCTGAATCCCACAAGCATATCATTGCCTCCGTAATACCCACATAAATCGTAAATCCTCCGCCATCCAGAACTACTAGCTAACTCCATGCAATCGCTAAACCTGAGGAGATCATCAGGTCCTCAGAGGACATAGCAAGATACATAATATACATGCCTATCTATCAGTTTTATCATGCGCAAGAAAATAAACAAGAAAGAACAAGAGCAAGACAAATGACTATGAACCCGAACACGAATACGAATACGAACACGAACACTAGAACAACTACGCATAAATGAACTGCCGGATGAACGAAACATGATGATCAATGGAAGAAACCAAACCCTTGTCCCGAGTGTGGACTCACTGGTTTGAACTAAACACTAACCCTCGTCCCGAGTGTGGACTCTCTGGTTAGTACTAACCCTCATCTCGAGTGTGGACTCTCTGGTTAGTTCACGGCAAGGCACCCTCGTCCCGAGTGTGGACTCTCTGGTGCAAATACTACATCCTCGTCCCGTGTGTGGACTCTCTGAAGTAAACACCCTCGTCCCGAGCGTGGACTCTCTGGTGCAAGTCAAGTCTATACCCTCGTCCCGTGTGTGGACTCTCTGGTACAAATAATCGACATCCTAGTCCCGAGCGTGGACTCACGGATGTAAACAGATCAAGGAAAACACCCTCGTCCCGAGTGTGGACTCTCTGGTGCCAAGGAAACAATGTCAAGGATTTAGCAGTTCACTTACACGTACTCGTTCTATGACACGACTCAAGCAAGGTACTGACGAGAAACTCCAAATGCGAAACACAAGGCCAAAACATGAACATGGCTATAAACAATACAAACAACTCCACAGAAAATAACACGAAAAAGCACATGTCCATAAATACTCCAAAAGATAGAAACTGAAATAAAATGCATGTAAATAAAACTGTAGAGGGAGGCAAGGTATACTTGCCTGGTGGTAGCACGAGGAACCAATAACAATCTAGTCCACTGCTAAGCCAAGAAGTCCAAATATCACAACTGTCTCCGAAAGCTGAAACAGACAATGCCAACAGTCTCAGAATAGTCAAATCAGCTAGGATTGCCTGTCCTTAAGTCCAATTCTGAACACAGGGGCAAAACGGTAATTTTGGGCCAAAACAATGTCCGCCGTTAGACCCGCTTTGCACCGAAAAGCGTGCCAGGGTCAAAGGTCTCTAAAGTCGTCAAACTATATGTCTACGGATCCAGTTTTTCAATACGAACCCAACCGTATGTCCAAAGTTGGATTCCGACGGGCCGTCCACAAAATCGTCCGTTGAGTGGAACCGCGGGGCCCACAAAACGATGATTCTATCAACTGTCTCGGAATTGGACCAAACTTGGCATGCAGGACCAGAAAAACGATACGGTCCTGTTGGTGCAAGTTTCGTCTCGATCTGACAAGCGTGCACAAAGTAATTAGAGAATTTGCAAAGTGCACGATACGGTGAATTTCGACGGATACGCATCAAATTCGTCGCGCACACGCGACCAATTTGAATTCCGTCAAAGCCCACACGACCATGAAACCATTACGCAGCTTTCGATGCTTTCGGTTCGTGACCACGTCGTCCGGATTGGCGGGACGCACGTCGTATCGAGCGATTTTCCAAATTTCTATATTTTAGAAAACAGGTTTTTCACAAACTTCAGGGTTTGATTTCTCGACGCAAGTTCGATGAAATCCGATTCTACAAAAAAGGAATTGAAGCCCTATAGGTTGTCTAGGGTTTCCTTCAAATAGTTTTCGAAATCTGTCGACAGATCGACAGAAAATCATCTTCCTATTCGGCGTTAAAACCTATCTTAGTTCTGTTTATTGGAAGGGAATCTCTCAACTTTGCGTCGATTTCCCGTCGAATCGGTTTCGATTCTACACAAACTAGCTGATGGTTATCCGAGAGGGTTAGTTCGGGATTTTACCTGAGGAAACGGTTCGCAAAACGGGCGAACAAGGAGGTTGGAAACCATGCGCGAACATGGGTCCATCGCTGCGCTGCTACTGCTGCCTTCCTGTTTCTTCCGTCGCGCGCGCGCGGATTTCTCGTCGGCCGGCGGCCGCCGTGGCGACGCGCCTGCGTGGGGTCGTGCGCCCAGGTGGCGGGGACGAGGTCGTCAGGTGTTGGCGACGAGTAGTTAGGGTTTTGACAATTTTTCGTACGCGTGCTCGTGTATTTGTACTAAGAACCGAGAGGATGCTCGGTTCAGTTGGGTTCGGGATCAGTTGATATCGGGTTGGGCTGCTGGCCCTGGGCTAGGGGCTCGGGCCTGGCTCATGGGTGAACTCCTGTGCGAGGGGGCTGAGCATGGGCTCAGCTGCTCGGCTGAGCATGGCTTACTGCCTGCTCTGTACAGTTACATCTAAATTCAGTATTGGCATATATAGGTATTAGCTGGTTCTGTAATGGTCGAGTGGGGAAGGTAAGGCCTGCTCTGGTTCAGCCGAGCCTGGGTCAGTCTACAGTACCTAATATTACTTTAGCCTAGTATATATCAATATATATTTATATATATATATATATATTTTATATATATATATATATATATATATATATATATATATATATATATATATATATATATATATATATAATACTTATATGCTATTTAATATATTTCTATATATGTGTATATCTTATTTACTCATGAATATATATATATATGTATATTTATATCTATATATGCACGTGTATAACATATAAATATAATACTCTAAAAATCCCATACATTTAATATTATCTATTTACGGTCTAGGGCCATATCTACATATAAATATGAATATACATTTATTCGACAATTTAGCATAACCAATAATATTAATAATAATAATGTATAATTGTAACATCAATAAAATACTAATAAAATAACGAAATTGAATAAAATAATAATGGTGCATATATACCTTTATGTACCGTCTAGAAATCCCAAGATGCACAAGAATCTTTTTTATGCAAATAAATATATACATATAATATTTAATTATAAATGCCTGGAAATATTCATTAGACAATTTAAAACGGAAAACCAAACGCTCATACCAAATTCCATCAACACGAATGTCTCTGGTCGCACTTCATGATCCCATGTACTAGGGCTAGGTCCGGGTCAAGTCCAGACTGGTTTGGTACAACCGGGTCTTCTACGAGTCAATAAACCTTAATAATAAATAATTAAATTATTTATAGGAGTCAAGTCGCAACTTGGCCTGATTTTCCTAGTTAGGACATCACTATGGTTCGGTCATCCCTACTATAGCTAATACACTAGTCAAGGCACGCAACTGCATTACCCGTACCACGATTCCTAGTCGTCTGGTGCTCCAAAACTCAATTATGGCTAAAGTCACCTACCGTAATAAATAACTAAATAATTATTTATAAAATCATAATTCACCATTTTAATCAAAATAAAAAAATAAAAAAATATTCCAAAAATTTACGGGAAGGGGAGCTACAGTTAGGGGCTGTTTGGATAGATGTAACTCTTTGAAAGTGTGAAAGTGGCACTTACGTCATAATGAGTTGCAGTTGAAAGTGTGAAAGTGGCACTTACCAAAATGTGTTTGGATGTAGTAATTTTTGTCTCCTGCAAGTGGAAGAAAAATAGGTTTGGTGTTTGGATGGTTGTTGAAAGTGGAGAGAAAAGGAGTTCGGTTGTTTGGATGGTTGTTGAAAGTAGAGATTGAAGTTGAAAATATGATAACCAATAATTAAATTAATTGCCAACTATTGTAATTAAATTAATTATCATAATTATACAAAAAATATAGTAAATATCATAATTAAATTAAATACCATAACTATCTATTAATTACTGACTATTTTAGTTGTCACATAATCACTTAATATTAATTAAAATAAATAAATTTTCGTAATTATTTAATTTAAGAAATTAAATATTTAACACAAATGGTTGGTTATAGCAGCTTTGTTAATTATCCCACTTGCTAAAACATATTTAACATAAATAGTTGGAAAATTAGATATTTAACACAAATAATTGGTTAACATAAAGCAGAACAAAGTTTACCAAAAAATTCACTATCGACAGACGAGTCTGGACTCATCTTCTTCTTCTTATTATTATTATTCTTTTAATCATGTCATTTTTTTTTCCTTATTAGCTTGTTAGGACATTTCCAGATTAATAATCCATATTGCCTATTTCCAACACAGCAGCATATAACACCCACCTCGTTTCTTCTACATTCTTCATCCCAATTTTTTCTAACACAACATCATATTAACTAATTCTCAATCTCTTTCCTACACAGCAGCTTATTTTCTTCTTGACAAGGTGGTTGAGATGAAGAAACGGACGCCGAGGAGGGCCGCAGCTGTGGGAACCGACGAAGGTGTCGGGGAGGAATGTGACGTCGTGGATCTCATCGATGTGGATCTGCACCTCCGTCCTCGCCGCCACCGATGCCGCCACCACCGCAGCCACAGCGTCGTCGCCGCCACCAGCATCGCTACGTTATTGCCATCGCTACCGCCGCAATATCCTCCCGGTGAGATCTACTATGGCGAGAGCAACGGTGGGGTGACTCGAAGGAGAGTTCCACTTTCATCCCCAAAAAACCCCTTCCCTCTTCTGCAGTTCAAGAGGAGTTCACAAAAAAAATGGAGGAAGTGAAATGTGAAGGAGAGAGTAGGGGACAGGAACTGGCATAGGTCTTGTCAAGCACTTTTGGCCAAGACTTTTATGTCCAGCCAAACACCGGATCTCAAAACACTTTCACAACTTTTACCAAAAGTTGACAGTTTCCACCGAGTTTCATTGTACCAAACAGCCCCTTAGGCAAAATCCTCAGGAATACGTGGTCGCCGATAGAGAACTCAAGAGAACGCCGATGAGAATCAGCCCAATGACGCTGACGATCTTGTGCAACTCGAAGATGATCTCGGACTCTTCTGACCACCTCAACTGTCTGAGCAATTATTTCTGGACCGAGCATCTGCCTCACCCCAATATCATCCCAAGCTAACGGGGATCTGCACTTCCTGCCAAACAGTGCCTCGAACGGTGACATTTGGATACTAGCTTGGAAACTGTTGTTGTACGAGAACTCCACCAGGTGTAGGTGATCTTTCCATGAACCACCAAAGTCGAGTGTACATGACCGCAATATATCTTCAAGAGTCTGGATCGTGCGTTCCGACTGGCCATCTGTCTGCGGGTGATAAGCTGAACTGAACTGGAGGTGAGTTCCCAAACTCTCTTGCAAGCTGCGCCAAAAGTGCAACGTAAACCTTGAATCTCGATCCGAGGTGATACTGACTGGTACTCTATGCATCCTGACTACCTGCCTGAGGTACATCTCTGCCAGCTAAGCCGTCGACTGAACGGGAGAAAGTGGGCCACCTTCGTGAGCCGATCAACTATATCCCAAATAGCATCTCGACCAGCTTGGGATCTAGGTAATCCAGTCACGAAATCCATGGTTACATGCTTCCACTTCCATTCTGGAATTGGCAAGGGCTGAAGAAGTCCAGCTGGCCTCTGATGTTCAGCTTTAACTTGTTGACAGACCAAATATCGAGTGACAAACCGGGCTATCTCCCTCTTCATGCCATTCCACCAAAAATGTTGACGAATATCACGGTACATCTTCGTACCGCCGGGATGAATGAAATACTGCGAACTATGAACCTCTGTCATGATCTCCTGTTTGATATTTCCACTGGGTACACAAAGACGCTTTCTATGTCGAAGTGTACCGTCTTCATGGATACATAACTCTGTTCTTCGTCCTGCCTCACACTCTGCTCTGAGTCGCTGAAGCTTGGAATCTGCTGACTGCGCCATCCGGGTCCTCTCGACTATACTGGACTGAACTTGCATACTGGCCATCAATGCCAAACTGGTAGGAAGGACAACTTCCATACCCATCTTCTGAAGATCTGCTAACAGCTCTGGTTGCGCTGTTAGGAAATAAACTTCGGCTCTCCTGCTCAACGCATCTGTAACGACGTTGGCCTTCCCAGGATGATACTGCAGGTTGACATCATAATCCACAAGTAGCTCTAGTCATCTCCTTTGACGCATGTCAAGATCCTTCTGAGTGAAAACATACTTCAGGCTCTTGTGGTCGGTGAAAATCTCTACCCTATCTCCATACAAGTAGTGCCTCCATAACTTAAGTGCAAACACTACCGCTGCCAGCTCCAAATCATGGGTTGGGTAATTCCTCTCATGATCACGAAGTTGTCATGACGCATAAACTATTACCTTCCCATGCTGCATCAGAACACATCCTAAACCTCTGCCTGAAGCATCACAGTATACTGAAAATCCTCTGGTTCCATCTGGAA
Source organism: Iris pallida (assembly GCA_029216955.1). Taxonomy (NCBI): domain Eukaryota; kingdom Viridiplantae; phylum Streptophyta; class Magnoliopsida; order Asparagales; family Iridaceae; genus Iris; species Iris pallida. The sequence goes on along the minus strand of JANAVB010018195.1, from coordinate 17,733 downwards.
GCGTGAGAATAGGAGCCGTCATCAAGCCTCGCTTCAACTTCTCAAAAGAATCCTGATATTCTGCTGTCCAAGCAAACTGTACATCCTTGCGGGTCAACTGGGTCAATGGTGCTGAAATCCGAGCAAAGTTTGAAACAAATTGCCGGTAGTAGCCGGTCAAGCCAAGAAAACTGTGAATTTCTGCCACTGTGCTAGGTACCGGCCACGTTTCAATGGCCACAATCTTCTGGGGATCCACTTCTACTCCTCCTATGGTGATGATATGGCCCAAGTACGAAATACGATCGAGCCATAACTCGCATTTAGTAAACTTGGCATACAACTGGTGCTCTTTGAGAATCTGGAGGACAACTATGAGATGCTGCTCATGCTCCGCTTCACTTTTGCTGTAGACCAGGATGTCATCTAGGAACACAATCACGAACTGATCTAAATAAGGCATGAAGATACGATTCACGAGGTCCATGAATACAGCCGACGTATTGGTTGCTCCAAATGGCATCACAAGGAACTTCCAATGCCCATACCTAGATCTGAAAGTTGTCTTCGGGATGTTCTGCTCTCTGAATCTGATCTGATGGTATCCTGGCCGCAAGTCAATCTTTGAGAATACTTCTGTCCCCTTGAGTTGATCAAACAAGTCATCTATCCTCGGGAGAGGGTATCTGTTCTTGATTGTCACTGAGTTCAAGGTACGATAATCTACACATAATTTGGACGTACCATCCTTCTTTTTCACAAGAAGCATCGGGGCTCCCCAAGGCGATCTACTAGCACGAATGAATCCATTGGTTCTAGGTTCTTCAATCATCTTATACAATATCTCTAATTCTGACAGCGCCATCCTATAGACTCTCTCTGACACTGGGGCTGTTTCGGGAATCAAGTCGATGGTGAACTCGATCTCCCGCTCTGTGGCATCCCTGAAAGCTCTTCGGGGAAAACTTCTGGAAACTCCACGACTATCCGATGTAATTGCACTGCTGCTACTGCCATCCGCAACACTGGAGGAGAAGGTTCAACTTCGTCTCGGGAAAATGAAAACTCTGGCTCGCCTGGAATGCTAAAAACAACCCTGCCGATATGGCAGTCTATCCTAGCGTACTGGTCCCTCAACCAATCCATCCCTAAGACCACATCATAATCGGCCATCGAAAACTCTATCAATCTAGCGGGGAACTCTCTACCGCTAACTACGATCCGACACGAGGAAAATACTCTATCTACTCCCACAAGTCCGTTACCAGTAAGTATATTGAGCCTTACTGATAATGACTCAGGCTCCAATCCTATCCGTGTCGCGAATCATACAGACATAAATGAATACGAGGCACCAGAATCAAATAATACTGAAGCTGGAAAGGTGTTGACGAGAATAGTACCTGCCACCACCTCACTTGGTGCAATTCTTTCCTCTCCCATGGTCAAAACCAGCACTTGACCATACCCTCTAGGTGCGGGTCCCCTCCGATGAAAACTCCTCTGTCTGCTCTGGATCAGGGCTTGGGCCTGAGCATACTGCTGCGGTCTCTGATGCTGGAATGCCTGGGCCTGCGTCGGCAATGGCCTCGAAAACGGGTACTGCTGCTGCTGCTGGACTGGTGCTGGTCCTCTAACTGAAGGACTAGAGAAGGCTGATGAAGATGAACTCCCCATGTTCGGGTAGTTCCCAACCCTGTGGTCCAGGGCACCACAAGCCAAGCACAAATCCTGTGCTCTGCGACACTCTGATACCACATGTCCCGGCTTCCCGCAGTGTGAACATCCCACTGCGGAAGACTGCTTCTACTTCTGCTGCTGAGGGTGCGTCGGGGTTGAATGCTGAACCGACGTTACTGAGGTCCCCGGCCTCGGAGCTCCAATGGTCAAAGCCTTGGCTACCGGGGCTGGTGCTGATGACTGATTCACCTGGCTGTGGGATCGCTTCCGACCTCCGGTCCTATCCACGATCCTCTGGAAGGTATACTCGTGCCTCCGAGCTGCTCTCAATACTGCATCAAAAGTCTGATACTCAAACTCCTCCACTGCCAATAGAATCTCTAGATGAAGCCCCTGCTGGAACCGCTGGGCTCTATCGAACTCGGTTGCTACCAAGATGGGAGCAAACCGACTAAGTCTCGAAAACTCGGTCGCATATCCGTCGACCGTCCTGTCCATCTGCTTCAGATTGGTGAACCTCGTCTGTAGATCGTACCGAGCTATAGCATCAAAATACTTGATCTGGAATCTCTCTCTGAATACTGCCCAAGCAATGGGTGCCACTAATCCAACGGCCTGCGCCGCCCACCAGCTGCGGGCAAGATCCAACAACTGCAGGTGCACCACCGTCACCTTATCGTCTTTTAGAGTCCTGACTGCTTCTAGAATCACTTTTGTGTTCTGAAGCCAAGCATCAGCAGCGATAGCATCTTCACTGCCGTCGAAGAAGGGAGGTTTCAAGTGGTTGAAGCTGTTAGCCGCGTTGTTACCCTGATGACCTTCTCTGGTCAAAGCATCTTCCACCGCCTGGTGCAAGGCATCTCTCCGACGATCCTGGAAAGCTAATAATGACCTGATGAGACCTACCAAGGTGCTATCATCAGGCTCTACAGGCTGGATGGGCTGAACTGGTGACTCTCCTCCAGTAGGCATGACTCTGGAGGCTACTCCTGAATGTTGGACTTGATCTTCGGATTGCTGCTAGTCCATGGGAGGTGTTCTGTCTTGCTGATCGGTAGGACCAGGAACAATGCCGCTGAAGAAGACGACATAGGGAACAATAAGGAAGGACCAGGTGTCACGACCCGTACCCGCTTTTCGGATACGAAGCGTGTCCAAGCCCAGCTACGTATCGAGCAGACTCTAGCCCGACTCGAATACGTAAACGCTGTCAAGGCTATGGTATACTGCCAAATCATGGCAAACAAATCTATATCTCAATCCACAATAAGAATATGAAACATGAATGAACACTATGGGTCGTGGTCTGCAGCCCACTAGCATATATGTCCGATTAGACTCTAAGAAATGATATGAGTCTATAAATGTAACTAACAAGAAAAGTATATCGTGATAAGGAACATAAGGCACGAGCGGATAATAAACATAATACGATACCTGAATCCCGCAAGAACCGCAAAATCTCTGCCATCCAGAACTTCTAGCTAACTCCATGCAATCGCTAAACCTGAGGAGATCATCAGGTCCTCAGAGGATATAGCAAGATACATAATATACATGCCTATCTAACAGTTTTATCATGCGCAAAGAAATAAACAAGAAAGAACACGGATAAGACAAATGACTACGAACACAAACACGAACACGAATACGAACACTAGAACAACTACGTATAAATGAACTGCCGGATGAACGATAATCACGAGATCAATGGAAGAAACCAAACCCTCATCCCGAGTGTGGACTCACGGGTTTAAACTAAGCGCTAACCCTCGTCCCGAGTGTGGACTCCCTGGCTAGCTCACGGCAAGACACCCTCGTCCCGTGTGTGGACTCTGTCACGCTCCGCTCCCGTAGGAGCGATCGTCCTCGCTAAGGCGTGATGCCGCACGGGCCTAGGTTGCGCCCGTACAAGGCCAAGTCCAGAAACGGCCGATTTGAGCTAGGCCACAGAGTCGCACAGAGTGTCCCCATTACAGCGGAAAGTAAATAAACACAAGTAGAAGCACATTCGATCTCTTTATTGATATTTACGAAGGTTACAAGCGGCGCTAGGCCGATATTACAAATCGCTCAAGCTCTCTCTCTGAAACATAAAAGGCGTGCCAAGTGGCTTACAAGATGGAATGATACATGGCGATGTTCCAATACATTATGTCCTGTATATGGTGCTCCAGCTCCTTGCAACGCTCCAAGGCTCGAGAGATAGTTCCGCGCCTTAGCACGTACGAGGAAAGCTCCGCACCCGCCGACGTCTCCTGCTTCCTGCAAGCAAACTGTGGGGTTATCAGTACATTGTTATGCACTGGTGGGGAGGCTAGCTCGCCCACAACGCCATCATTACCAAACACGTTCCATTTACTTTTGTGCAACTCTATCATTCATTGTCTTTCTAATCTTGCCTTAGGATCAATTTCATGGCATATGTCATAACTTATCCCGTGTTGCCAAATTCAAGTGTCGCATGGAAATACATACACGACTTACCCATACTTACCGTCCGGCCTTCCCTGTCCAAGGTAAACCAAGTTAGACAACAGTTCATATATTTTAACTTAACATGATACACGTAAGCATTCACTGTAAAGGGAGTGTTCCTGCCTCAGATTCTAGCGCGTCGTAGGCGTGTGTTCTTTTAACTCGTTTGCATGAAGTACTCTTTGTCATTTGGTGTGATACATTTTAAACCGTTCAGTAGGCACTTGTTCATTTAACTTAGACTACTTTGATTTCAATGTAAGGACTTGCATGTGGATAGCCACCAGCAAAGCCCACTTAATCTATATGCACCGGTCGCTGGCATGACAAGCCATTTTGGACATTTTCCCCTGTGGCATTCTCATCTATCAAGCGTGATGGCTGGTACACCTTGATAGACTATTGAATAACCGGCCCTACGTTTGGTTATGTGCCCAAGCCTGCACACCTGTCCGCCCGTAGGCCATGATTCCGCCTAGGCCGTCCACGAAATCGTCGTTCGTTGCCTTTGGAATCCCTTATCACTCGTGCACGAGCCATCCACGACCATTTCGTATTTTATTATCATTTTAACTTAACGGCTGTCTTTGAGCCATTGGCTAACCCTTAGCCATAATGCATTATCGACTAGGTTGGCGTCCGTGCAGCGCGGGTAGCGAGCCCCGTTGTACGTGCCCGTCACACCTGTCGCTAACCATTCTTTCCTTTCTTATCTTTCATTTATTCTTTCCTTTCTTTTATTCTTTCACTTGTTCATTTGTTCATCGATTCATTCACGTATTCAATCATTCATTCATTATGCAACTCCCCTTGTGGGAGTCACCTTGGCGACCCATTGGTCCCATAGTCTTTCAATGTTGCTATAGTCTACTCGGAACGACTATATTAATAGTCTTCCCGTTTCATTATTGCAACCCATTTATTGTTTCTTTGTTTGAACACATAAGGAACATAAACGTAAGCTTGTGCCTTAGCACGAGCGTAGAGCGCGGTGCGAGAGATCTCATATTTTCCATGTTCTTTTCCATGTTCTATACAAGCATACAAGATGGGATTATTCCCTTAGCTAGGTGCGTTGAGGCCTTTATTAGCTTGTGCGGTGTTATCGCCTAGCGATTTCAGTGATAGTGTGAAACCCGTATTTTTTTAGTTTACTTCTAATTTTTTTTATTTGCTAAATAAAATTTTGTTAGCAATAAATTTTTTCTTTAGAATAATGTTAGATGTTAATAATATTTATTTAAGAGTAAATTATTTTCCAAATAGTTAAACTTGGATTTTTGGCATGTCAGCCCGGACTTGAACCCAAATTTGAACATAAAATATTTTTATAAATTGTACAAAAAATTTTCTAAATAATATTTCCTTTAAAAATATTTTTAGTTGTCTAAAATTTTCCTAGCCCAAAGCCTTTAAATTTTATTGAAACCCATTGCTTTGGCCATTAGTTTCAATCCTGGCCCAAACTCATTATTTTTCTAAGTCCAATTGGACCTAACCCAAGCCAATTATAGGCTAACCTATAAATCTTGAATGGGTTTCAAACCCATTCGTATGTCTCAACCCATTAAGTCTATACTTACTCTTGGTATTGAATGACATATATTAAGTGTCTGATGAAGAAAACATTCAATAGCCTTTTCATTCTTCTTTAGTGTTGGGTGCTGTGAGTGGCCTTTGTGAACCGAAGAAGTTTTCTTCTTCCCCACCCGTCGACCCCCTCGCCTTCCATAACCGGCCGACCATCAAGCCAGGATGGCACTCCATCTTCTTAAATGGTAACCTTCACTACCTATTTCCTATAAAAGGGGCTTTTCCCCATCATTTTTTCCACACCATCACCATCTTCTTCATCCTCTTTCCAAATCAACTATTTTCCGGCGATCCCCTTCTCGATCCTCCCCGGCGAACCACTGGCCGAGTTTTCCCGAGGCCGACGCCCCTTTCCAGCGCGACCGAGCCGCTTCCCGGCGCTCCCGTCGACCCGCGCGGCCCCGCGTCACCGCCGCCCGCGCCCGACCGGCGACCGCCGCCGTCCACCGCCGGCACCCCGCGTGGCCTTCGTCCGTCGACCCTTTGCTCGCCCCTGTCCATGTCCAGCACTGTCCGTTTTGCCGTTCGGTTCCGCGACCCAAATTCGGGATTTCCTTCGACTTCGGTTTTGGGTATAATTTCTGGAACTCTATTTTCCTTTCTGTCGATGATGAATTCTCTGGTCCCCGAATCCTTCGGAATTTCGGTTTTCGACAACGTAATAGTTACGTTGCTATTTCGGCTTTTCCGAAAATCTCGGAAATGATTGCTGTGGTTTGTTTTCTGTGATTAAATAGAATTATTAGGACAGAACTGGGTTCTGTAGTTTTTCTCGGATTTTTGAGAACTTTTTAAGAAGAGATTCTCTGTTTTCTGTATTCTCGGGTTTTCGAGAATTAATGGAAATGATTGGAGATTCAAATTTTTGCTCTTAAGCTCTGTGAATGAGATTGGATAATGTTCTGTTATTGCTTTTGGGTTCTGTTGGGAATTTTCGGTTAATATGCTGGAATTGAATTCTTTTGGGAAGTTAAATCGGAATGGTTTCGGGTTTCGGGAATTTCGTTATCATTTCGGAAATGCTGTGTTGGCTTTGGAAAAAATATGTTCTATGGATATATATATGAATTTCGAGTTTTGGAAATTATTTTGCAGGTATATCGGAAGCATTTCCCAGTTTTTGGGTTGACCGAAAACAGAGGGAGTGCTGCCGAAATTTTTAGAAAATTATAAAAATGATTTTCAAAGGATTTTCGGATAATATTATATTTTTTTATATTATTTTGGGCGACGACCATATTGGTCAATGGGCCCCAGCGAAATGCAAACGCACCGGTTCGTCCGGACGTTGAGGCAGAGTAGCTGTATTTGAAGATTGGACCAGTTCTGAGACATTCTAATAATTTACAAATTTAGTTAAAATTTTATTATTTAATTTTTAGGTGATTTAAAAGGACTAACCCATTTTTCTCTTATTTAAATTCATGTATTAATTTGTAAGGGCATAAGCCTATTCTTTTATTTTCTGCAAAAGTTTGTAATCAGTAGGAACATTAGATTTGTGAATTCTGGGATTGAGTAAACGAGTAGGATTAATCAATAATATTATTAATTATTAATTATTAATTAATAATTCACGATTTTCTCATTTTAAGAAAAGAAATTATATTTTATTTAGTTATTATAAAACACCAATCTTTTTCCCAATAAGTTAATAAAATACCAAGTTTTATATTTAAATTGAAAATTACAAGTTTTCCCGAAAAACCTAAATAAATTGAATTTCTAAATTCAAACTCATTAGTAAACGTTGTGATGTTGTGTTAGTTAGCTAATAACTAAAATAGACTAGGAAAGACAAATAGAGATTGCAACTAGATTTTTCTGGTATTTGTATTTCTGAGATAAAGTTCCCCGGAATGTAGGATTTCAAGGAAGAACGTGACCTTTCGAATCCCGAAGTACAAATCTCGACCAATTGAAATTCAAGGCAAGTATGGTTGTGTTAATTTCAGTTTAATTAATATTAGAATATTGCATATTAAATACACAATTGTTACACGTACTCTCTCCTAGAGTAACACATTGAATCATTGCATCGGGATAATGGGGAGTAGTATAGTTATCTATGATCAAAGCCCAATAGTAAATGAATGTGCGAGCTTACACCTCTTCACACGGGGTTAGGCCGGACCGTATCAATAGGATACAAGTGAATCATCCTAAACCGGTCATAGATACTGCATACTCAAATCACAATTGTTTTATAGTTGAAAATCATTGTTTCCAAAGTTATTTTAATATTTCAATTTTCTATTCATTATGCAAATTGTTATTTTCATAATTGTACTTGCTCCTTTCCTGACTGGATTCCCCACACCCAATAGGTCCTATTGATGACTCAGAGCTACAGATTAGTAGCTATTACGACCCAGAGCTGTATCCTGCTATGCTTCCAGAGGAGGTTCCTGATGTTGATGATGATACTTCTGCTTAGATGGAGATTTGTTGTCTTTTATTTAAATTAATGTTATTTTAAAAGTGGTGAACTCTTTTGTAATGAACAAGTTTATTTTATCGTTAAATTAAATGTTGTGGCAATTAAAAATTTCAAATGTTGTTGATTGTACCTGCATATGGAATACAGCTTACTGCCGCCGTCTCAACAACGGTGCAGGCTGGGCATGATCCGAGTCGACCCAAGAAATTGGGATCGGGTCGTGACAGATAGTGTCCGTATTGTTATGTGTCTAGGCTAAGCAAAGACGGGTTCATCGGAGCCACCCACCTTAGCGATGTTTGCATCGGCCGAGCGATACTCCGAGCGCGCCTTTGATAGTCTAAGTCTGGCTTCATCTTTGACGAGCCATTATAAGTCTTGCGTCGATTCGCATCGATACTTCATCGGGTCGACGCAACTCTTCGAGTCGACGGCTCGCTTGAGTCGTTGCACTTGCCGTTTGAATCGGCGTTCCGCTAGGGTGGAGCTGGTCATTACATAATACACCACTCAAAACAAGTCTCGTCCTCGAGACTTCCTGAGTGCAGGTGTCACGACCCGCACCCATTTTTTTTTAAACGGATACGAGACGTGTCCAAGCCAGCCTACGCCGCAGTGTCGGCTGTAGAACGCTGTCACGGCCATGAAGATCAAAATCACAAACAATGCTCATTCACATAATTAATTTAATTTACAAGATCACAAGTTTTACATTTGCTGAAAAATATAAACTTGTACAAAAATTTGAATGGCTACAACTCCACAAGCTAGCTAATCTCTAGGCTTCCCGTCTGCAAGTATACCATCACTCCCCAAACTAAGTGATCCTCGGCTAACCTGAAAATGTTGGTTTCCAGTCAGGAATGGAACGAGCACAATTCACTGAACGCAATTTCAAATAAAGAAGATGACTATAAACAAAAGTTAGACATCAATCATGGGTTTGAAAATAAACATGAAATATAAAAACCAATAGTAAGTAAATAGACACAAAATACTCTCCCCAACTGTTAGAAGTACCTTTGATATATGATCGGTCTGGGGTACTACACCGCACGGTCTACAATGTCTACTCACGGGCTACAATGTCTACTTGCAGAAAATAAACACGGGCTATACTACTTGCAGAAAATAAACACGGGCTATACTACTTGCAGAAAATAAACACGGGCTACACTACTGCAGAAAGTAAACACGGGCTACACTACTTGCAGAAAATAAACACGGGCTACAATGTCTAACACGGGCTATGGTCAGATCACATATCTTTGGTACTTCTAATTTCCGACTCCACAATTTATAGTAGAAAATAATCACATAACCAATGACCAACCAATGAAATATAGTGAAAATCAATATCGAAATGCAGACAATAAACTGTACTCGCCTGTGGTCCTTTGCTGGTGAAACCGACAATCTGAACTACTCGATGTGCCACTATAGTCAAAACCCGTACAACAGTCCCCGAAAGCTGAAATAAACAATACCAATGATCTCAGAATAGTCCAATTAGCTAGGATTGCCTGTCCTTACGTCCAATTCTGGACACAGGAGCAAAACGGTAATTTTGGACCAAAACGATGTCCGCCGTTGGACCCGCTTTGCACCGAAAAGTGTGCCAGAGTCAACGGTCTCTAAAGTCGTCAAACTACATGTCTACGGATCCAGTTTTCTGATACGAACCCAACCGTATGTCCAAAGTTGGATTCCGGCGGGCCGTGCACAAAATTGCCCGTTGAGTGGGACCGTGGGGCCCGCAAAACGACGTCGATTTCAACTGTCTCAGAATTGGACCAAACTTGGCATGCAGGACCAGAAAAACGATACGGTCCTGTTGGCGCAAGTTTCGTCTCGATCTGTCGAGCATGCACAAAGTTAAAAGTTATGACTGAATTTGCATTGGACGGATACGGGACGATTTCGACGGATACGCGTCGAATTCGTCGCGCACACGCGATCAATTTGAATTCCGTCAAAGCCCACACGACCACGAAGCTGTTACGCAGCTTTCGATGTCTTCGGTGCGCAACCACGTCGCCCGGAATGGCGGGACGGACGTCGTGTGGAACAATTTCTATTATTTTTGAAAACAATTTTTCCTGGTTTTTTTCTTGATTTCCAAAACCGATTTCTCTGTGCATACTTAATGAAATCCGATTCTATAAAATGATTTCTGATCTCCTATATATTGTCTAAAAATGCGTTCAATTAGAATTTCTAATAGGCCATTAGATCGATCGGAAACGACCTCCAAACATGGATGGTTGGACTGCTACAAACTCTATTTTCGGAACAGATTTATGTGCGACTTTGAGTCGAATTCCTCGGCAATCCCGTTCAGTTAAATTCAAACTAGATAAAGGAAATCGAAGGCGTATAGATGGTCTTCGTACCTGAGAAGACGAATCGCAAAACGACGGATCGTACGCGACGGAACATCGCTGCGAAGTTGCCCTCGCGGCTGTTGGCACTGCTGTCGTTTTCGCATCCGCGCGCGCGCGCGAAGCTCTCGGCGACTCCGTCGCAGGCCAACGGCCGCCCGCGGTGGCCGGCCAGCGGCGGGGGCACACGCACAACCCCCCTGGTTGGGGTCGGCGCTTAGGGTTTGGGTTTTCTCGCGAGTTGTACGCGCGTGTGTTATATACACATACGAAAAACCGAAGGGGCTCGGGTTCTCCAATGCTCAAGGCTTGGGCTGGGGACTTAGGAGTTTGCTGCTGGTTTGAAGTGGGCTGGTCGGGCTCTGTTTGTTCAGGCCGGGTAGGGGTGTGAAGAGTAATAGGGGTGTGGGGATGGAACACTGGACCCTGGCTCGGTTGGCCTGAGCTGGGTCCGGCTGCCACTACTTCTGTTGCTCAAGCAACCGTTTTGTACAAATGGTTCTACATGCCATGTTATATGTGGCCAAGTGAAGTAAAATGTGTATGGTGAATGCCTATAGCTGTTGGCAAGCAACTAAATTTTAGTGAATTGAATTCCAATTCAATCCAATTCAAACATTCATTTCTTTTCAATTCAACTCACTACTACTAATAATAACAGAGGCCACTTTTCTATTTATTTCTTTTTCTTTTATCTATTTTCTATTATTAGTATATTATATATATATATATATGCGCAATTACTCACACATATATACATATATACATATTTCTATATTTACACCCAAATACTTATTTATTTATATATATGCACACATTTTATTTAATATATATAATTATTCGTACTCGCATATATTTATACACGCTTATATATATGCATGCACATATATACAATATTTGTATAATCCCAAGTACCTATTTTATATAATTCCAATACACCTATATATATATATATATATATATATATATATTATACAAGTATATGTTCTTAAATATAATATGCACATATTTACGTAAAAGATTAGTATATGGGTAACTGAAAAGAATTATAAATATATACACCTATATTTATTCCAAAGCTGCATTAATATAATAATATTAAATGTTTATCCAATAGAAAATCGATTTCAACAATAATAAATTTATTAATCACCACAAGCAATAAAATATTAAACTAATTAATTATTTATAAAAACTAATAATCATCATTTTAAATAAAATAAAAATAATGAATAAAATATTCCAAAATTTTGGGAAGGGGAGTTACAGCAGGTCATCCTACCATTCCTTAACTCGTGTCGTCGTGTTTCTTAGACAATTCCTGTCGGATGGCTCTATCATTCTATGGCACCGAACTATACTCGATAACATTTCAAGTTCCGTGTCGCATACGTTTGGTCGATTTTATTGGATAACTTTTCATTCATTTTAGAGTTGATGGCACTTATTCAATTCAAGTGTTTCTTCGACTTGGTTGCTATTTCGACGTATCATGGGACTGAAACGGTCGTACGAGGTGCGTTGTATTTTATCAAACTCGAGAGTCGTAGGTTGAGGCAAACTCACTCATTCCTTCTTGCGCATCTCAACACCCACTTGCAGCTGCATTCGAGTTCATCATATCGCTGATTTTGGATCGTGCACGCATTCAAGGCGTCCTCCGAATACGTACATTTCAACCAAGCTTAGCGACTAGCGAAGTCGGATAAGCTACTTGTGATAGTTTTGATTTGCCAATCGTTTTGCTAACTTCGATTTAAAATCGAACTCATGTGTGTATCACATATCGTTTATCTCGGTCCTCGAGATGATTCGATTCGCTTCTCAGGCGCTCTTGCCAACAAAATCAATATGATTTTTTCTTAGCGGAGTCAACCAAGTCTAAGTAATTCCCGTCCGATTCGAGACCAAGTATTGTACTATCATCGAGTACGTCTTCCGACCAATGATTCAATTCTTTATTCCAACTTTACTTGCGCAACATCCATCCCTATCATTCCCTTCGTTTGGGGCCTTCGTCGTTCACGCACACTCCTAATTCTCCGTCCTATTCTAAGTCTTGTTGCCCAAGTCTATCGTCCATCCAGACGATACTGTAAATGCCATCGTACAGGTTCATTCACTCGGCATAGGGTCGTCCGCCTATCCGCTAGGTCAGCTCACAAGGTCATAGTTACACGTTAGGTCCGTGGCTCGTCGTGCAAGGTCGTTGCACGACGCTCTCCCCAAATCCTATGGTCAAGCCATTTGTTCGCTTATACGGGAGTTTCTACCCAAGTTCGTTTCACTCACATTTCTAAACATCGAGCAAGATCACCTAATTTGCATCAAGACTTACGTTGCACATATTCAATTCCGTTCAATCACCAGTTCTAACCAATTCATGTATTCGATCACGAGGTCATCCAGCTCGACAATACATTGCGCCCCAATCTCACGCGAGTCCGATTATCCAAGGCGGTTCATGAATCACCATGCGACGCTCCTGCAGAATAATCATTCTCATCGGGGCGTAACTCTTGTTTGAGTTTTAGACTAACCCATTCTCGATATGCGGATTGGACCTACTCGATCCTCAAGTTCAACTCTTTAAGCACACAAATTCAATCTCGAGTCCACCTACGCATCAAACCACAAGTCGAAGCAATCAGATTGCCACGCCATCCAAGTTCAATCACTCCCGCTGTATGAATCACCATATCAGCGCTCACGTAGAGTGATCGTCATAATCCGGTACGACGCATGTACGAGGCTGGAGTTGCGCTCGCATAAGACAAGAACGTCAACGTTGTGGTTGTCAACGAAGCAAATCCAAGCATTCATATTTTTCATCCAAGCCAAATCAATTCGATAGTCTGACCGTCATGCGTTCAACTAGAAAATCCTCGAGCCAAATCCATCTTTTCCTCGACACATTTTTAACATTTCAAGTATAGCGTCCAACGGAACAATGACATTTGTACGATCGTCATTCGCCGAGTCAGAGTGCCCCCGAGTTATCGCATATCGATCTTTGATACGCCTCAATACCATCGACGATATGCGTAACCTGACGATCTTCCTTTGCAACCAATTTGGTGTCGTACGACTGATGCTATTGTCCGAGTTGGATATTCCACAATTTTCTCGATATTCAAGATCAAGTTCGATCGCTATTCCTCAAGCTTGTTTCAAGATCGTTGTTCAAAACTCAAGTCATATTTCATTTGAATCAATCCCAAATCGTACGCGCGATCCTCTAAGTTTCCTCGATCAAGGACCATTCACTTTCATTCATCGTTCCGAATCGTTTTCTAACATGCGTTGCCCATTCACAAGTTGTCTGAACGACATCTCGTTCGGGACATTCGAAGTCACGATCAACTAAGCATGACGCGTTCTAAGGCTTTGCGCGATCACATCGCCTCACCGACATACCCATTCTATCCGTATATCTTGTAGTCTCGCTCGAACAATTTCTATAACGTCCATACACCACTCAGGGTTCGAGCCACTCGACTAGTCGTCGTCACTTATTCTTATTCTTCTCCGAACCTATCACATACACCACTCGGATTCAAGCCATACGATCTAGTCCTCAATCACGTTCGCGTCATGCGCTAAGACATCCTTCAGATTCGTTCGACGAATCTCTAGCGTAATCGCTCACGTCGCCTCGACGTACTAAGTCGTTCAGACTAATCCTTAAAATCCAAGCCAATTTTTTGTGCACGCCTAAGCGTTAGTTTGATAGCGTTCCTATCGATATACACTCTAAGTGTATCTCTGTTCCCGATCGAGCGGTACTTGATATCGCTCGCAACTCGATTGCACCAGAAGTCGGAGGCGCGACACACGGCACAACTTAGCCAAAAGGCCGTGTGCATAGCTATCCCGTTCGAACTATACTTTGGTCTCGTGTACTCGTTTGCTGTCAGCGTAAGCTCATTCAAGCACGCACTGCGTTTGCTAACTCTTAGCATCGGTTCCTTCCAACTCAAGTCCGTCGTGGTGGCACAAAGGCCTTCGCCTATCGATCCCGTCCAACCGAGTACTCGTACGAGCTTTTGAAAATATTAGACTTATTGTATGGAACATCCCAAGGCACAACGAGAGAGAGCGTATACTTCTTTGTTTCCAAACGAGCTTTCAAAACTGAAAAAAAATGATGCCCAAGGACGTAAAGCCGTGCTCTGATACCAATATGTCACGTCCCGCTCCTGTAGGAGCGATCGTCCTCGCTAAGGCGTGATGCCGCACGGGCCTAGGTTGCACCCGTGCAAGGCCAATCCAGAAACGGCCGATTTGAGCTAGGCCACAGAGTCGCACAGAGTGTCCCCATTGCAGCGGAAAGTAATAAACACAAGTAGCAAATTCGATCTCTTTATTGATATTCACGAAGGTTACAAGCGGCGCTAGGCCGATATTACAAATCGCTCAAGCTCTTTCTCTGAAACATAAAAGGCGTGCCAAGTGGCTTACAAGATGGAATGATACATGACGATGTTCCAATACATTGTCCTGTATATGGTGCTCCAGCTCCTTGCAACGCTCCAAGGCTCGAGAGATAGCTCTGCGCCTTAGCACGTACGAGGAAAGCTTCGCACCCCGCCGACGTCTCCTGCTTCCTAAGCAAACTGTGGGGTTATCAGTACATTGTTATGCACTGATGGGGAGGCTAGCTCGCCCACAACGCCATCATTACCAAACACGTTCCATTACTTTTGTGCAACTCTATCATTCATTGTCTTTCTAATCTTGCCTTAGGATCAATTTCATGGCATATGTCATAACCTATTCCGTGTTGCCAAATTCAAGTGTCGCATGGAAATACATATACGACTTACCCATACTTACCGTCCGGCCTTCCCTGTCCTAGGTAAACCAAGTTAGACAACAGTTCATATATTTTAACTTAACATGATACACGTAAGCATTCACTGTAAAGGGAGTGTTCCTGCCTCAGATTCTAGCACGTCGTAGGCGTGTGTTCTTTTAACTCGTTTGCATGGTACTCTTTGTCATTTGGTGTGATACATTTCAAACCGTTCAGTAGGCACTTGTTCATTTAACTTAGACTACTTTGATTTCAATGCAAGGACTTGCATGTGGATAGCCACCAGCAAAGCCACTTAATCTATATGCACCGGTCGCTGGCATGACAAGCCATTTTGGACATTTTCCCCTGTGGCATTCTCATCTATCAAGCGTGATGGCTGGTACATCTTGATAGACTATTGAATAACCGGCCCTACGTTTGGTTATGTGCCCAAGCCCGCACCCTGTCCGCCCGTAGGCCATGATTCCGCCTAGACCGGCCAAGAAATCGTCGTTCGTTGCCTTTGGAATCCCTTATCACTCGTGCACGAGCCGTCCACGACCATTTCGTATTTTATTATCATTTTAACTTAACGACTGTCTTTGAGCCATTGGCTAACCCTTAGCCATAATGCGTTATCGACCAGGTTGGCGTCCGTGCAGCGGGGTAGCGAGCCCCATTGCACGTGCCCGTCACACCTGTCGCTAACCATTCTTTCCTTTCTTATCTTTCATTTTATCTTTCCTTCTCTTCACTTGTTCATTTGTTCATCGATTCATTCACGTATCAATCATTCATTCATTATGTAACTCCCCTTGCGGGAGTCGTCTTGGCGACCCATTGGTCCCATAGTCTTTCAATGTTGCTATAGTCTACTCGGACGACTATATTGATAGTCTTCCCATTCATTGTTGTAACCCATTCATTGTTTCATTGTTTGAACACATAAGGAACATAAACGTAAGCTTGTGCCTTAGCACGAGCGTAGAGCGCGGTGCGAGAGATCTCACATTTTCCATGTTCTTTTCCATGTTCTATACAAGCATACATGGGATATTCCTTTAGCTAGGTGCGTTGAGTCCTTTATTAGCATGCGCGTGTTATCGCCTAGCGATTTCAGTGATAGTGTCCGTATTGTTATGTGTCTAGGCTAAGCAAAGACGGGTTCATCGGTGCCACCCACCTTAGCGATGTTTGCATCGGCCGAGCGATACTCCGAGCGTGCTTTTGATAGTCTAAGTCTGGCTCATCTTTGACGAGCCATTATAAGTCTTGCATCGATTCGCATCGATACTTCATCGGGTCGACGCAACTCTTCGAGTCGACGGCTCGCTTGAGTCGTTGCACTTGCCGTTTGAATCGGCGTTCCGCTAGGGCGGAGTGGGTCATTACAGACTCTCTGGTGTAAATGGTCAACCCTCGTCCCGTGTGTGGACTCTCTGGTGCCATTTGATCACGACAAACACCATCGTCCCGTTGTGGCCTCTGGTGCACCAAACAACCCTCGTCCCGAGTGTGGAATCTCTGGTTGTGTACAACAATAATCAAGGCTATGGCAGTTCACTACATGCAACCGTTCTATGACACAAATCAAGCAAGGTATTGACGGAACTCCAAATGTGAAACACAAGGCCAAAACATGAACATGACTATAAACAATAAAATAACTCCACAGAAAATACACGAAAAAGTACATGTCCATAAATAATCCAAAAGCTGAAACTGAAATAAAATGCATGTAAATAAAACTGTAGAGGGAGGCAAGGTTTGCCTGGAGGTTGCACACAGATCCAACAAAATACAGTCAACTGCCAAGCCATAAAGTCCAAGTCACCATAACTGTCTCCGAAAGCTGAAACAAACATTGCCAACATCTCAGAATAGTCAAATTAGCTAGGATTGCTTGTCCTTAAGTCCAATTCTGGACACATGAGCAAACGGTAATTTCGGACAAAAATAATGTCCGCCGTTGGACCCGCTTTGCACCGAAAAGCGTGCCAGAGTCAAGTTTCTAAAGTCGTCAAACTACATGTCTACGGATCCAGTTTTCCGATACGAACCCAACCATATGTCCAGAGTTGATTTCGACGGGCCGTGCACGAAATCGCCCGTTGAATCGGATCCTGGGGCCCGCAAAACGGCGATCCGATCAACTGTCTCAGATTCGACCAAACTTGGCATACGGGACAGAAAAACGATACGGACCTGTTGGCGCAAGTTTTATCTCAATTTGGCGAACATACACGAAGTAGTTGAGGTTTCACTAATATATGGACAACTAAGAGGCTAAATATATAAGAGAAAAGATTCTCTTTCTTATACATCAAAGGATTATCCTAAGGTCTTTTATACAAGTGCACATCTATGATAGGCTATTCGATAGG